>CM046868.1:37650106-38020171 GCA_025617745.1 Heliocidaris erythrogramma
AGATATCGAACGTCGGCACTACGCCTCTGTATTCAGCTCCTTCTTCCATTTCAAAATGGCTGGATCACTAGCGTCGGCTGGGGGGGGGGGGGGGGGGGACCCGGCAAGAACCCCCCTTTTTTTTTTTGCTTGTCGGATAATTATAGAGGAAAACATCTGATAACCACTGCCCCCACTGAACAACTTTTTGAGGGTTGGCGAAAAAAAAAATCATGGTAGACTCTAGATCTAAAACTAAAGTTAGATCTACATCCAACAATTAGGCCTGCAATGTCCATCATGTGGGAGCAGAGCGGATGAAGGATTTTGTATTTGAAAAGGGGCTCAATTAAGTAAAGTAATTGACACACAACAAAAAGTAAAACAAAAACAAAAGGCTTCAGATTTGGGGGTTGATTTCAGGGAAATAAAAAAGTTTGATGACTTAGAGTTACGTCCGACAATTAAAGCAAAGCAAAAATGAAAAATAAAAAAATGGGGGGGGGGGGGGGGTGTCCGCACCTCGAGAACCCCCACCTGCCACTGATTGGTGAGGCAAATGCAACACCGTCACTTTGTAAATTTGACTAGGTCTAAGTTAGAGGATTCAGAGCAAAAGGAACGGACCCAGGCTATAGGCCTAGACCTCTTTATAATTTATAGCCTGAGAGATTAGATATCAATTTTGTTATGAGCCACAGGGGCCATTTTGAAAACAACAAAACAAACAAAAAATAAGATATACCGTATCTAGATCTAGGCCTAGACTAGAGGTAATTAATTTAAAAAACAGTTAGAGCTAGACCTATATACAGTAGGCCTACTTTTAGACCAAAAAACAAACTTGTTCGTTTCATTTCATTGAAAAGTCAATACGGTTGTACACTTTACCGGGTACCATATGAAGGGCACATTTTCGGAGATAATGTAGTACGCAATTTGAATGCATGTAATCAAGAGTTAGGCCTAGCTAGATCTACTTCAGACATCTATAGATCTAGGCCTATGTCATAGATCTATAATAAAAGAAGGGCACTGTGTTACTTTAGAACCTGACGTTAGTTGCTACTAGCTGCTGCATGGCCTACAAAAATAATCTGGTGACAATGCATTGCCAAGTTCCTGGATCTCGACTCTAAATAGACATAACGTCAGACATACTTTATAAATGGCTTTAAACAGTAGGCCTAACATATTAAAACATTAAAACGATAACAAATTAAAATGATAACGAAGCTTTTCGATCTGCAACTCATCAGGTTATCACGCAGTTATGAACAAATAACAAGACAATAAACTACTTAGCCTTAGGCCTACTGAAAGCTAAACTTTATAGTGAAAGTTGTAAAGACTAAACTACGTTTGAATATTAGTCTAAGACTAAGTCTACTGTACTAACTTATAGGCCTATATAGATTCTAAAAGTTATACCCTATTTTAGTACGATCGAAGGTTGAACTTGAAGTAAGATATTGGCTATAGGCCTAGCCTAGGCCTACTAGAGGTTGAGCAGGGTTGAATTTTAACGTTACGGTTAAATCTGAGTGAGTCAGCTGTCAAATTTTGAAATTGCAGGCGGAATTGCAATAATCTCTGGAGCTGAGCTCTTATTGATCTATCTGTTTTTCTAGTTTCGTTGAATTTTTTTTTCTGTAGCTGTAACTTCGGAACCCAACTTCCCAGCAACAGTCAGCTCCGACTGCCTAGCCTGGCTCAGCTAGCTAGCTCAGCACTGCGTGGGATGAGATAAAAGGGTATCGGTCGCGTCGGCTGGGCCGGCCGGCCCGGCTCGGGTTAGGGTGTACAGAGCTATGCTTGCTCGCGCGCGAGCGCGGAAGATTGTTGCAAAGTCAGTTCTGCGATAATGACAGCGCTTGTCACGAATACTGCCGGTAAACGTTAAATCTATCTACGATTCTAGATCCAGCTAAAAAGAAAAAGAAAAAGAAGATTTTCCTCTTTGCGAAAGTAAATTTACCTTTCTCTAAGCTGGTGCCAACAGACTTTAAAACCTTTCGTAATAACACTCTTCCTCCTCAGTTGCAAACATTATCCTGCGGTGGCCATGCATGAAGAAAAGTTAAACCGGACTTAAACTACCCCTAGCTGCAGTCTAACTTTCTGTACAAAGTTAAACCACGCTTAGACCGGAGTTTAAGCTAAACCGGAGTTCAGAATGTGATTTTCTTAAACTCCGGTCTAAAGGGCAGATTTAAACCACACTTAGACTGGAGTTTAAGTTAAACCGGAGTTCAGAATACGGGCCATACATTTTAAATTAATATTGTACATTGTTTTTAGCAACATTGAGGGGTGTCGCAATGAAAGTCTATGTGTCCTTGTCAGATGCCGTGCTTCGCACAGCGTCTGGTCGGGCTACACATAGCCCAGAGACAGCTGGAGAAGAGTAAAAAAAAAGAAAGAAGCTAACGCTACTCTTCTAGAGCCAAGTGTTTAAATCCACCTCTCCTTGATAACATAGGGTTCAAATCTTCTTAAAAAGCCCCTGGAAAATGACTTTCTCATTGGCCCATGCTCCTGAAAGGTTCTTCACTATATTGTTTCCTCCTAAGGAGACATCATTTTTTGTTAATATTTAGAAATAAAATATTGGAATATACGCAAGAAAAGGCGTTCAGAAATTATCCAAAACTTAATGACCGTCGATCAGTGGAGCCTCTTGTATATAATGCAGATTCAAAATGGCGGTGCTGCAGTAGTGACGATGTCTGATGAAATATTGATTGATTTAAATGTTGGTTTCGACAAAGAGATTTAATCATGTACTGTATGCCCTCTGAATGTGGCCAAGAGAGAACTTCCCTTCTTATTTCATACTCTCTGGCCATCCTTTGAAAGGCATACAGTGTATGATCGATCAAATCTCCTCGTCGAATATATATACATGTATATTTTTTATATTTCTCTTTGTGGATCAGCGAAATATTAACAAAATAACATTCACTGAAACAACATTGCTCTGCATGTGGTCAGAACAGCTAGCTTCATTTTTTGGTCTCCTTCACTCATATGCTTGGCTGTTTTACATGTTAACCACAACTAGTAGGTTTGCAGATAGTATATATGTGTGTACTATTGCAGTCAGTCATGTCAGTGTATGTTGGGTGTGAATCTTGTTACACTTTGTCCCATGATTACTCAGATGTTGTTTTTTTCCTTCTTTATTTTTGCCTTCAGATAAATCATGATGAATAGCGCACCAAAGTTATCTACCACACCTGACCCAAAGGCCTTATTCAAGGACCTTGGAAGACCCACACTCAGGGGTGTAAGGAAGTGCCCCAACTGTGGAATCTACAATGGCATACGTGGACTCAGCTGCAAGAATAAAGATTGTAACATGGTCCTGAGGGGTAAGGGGAGGAAAGGGAACCAAAGTGCTGACGCGATAAGAATCATCACCGGATCCTCAGCCTTGATCTATTCTGTGCGATTGCGTGACAGAGGACCTGATTACAGGGGGTTTGTGGAGCTACCGCTTAGCGGGGAGATCATCATACAAGGACCAGATGCAGAGACAATGACTCTTGTGGATGTTCCTCATTGCTACATTGGATCCTGCCAAAAGTTGATGGCAGCAGAGGGTACCCAGATGACATGCCAGCATATTGAACTCGCTCAGAAATGCACAACAGAAGCGCAGCCACTCACCCTGAAGAACTCGGTCCTGAATAGCTTACCGGTCTCTAACGAAATGAAGCAGTCGATCTGGCTTCTTGCCACCGAGACAACGGGTCCTCTTGTTCAGCGTGTGTCAAAGAACATCATGGTTGTCAAATGCAAGGCGCAACAGACACAAGTAGGTTTCCTGCATTTCTCCTTCTCGGAGTCTCCAAAGAAGAAGGGCTCTGTGGATCATCGGTTTCATTGCACATGCAAACAGTTCAAGAATTTCAAGCATTCAACAGAAGACAGCAAGAAGAAATGTGTCCACTTTTATGCTTGTATCTGTGCATTTGCAAGTGATGACGCTTTAGCGAAAGAGTTCGAATATTTCATCAATATGGATGAGGTGAAAGACGGTAAGATTGACTGTAAACATGGAATATTTCACGGTGTGGAAATTTTTGCACATTTCACGCGGCATGAAATTTGCGCGCAAATAAAACACGCAAATATTTTTGTTTATGTATTCTTTTGCCCATGAGCCTGGCGCGTTGGCGAAATCAAAACACTTGAAATTCACCTTACTCGGCCGAGCACGAAAAATTAATCGTGTGAAAATTTCCACTTTTACAGTAATAGATACATTTATTTCTATCTGTTAAGAATGATTGTAAACTAACTTTAATATGAACTGAAAGAGTTGCAGTGGACATAATTTACATTCAAAATTTCAAATGAGTTTATAATTCAAGAATAAATAACATGAGTTGTTTCAGAGTTGAGCCTGATCGGTTAACAGTAGGCATTTTGTCCGCCTGTGACATTGAATATTGTATGGATTATAATTTTAGTAGGCAAACTTGGCAACCAAATTTTATCAAATTTCAACTCCTCCAGTGATGCTGTTCACAAAGAATCATGAAATAACTCTAAATACAGTCAAACCTGTCTATTAACCCTTACTGAACTGGGCTATTTTGCTCCATGAAAATACTGGGGGGGGGGGGGCCTCCCAGGCCCCCCCATTGATCTCGGAAACGCAATGTCCAACGAACTTGAAAATTTGCATGTCGATAGATCTTCACATGCTGAATCTGATGGTGTGATTAATTTCAATCAATTATGCAAATTTTTTGAATAATTAGCTAATTAATTATTCGTAATGCATATTTTATGCATTTTTGGGATATTTTCATAATTTCAGCCTAAACAAGTAGAAAACTACATGAAAACTGTAATAATGAAGATTAATGTTTCCCAAATGTGAAATAAATCAATTCTTACATATTTGTATGTGTAAAACAAAAAAAAAAAAAACTTTTTTGTCCTTATGTTTTGTATTTTTATTTATTATGTTTTCTATTGTTTTCTATTCCAATTTATCTCAGAACAATATAGAAGCACGAATCAAGTGGAAAACCAATTCCTGAGCAAGATTCATAAAGAAATGCAAGCCATTGTCTATTGACAGCATGTAACTGTACACAAATATATGGAGCGATTAGCAATTTTAATGACATGCGCATACTAATTAGCATATAATGCCCCCTAGGTATGTCTGATATGGACAAATGTATCAAAACGTGCGCAAGACTTCAGGGAAAAAAGTCATGAAGCGAGAATCTGAAATTGCCAGCGGTCGCGATGCAATCACCAAAAATATGGAGGGGGTTATGCCGTTAGGGTTAAGGCCACCCAAGGGAAACAGAAAAAGTGGCCACTGTAGACAGGTGGCCTTTATAGACAGGTTCTAATGCACATATTTCTTGCTACAGGGAGGCAATATAAGTGACCACTATAGACAGGTGACCGCTATAGACAGGTGGCCACTAAGACAGGTTTGACTGTACTTATTTTCTACAGGCCTTCAAACTTTCAAAATTTGTCAAATGTCCGGATATCCATGACTAACAATAACTGATCAGGCTCAGGTACATTATCATGGGTATGTTAATGTTCGAGAAGGAATAATTAATGCATATGAAAGAATTTTGACAGCTGGGCTAATAAATAAACAGCATGACTAACTTTCAAACACAGCTCTGTAACCTATTCATTATCATCAACAACAACAAAAAAACAAAAAACTTTGCGATGATTATCCTGTTTGTATTTTGTTCTTTCAGAAGCCCCTGTCCCATCTCCAGGTTCTGTACAAATCACCATCATCGATGGGCAGGTGACCAGTACCTCACCAGAGGCGGTTTCCATGGCGATCACTATGCCTGGTCTGCAGAGCAAGAAGAGGAGAAAAGACGACACATTGGGTAAGGGTTATTTTGTATTATTTTAATGTTTTTATTTTGAATTCATACATGTGTAAAAAATGGGAGTAGACAGTAGGTTACATTGAGGATCAAAATCTTACTTGAGGGTACATGTATAAAAGCATCAACTTCATATTGAACTCAGAATAAATGATTTATTACCAAGTCTCTTAGTGCATCAGATGGATGGATATTGATCGTTAAATGCACTGTTCAATACCCTAGCCCAGGCCAGTAGTGCTCTCCTAACCCTCCAAGAAGGGGCTACGTCCCCAGTCAAGAAGACACCCCCATCAAGAAGAATCGCAGGGGGTACTACACTCGAGCCAGACCAGTCCTTCAACAAGGTGGTAACCCAGCCCCCTGTAGAGGCACCGGAAGGACCCACTGTCTCCTTCAATCACTGGCTGGGGAGTGTGACTGAGAGGATCAACCAAACCATGCATTATCAATTCGAAGGTAGGAAGGACTCCTTGTGAGCACACGTTCAATAAACAGGAACCTCTGTGCGAAATAAAATGATAGAAGTGCAGTGCGTCGCACATTTCTGTATTTTAAAGTGATTAAGCTTGGGACCCTTTGTTGCAGTTAAATACTTTTTTTCTCTATTACTTGCCATTTATTCACATGTCAAATGGTTTTATTTTTCTACAGTGGTTTCTTTTTAGATGGTTTACCAAGTTGTGTGTGAATGATGCTTTAGGAGGTAGAAAAAAGTATCCACAAATGATAGAGACCACCTGATTTCAGATTCTGCCCAAAATGCCTCAAACATTTCCTTCAAATGTACAATTCACATATTTTATTACATTTGATCATTATGGAAAATACAAAATTAGTAGCTTTGAAGTATTTTGTTGGAGAGCCCTGACACCCATAACACATCTCTCTTTCGAAAATAGAATAAATTAGTCACTTTAAATAAAACTTGGTGAAAGGTATCTCATACCAATTACACCCTCTTTTACCCACTTCTTTAGGTACTCCAGAGCCTCTAGTGTTTCACATACCCCAGGTGTTCTTTGACATCCTCCAGCAGCGTATATCATCAGGATCTCGTAAGAAGAGACTGCCAAACTCTACTGTAGCATTCATCCGTAAAGATGCCCTCCCGCTGGGGACATTCACCAAGTACACCTGGCAGTTGACTAGTATCATCCAAGTCAAACAAATCTTTGACACAGCAGAGGTCAGTAATATTTTATTACCGTCAGTAGTTTTGATATAAATTTTCTGTCTAAATGACAAATTTTGTTCAATATTAAAGCTGAAATGTGTGTACATGTAGCAATAAGTTCCTTCAGTTGTTAGAATCACCTACATCCATACAGTAGGATGCAAATTTACTAAATTGAAAATCACAACAAGAGGCCTTTGATAAATATTTTATTATGGCGTTGCAACTAACACTTCCTCCCAAAAAATGAAATAGAATAAATAATTGATGTTGTCATGGTGATGATTTCATAGCATGTAGAGACATTGTATACATAGTGGTATAGAATGTAAAAAAAATAAAAACAAAGAAGGATATAATTGTGATTGTTCTTATCACTCATACCTCTCGATTCTAATTCATAACCCATGAGATTATCCTGTATGCTCTGTGTTCACTTCTGTCATTACTACACATCTTGTAGATGCCTCTGGAGGTGACAAGGAGCTTTGTAGAGAACAAGGATGGGACATTTTCTCGCTATGTTTCACCCAAGGTGGATGTAGAGCATGTAGGAGAGGCTTATAGGAGAGCTGCTGGACAGATTCCTATCAAACCATTCGAACTCAAAACTTTCCTCAAAGTTGGTAAGTACTGTACCACTGCATGTTCACCTTTCTGGTGGATAAAAGGCTATATTTAAATGTTCCATCCTCATCTACCTATAGAGTCATGCTTGTCGATAACTTCAAGAGAAATTATATTTTTCTTACGTTAGGTTTATAGTTTTTTATCAGTATGTCTGTAAGTCTTTATCACATTATTACAAGACCCATCTAGATACGATTGACTTTGTTCTAGTATACATCATTTAGATGAATTTATGTCATCTCTAAATGTGACTGCTAATTAGAAATTGTAGAGAGATTATGTGAAAAGTTTCTCCACCATGATAAAGATCACTGATACTTCACTCATAAATTATAGGGTATTGAAAGCTTTCTGGTCTATAAGAAGCACATTACTCATTAAGCGTTTCCCCAACAGAATGTCCGGCCCACTTTTGGGGGTTCATTTCATACATACTAGCTGGACACATATAAATATTTTAATTGTTTGGTCCCCTCTGAAATTGTATTTTGTGATTCTTTTATCTTGAAACTTTTAAATCTGCTTTTCTAAACATTTATAATAGATCATTATACAGTATCAATTTTGGCCCGTTCTCATTTCGAGATTGGATAGTGGATTGCGCTATCGTGGGGCTCTAGATCGCGCCATCTCTCCCCAGGGGTGGTCCAGTTTGGGATCACTGTGGACCTCCGTGGATTGCGCCGAAACGATGTTGCTGCGTTCTCACCTTACAGATGGCGCGATCTAACGCGCGCTAGAGCGCGCTATCCCTTGTAATGAGAACGGGGTCTAAGAGGAAAGATGTTTTGGGGTCATGATAATGCTACCAATTTTCTTGGACACATATGTGTGCAGTCCTTACAATGACCTTCTGAACCTGTTTGTTATGATTTCAGGAAACACAGCTGCTGATCAGAAAGAACCAACACCTTTCATCATTGAATGGATTCCAGACATTCTACCCAAGTCTCGAATCGGTGAGCTCCGCATCAAGTTTGAGTACGGCCACCAACGGAACGGCCATGTTGAGAGACGGATGGATGAGTTACATACAGCAATTGAACATGTCGTATAAGCGTTCACTATGCTGACTGCTCAAATAAGCCAGTTCGTAATTAGTATTATGGTACAAATGACCCTGAAATTACCCCAATATGTATGTGCAGGCGCATCTGTTTTGTTGGACGCTCTACTTGTTAAACAATTAGAATCATACTGTTGCGCTCATCATGGTGCGCACACTATGAACATATAAAGGTCAATTGCACATTGGAAGAGCAGTTGCATTCTTCCTACTTGACATGTCACGTTTCCATCATTAAAACTAGATTTTAGGTTCGAATTTTTGGTGATGGTCTGTGATTTATTGTAGGAAATAGCTGGATATTTTAATATTGGTTTTGTATTATATGCACTTCACGTAGCTATCCACTATCCAATATATTATGATATTTCATTGATTTGCATGTGTAAAGAGGAAATTTCATGCAGGAAGTACACATGGCAAGTTCAGTGAAGGAGCATTACAGATACATTACTTGATGTTTCTATAGATCATTCTCTTTGAATTCAGGAAAATACTTTATATCATAATTGGCAATGCAGGCACATTTCTTTCAGCTGATAATGATTCTCATTCTGTGTAGAGGATTACACATTTTATTTGCCATTCCAGGGTCCCATCTTATGAAGAGTTGCGGTTGATCTAAATAAATCGCAAGCTCTCCAATTAGTTGCAAATATACAGTCTCCTTTCTCTTATGTACAGAGTTGCAATTGATATAAATCGCAAATTAAGTTGCAGTTAATTGTTACTCTTCATAACAAGGGGCCTAGGTAACTGTTCATTGAATATTATTGACATTGTTTCCCTACTAGAATTGTCCACGCAATGACAGTATAATTCCAGTATTCAAATCCAGTATATTATCCCAATTTATAATAGCAGTGGTTAGTGTAATCTCAGTTATCTCACCTCTAAACTTATCCCTGAATACTGTAAAGGTACTGTAGATGCAAGGAGATAGATCGTCTAGTGAGAGTTAGGACGTAAACACATACTTTGTATCTTTGAACACTGAGTTAACGCCGTCACGGCTCTCGGCTGACGGTATTCAAGGATTTATCTATATAAGACTTACGCAAGTTGTTGCAAAATATGTGTTGCCATAGGAGCAAAGATACCTGGTAATAGTTGCTAGCTTAGAACTATATAGAAAGGATGATGTTGATTTGAAAAGATTATTTATTGGAGACGTCAATGATTGAACTCTGTACATTTATATGTCACAAGATTCAAGAAACAAATAGATTCATGCTTTGTTAAAGGCTAAATGAATACACTGAATTCTACAGGGCAACACAAAATACATCATTATGAGCAGATTGTGCAAAATTGACTCTTTAAAATCGAGTCCTAAAGTATTAGTTCATTTATTTTTGACTTGTTTTTATCTAAGCAACTATTTTTGCTGGTATTTCCCTGTACAATACTTTTTAGGTTTGTTTTGTCGTACCGTGTTCCAATGAAATATCTGTCAAAAGTGGTATGAATTTCAGGAATATGTAAATATGAGTGACGGATATTTGAAAGAATGTTGTTTATACATATAAGTGCTGTACATAACAAAAATATTTGCACTGGGTACATCTTTATGTATGCTCATAGATGCTATACTTTTGTCTTAATTTATATTTTGTAGCATGAAGTGCTGTGAATAGAGAAATATTTATTGCTGCATTGATATGAATTCGGTTACACTGAGTTTTTCATTTTTGGACAGTATTACTGGAATGTAGTTTCCATAAAAGTGCTCGAAACATTATTAAAATGAACTCAGAAAATACTGGCTACATGTATTTACATTTTTATTGTGATACATTTTGTCCTGCTTTTCTTTTGCAAATACATGTACATATGTTATATGGAAGCTGGTCACTGTTATTTTAGAAAAGCTTCTCTGGTAGACAATTTCAGCGAATTGTTACAGCTGGATGTTGTTCAGTTTTCTGACCCTTGGCAAATTTGAGACATGTTGGTGACCGTGTTGTAGTTTATTTCATTTGTCAAGAATCATAATCAGTGATGCTGTTGGGCATCTGCTGACAGACTGTCTAAGATGGCAGATAAAAATAAAACAATGAAATTATAAAGTGAGAATATGACAGCAAGTTAAAGGCAAGATTAGGGACAGATGAAATGGAAAAGAGAAAACAAAGCAAAACAAAGGAGACAAAGAGAGAGGGAGGGAAACTGGTGATAGAATTAGAGAGTCATTCTGCACACACGTCATATCAGGAACTCTTAAACTTGATTTCACAAAAGGTTTTCTCCTGTCCTTAAACAAAAAGCTTTTACTTCTTTGCTTTCCGTGTAACATTTTTATATCAATTCTGGAGAAAATAGACCGATTCCCTATTAATCATTTTATTCCAGGAGAGCGTTTCATCAAACATTTTCAGTGATTTTTACCGACAACTTATTAGCTACTGAAATCCTTGCATCTGATTGGCCGAGAGCAAATTTGTCAGTAAAAATCACTGACAAAACACTGGATGAAATGCTTCCCAGGGAATAATCTTTCTACTCCATACTCCTTTCATCAGTTTCATTGAGAGCAGGGAAAACCCCAATCAAGCTCAAGAGCAGGCTAGAGGTTCAGAACTCATGGTATATCCTGTTTTAACCCTTTCAAGACAATTGACCACATTTTGTGGTTTGGCTGAATAACATTTGATTCAGAGCTCTAAAAAATATACCAGATGCACGAGTAGAGAGAGAACAATTTCTGCACATACTATGTCCATATTTGTTGCATGACCATATTGCGTTTGATGCCAGGAATTTTAAAAACGAGAATGAGCTTTAAAATCCTTAAATTGGCAACAAATTGAGAGGTTCAATCATTATTTTTCATCAAAATTGGCAATTTTTTCAACTAATCGACATATCTAATCATGTATATTGTTTTCAAAGACATTACACCTTATTAGAACCATGTAGAACTATTAAAAAGAAAAATATTGTTGCCAATTTGAAGAACACAATGTGATCAATTTAGCCCTGAAATAATTCCTGTCCTGAAAGGGTTAACATCGTGGAGGTGGGCGCATAAGCAAGATGATGATTTAAGTGGAAGACGATAGAAAATGGGGGAGAGACAGACATGAGGAAGATGAGAGAATAGAGCAGAAGACGGAGGTAGACACAAAGGGAAACAAAGAGAGAGCGAGAGAGAGGGGGAATAGGATATTAACGAGACATTATGATCAACACAAGCAAACCAAGATATTTACACATCTTTCTATTTTTAATCCAAGCAGGTTTCAACCCTGCTACATAACGCACAATATTATAGCACATGATTGCATAATTCTTTTCAAGAAAGTGGACAAATACTGCATTGGCCAGTGGAAGAAGTATTCATCTTGGCAAGTAAAAGGTAATTATAATAAATGCTGAAGGCAAAATAAATAACATTGCACAAGGGATTTTAAGGTAGCGTGTAAAATGGTGGTAAACTACAGCCTCAGACTCAGAATATTGCAATACTCATTGATACGTAACATTTGTAATATAAAGGCAGTTGGAAAACCCTAATTATTCAATGAAACTAAAAGTGATTAAACATGAATGTTTAGAAATACAGGTAGTGGGTGACTGTAGTGCTCAGATAAATAGTTTAAAAATAAGCACATAACTATAACCCAACTAATGCTGTTAATTGAATTAAAACGAGATCCATCATCATGGCCTGTGAGTCAAACAAGTAATGTAGGGAATAGCGGGGAGGGGAACAAACTGAGAACATACAGGAAATTTAAGTCAGATATTAAGCAGGAACAGTATCTTCATGTTATCGAAAGTTTTCGACTCTGAAGAAATATATGCCGCTTCAGAATAAGCTGTCGTAATTTAGCAATATAAACAGGAAGGCACAGAAGGCCTGAGAAAACACTAAAACACCGTTGAATATGCACCAACTGTGAGGAAGGGGAGATTGGTGACGAACTACACACACTGATATTTTGCCCTAAATTCAATGAACAAAGAAAACAAACTCTTAGATGCTTTATCGTTAAACTACCCTAATTTCGCTTTTCTTAGAGCAGAAGAAAAGTTCATATTCTTAATGAAATTAGATAACGAATATGTCATACTCAGTCTAGCAAATTACATGAAGGATATCATACCATTAAGGGGTGAACTCTAATATGAGTTATATCATATTAATCTGTGTACATGTATATACGAATCAAATATTAACCTACATGTACTCTGATATGTTTACATATTTTGTTATTTGAAATGTCCATAAGTTATTATCTTTTCTCTCTCGTTTTCTTGTTGAAACAAATTATTGATGTACTATGTCAATGATGTTTAATAAAGTCAATTCAATTCAACTCAAACATGCTGTAAATTATACCCTAAAATACAAGACAGATTAATGAGAAGATTTATAGGAAGTATTTAATTGAAATAAATATTACATGTACATGTACAATTACAAGGGTATACTTCAATGTAATTTCCAAAAAGATTTTTTTTTCTCTTCGATGAACGGCACCAAATTCAAAATTAAAATTTTCTGTTGATACATTTGTACATAAGATGAATCTCTTTAGTGGTTAATGCCAAATAAACTGACAGAAATCTCTCAACTCAATGTAAAAATTAATGTAATTATGGAAAAGAAATATCTTGGATGATCAATAAATCCATATGTCCATTTAGAAAGAATATGACGTCTCTCGGCCATATGTTTAGCACCAAGGTAAGAAATATTTACAAAAGAAACAATCAATTGATCTAATCTTCAGTGAGAAAAAATACAATAATAAATAATAGAGAATACAACGTAATTAGCACTAAATATTGGCAAGATAAATACATTATAATTCATATATTATGACAAGACAAGGCTTTTAAAACATATATATTAACATTTTGTTTTCTGATGTACAAAAACTGTTCAAAATACATTATGTAAGTGTTTTTTTTTATTTGATTATGATTATTAATAATGTATTTATATATTTTCAATAAAAGTATGTATGAATCCATTAATCATAGTCCTATTCAGGCTGTGTCATATATAGAGTTATAACTGATAAAAAAATAAAAAAAACATAAATCCCAGATCAAGTGCAAGTCAATGCACAATCCAATGATTGGGGACCTCTTTACAAGAAGAAGCCCAGGAATATTTATCCTAAAGTAAACTAATGAATACATTTATTGAATGATGGTTCCATTCAAATTTTTTTCATCATCGCATACATCATTTCCAACTTTTTAGAAAGACACACTCTTTCTTTAAATATGAAAGCACCATATAAATATGAATAGCACAGAGGCATTATCGAATGTTGACCGGTAGAATACTATTAAAGCCCACAATGGAAGTGAATCAAATTGGAAAACCATGTGAAATGAAAATATAACAATTTTCCAATAGTTAAATAATCAGCAAATGTATGCATTCACTTCTATGCCTTTCCTCAGGCAATGAATACAATTTTATGAATACAGTATTATTGCAAAACTAAATAATTCTTCGGATGATCTTTGAAGGTTTGCATGGTGGTGTAGATAACGTGGAGGAGGTTTACGGTTCACCATGTGTTAGTCCTGATAAGGACTGTTGGGATATTGAAATGAGGGTAGAGAATGATGAGAGAAGGGGAGAATATGAGAAATTGATAGTCTAGAAAGAAATTATTTATAAGAATAAATAATTCTTTCATTTGATAATGATCGTATACCCACCTTTGACAAAGAAGCAAATTAAATAAAAAACTAGCTTTATATGCACACCATTCACAGAGTTTTTTAATAGACCGAGTGCTTGTATATTATGTTGGTCACAGAATTCAACAGGGCATTTCTAATATATGTACTGCCTTGACTAAATGTATCAATCTGCATGTGGCAGAAGAGGGCAAAAAGCCAAAAACACAATACAAAAATAGATCAATATGTATGTTGAACAGGGGATGCCTTATTCTTAAAAATTTACTCTGCATTTGCATTTCACATTTCACATAATACGTTTATAAATTTGAATCTTTGGTGATTTAAAGAAAATAGAAAGAGGATAGGAAAAAAACATCATTATTAAAAAAGGTTGACATATTCAAGTGCAGACTGAAATATATTACATTAGAATCTTTTAAAGAATACATTTCGCATTTTAAAGGGGCTTGGGAAGATACCAAACAAAATTATTAGTCAGGATTGAGATTCCAAACTCTAGATATGCATCTCAGTTTTTAACACAAAATATTGTTTGTTCCAGCAGGAAGGCCATTAGCAAGGGGATGCTTCATACAAGGATATAATAGACGTTTCCTTCATAGCGCCTTTCTGCCAAGCACCCAACAACGTGTCAATTGACTGGTCAGAACACTGTCCTCTCCTGGTCTAAATAACAAAATGGGATCAACCTGTGACCCTTCACATGTCCATTTTTACTGGATTATCAGGAAATGGCAGTTCAAGCTTGCCTGTCATCATGACCCTCTTCATCCCATACAGATCAACGCAATCACCAACCAAGTCCAAAAGCTTCATTAGTCGACGGTCAATAGCCTCTAAATGGGCTTCGTGGATGACCGGATGGATCAAATCCTTGACCAGCGTATTCCTCATGTGGTCACTCAGTTTCTCATGACTTCCGTTGACTTTCTTGAGATATCTGAAGGTGGACTCCCGGATTCTGAGATTAGAGGGGGGGGGGGTGGAGTCGGGTTGGATGTAAAAAGGAAATTATGCAGATTTCGATTTAAGTTAGAATGTTTACTGGAGAAAAAAACCCCAAAGCAAACATAACGGTGATTTTATTATACATTTCAAGATGCACATAAACTAATGTACCATAGCATTTGCAGTGCAGTTGACATCCTCTTTTTTTGTAAACAAAATTATCTACATCCAGACTTTGGGAAACACATTTCCTAAGCTTGAAATCAGACTCAGAACTACCGCTTATCATAATTATTCACATCCTTAATAAAGAGAACTCAACTAATTTTAGAAGTCAGTCTTAAAGAGGTATGGTCACACCAGAATATCATCTTTTCTGGGGCCTCTTGCATAAAGAGTTGCAATTAAATGCACCTCAAAAAATTAAACACAACTTGATTATTTGACCAATTAGAATCGTGTATTTGGGACTTGTGTTTAATTTTTGGACTTGCATTTATTCGCAACTATTTATGCAAGAGGGCCCTGGACTTCCAAAATTAGTACACACCCCCTCCCCCCCCCCCCCCAAAAAAAAAAAAAAAAAAAAATCTCTGAAATTAAGGTATCTGGTACTGAATTTTACCCAATGTGCATAGCTAATAGCGTCTTGATTTCGGTACAAGAAAATTCTCAGAAATTTACAAAAAACTAATATTTTTGTCATCTAACTTCATACAGACTTCCAGGTGATTTACTTCATATTTCATGGAGAGAAACAAAATATCTGAATAAATATATCATAGATAATGATTGTGAAAAGAGGAGAAGTAAAAAAAAAAATGAGTGGGAACAAAATGAGGTTTAAAGCAAGAAGATAGTAGGAGACTATAAGTAAGGATGAGATAGAAAAAGGGGAAAACACAAAGTAACAGGAGAAGACAGTGATAGAGACAGGAAAGCAGGGTGAGAAAAAGTGGAGGAGTAGGAAAGGAGGGGGTGGGGTGGTGGGATAGGGAAGAAAGAGAGATGAGGAGACAAAGAAAGCATTACTGGTACTACTTACAAGCAACACTGAGCAAGAGGACCAAGGAGGGTGAGATCATCAATATAGGGGTTTCCGAAACCCTTCCCATTATCCAAGGCAACGACGAACCCCTTGGAACCGTACTTCTGGAGCATGTGAAAATGGTGTCTGTCATAATTCACTGCAAATGGACAAAGACAAGGAAGGATAATAAATATGATTGTTTCTTTAACTACAGCATAATGATAAGAATGTCTCAATAAATACAACATAAATATTGAGCATAGTACACTTGTCAAATCAACCTTTTGCAACAGATGAGAAACCCCAAATTGTTGATTTTCTTTGTTTCAAAAGAGGACATATTAACAATCATTTGCAAATTTGCCAAATGTAACCCTTTGGGGAAAACTGTCTCCAGCACACAAATGTAACCCTTTGGGGAAAACTGTCTCCATCACACAAATGTAACCCTTTGGGGAAAACTGTCTCCATCACACAAATGTAACCCTTTGGGGAAAACTGTCTCCAGCACACAAATGTAACCCTTTGGGGAAAACTGTCTCCAGCACACAAATTTTTGTAATTAATTACAATTGCCTATTACTCATCATGTGTGTATTGTATTGCAGAATTTTCTTCTTCCTCTCTTTTATCCTAAGAATATCAGAAGACATCAACCACAGGATGTGGACATTTCATGAAGTATTCTCTCTGTACACCAACGATACATTTGAACCTTGGGAACAAGGGAGAGAGAGGGTAACAATCGGCTGAGGATCATACTCACACATAAGGTAGTCAAAAATAGATTGCTCCACTAGATCCAACAGGAACCTGCCTTCTGCGTTGGCTGGGTTCTATGAATAAATCATTTAAAGGGACGGGTAACCTTTAAAATTGACTTGTTACCATGAAACCTGTATCAAACACCACTCAAGGGAGACAAGAAAAGTGGTCAGGTATTGTTGCTATATAGGTTCTTTGGAAAAAAAACAACTTCAAGGGGAGGGGGGGGGGCAGTCTTGAAAGATGTGGGGTTATTAAAGTAGGTATTACTGTATAAGGTTTACTCATAATTTGTACATCATTTGAATTAATAATAAATTACATTTTTATAGCATTTAATACAAAAGTTCCTAAGCGCTTTACAAAGTAAATTTATTAAAATAGACATACATGTAAGTACTGTACTTAAACTAAAATTATGAAGCGTAGCCTTAAAAATAAGTAATTTACGTGAAAATGAAGCATACAAAATAACTTAAAGTACATGTATTAACAATAACAAAATTAAGGGGTATGTAATCTTCAAAACTAAAAAAAACTACACAACTTTCAAGAACTGCCCTTACATCATGTGAAGAGACAATATGCATTCAAAACTGGTATTCTTCAGCAGTTGATCACGAGCAACCCTAGATTACAGTTTTATTACAAAGTTTGAAGTTCTGAATTCAATCTGAAATTCAATAAATAAACAATAACAAAGATCCTAAGGCTTACTCATGCTGTAACACAACTTGGCAAACTCTGTGGAGTGACAATGGAGTGATTAATTAGGGCCTACAGTATTAAAGGAGGTTGCAGCAACTCCCCAATGCCTGGCCACAGACATATGCTTTTAAGTTATGAAAAGTACAAATGAGTAAGTAGAATTTGACATGGATTTTACAATGTACAAGGGGGAAAAGGGGCATTTTATATGACATCATCATGCTGCCAGTTGGACAGTAGTACAAATGCTGTTAATTTTTTTTTCTTACAGATTGCAAGCTTCCTTTCAAAATCCCTGGATTTATTCGAATCATGTAAAGTGAACATGAGAAAAGGAAGTATAAGAAAGTTGAATACTGATCCCTTTAAACGTTAACCCACAGACTACGGGAACCTGGTGGTCCCTGTATTAAGCCTATGGGAATTAGGGAATTCAGTAGTCAACGGTTAACCCATAGACTACGGGAACTGGGTGGTTCCTGTATTAAGCCTATGGGAATGAGAGAATTCAGTAGTCAACGGTTACCCACAGACTACGGGAACGGGTGATCCCTGTATTAAGCCTATGGGAATGAGAGAATTCAGTAGTCAACGGTTAACCCACAGACTATGGGAACCGGGTGGTTCCTGTATTAACCCTATGGGAATGAGGGAATTCAGTAGTCAACGGTTAACCCACAGACTACAGGAACCGGGTGGTCCCTGTATTAAGCCTATGGGAATGAGAGAATTCAGTAGTCAACGGTTAACCCACAGACTACGGGAACCGGGTGATCCCTGTATTAAGCCTATGGGAATGAGGGAATTCAGTAGTCAACGGTTAACCCACAGACTACGGGAACCGGGTGATCCCTGTATTAAGCCTATGGGAATGAGGGAATTCAGTAGTCAACGGTTAACCCACAGACTACGGGAACCGGGTGGTCCCTGTATTAAGCCTATGGGAATGAGGGAATTCAGTAGTCAACGGGTTAACCCACAGACTACGGGAACCGGGTGGTCCCTGTATTAAGCCTATGGGAATGAGGGAATTCAGTAGTCAACGGTTAACCCACAGACTACGGGAACCGGGTGGTCCCTGTATTAAGCCTATGGGAATGAGGGAATTCAGAAGTCAACGGTTAACCCACAGACTACGGGAACCGGGTGGTCCCTGTATTAAGCCTATGGGAATGAGGGAATTCAGAAGTCAACGGTTAACCCACAGACTACGGGAACCGGGTGGTCCCTGTATTAAGCCTATGGGAATGAGAGAATTCAGTAGTCAACGGTTAACCCACAGACTACGGGAACTGGATGGTCCCTGTATTAAGCCTATGGGAATGAGGGAATTCTGTAGTCAACGGTTAACCCACAGACTACGGGAACTGGGTGGTCCCTGTATTAAGCCTATGGGAATGAGAGAATTCAGTAGTCAACGGTTAACCCACAGACTACGGGAACTGGGTGATCCCTGTATTAAGCCTATGGTAATGAGGGAATTCAGTAGTCAACGGGTTAAAATGGAGTATGGGGGATGGGAGCATTAGGCATATAAATAATCAGGGAAGAAAGTTAATGAAATAGGAGGAAACGGTAAAGTTCCAGTGGAAACCTTTCTTCCTGCCCTCTACTACAAAATGGAAACCCAATCAGCAATTTTAATGTTTTATGCATTGATGACTCTTTAGTCTGGGTTAGTTCTGAAAAATGCATTCCAGTCTGCATATTGAATTATGAACGTACAGCACAACCCTGTAAAATCTTACTTTGAAATGCCAGCATTTTTGAGAAATCATGTTCTGTATATTTATTATTTGTAGGGGCAAAAAACTTATATTGTGCTATGCCAATTCATTAAACAGATTTATCACAAATATTTTCTCCTGTGCTTGGAATAAACAGACAATTTCATATTCCTATTTATTATCTCCAAATAAGAACTATTCTTAATTGCCCCAATAAAATGATCTCTACTTACTTTTAAGATGTCATCACAAATGTTCTGCTCTTGCCATCTGTTACAAGAATATAATAAAACAAATTAAGATTTTATACATACATCAGTTTGAATAAAAATTCTAGGATCTTAATAATCAGTCAGTTTGTTACTTTTTACAACTTTTGACTTAAAGTGTAAAGCAGGGAGTATGCATAAGAGCTTAAACTGGAAGTGCACCTTGACAAAATTACAAGGTTTGGTAAGAAACCTCACCTTTTCTTTATTTACTTTGAAACCATATCAACAGACACAAGGGGTTGACTGATTTTAACTTGCCAAAATTGGTTTTTCTTATCATTTCAACAGTCTGCCAAATTAGCTAATGCTGTTCATGTAATGTGCCTACATGTATACAGGCAGGAAAATATGGAGTTTCTGATTCACAGTGCCAAGGCCACTTAAATGCGAAGTGTACAACTACATGTACAAGCAACAAGTACTGTAGTACCCACTTCTGAACATCCACAAATGATATTTTCAAAAATTAATTTACACTTTTGACTATTCATCCTTGATATGATATCAATCCACACATGTGTATTGCATATAAAAGAAAACAATAGACCCACTGTCCAGTCATTATGACTCCTAAAATCACTGACCTAGATAGTTTTACACCTGTTCGAAAAAGGACAACCTGTCTTCCAGAGATTAATTTGCATGGGATAAATGTTTTGATATGCATGCTTATCCATTTTTTTCCATTTTCAGTTCACTGCATACATGTATGTTGCATATTTACTCTGTATTAATTTCCATGGAATAATAACTTATAAATGGAATTTGTTGTTATTTGAACTACAACATGCAACTTCCTTTTTGAAGATTTACACAGTAAACATACATGTACATGTATTATAGGAGTAATTGAAATTATCACTTACTGTACCTTCTAGCTACCTAAACATTACAATATTATAACACCTGCGCAAGATACGATCTGTGTTGCATCATGTACGTACATGTATGTAAAGCAAATAAATCTACATAGAATTTACTTTCAGAAATTTTTTGTTAAAAACTAACAGAATTTGTTCTAGAATTTCTTTCAGGCAGATGTATCTCTGAAATGGTGATCAACACACACACATGATTAATTAACTTATTTTTATCAATAAACTTATTCTATATAAAAATATATATAAATATACCGTAAATGTAAATGAAAGATGATACTTGTTAAATCAAATAGACTTCATCACTTCTTTTCCATTTTTAATTTTCATTTCTTTAATTTGTATTTTAATTTATTTTTATTATTATTATTATTATTATTACAACATTATTTCCTAAGTTAGGGGGAATGCTAACAATGCGGTTTATTCCGTCACAATAGAAATTCAACGTTACAGGGAAAGAAACCGTGCATTAAGGGGAATGCTAACAATAGGCTGAGATAAAAGGATTCCCCCTAACGCTGGAAAAAGAGTTTTTTATTATTATTATTATTATTATTATTATTATTATTTTATTTATTTATCATTATTATTATTTTTTTTTTTTGGGGGGGGGGGGGGGTGGTGGGTAATGATGATAGTGAATGTTTGAATTGCGACATAAATCTTACATTTTAGCCTCTCTGACTCCATGACTCCATGGATTCGGTCTGTCAAAGATGGGATCCTCGTTGCCGTGGTAAAACGGGATCATGACACAGAGGGAGACCTCCAGCATCTCACCCCGCCCACACACAGGATGCTCCTTGTTGCAGAACCACGGGGCACACTTCCCCTCAAAGCATGTATTCCCCCCTACAATAAAGGCAATACATGGATACTAGGAATATTGTATGGAAGTGGAACACATCACTGCACCTGACATAGTATGGCATACTAATGATATGCACTAATCATACAAACATTATACAGATTATGAAAACAAATCAATTACTATTCATTCAATAATTATCAAGCATGAATTGTTATCATGCTTAACATGATTGTGTAAAAACTAATAATGTGTATGTTGTCCTCTACATATTATGAAGAGCCAACTGTACATGTATGTAGATTGTATTTCTTTAATAATTAATAGTTTTGCTCACATTTCAACATAAAAAGTGCATTTTAATTTGTTAGTTTCTTATTTTGATACGTAAAATGTAAAACACTGTAATATCCAGCAGGTACAACTTGATTTTTTTCACATGAATGAGTAAATTTGGTTTCATAATAAGGCTGACACATAATGGAGAACCGGAAAACATTATAAAATTTAATTTGTCGTAATCGGTTATGTATTTTCAGGATAAATGTACCGGTAGCACTTTTGATTCTCAATCTCTAAGAAACTCAGTGAAATTGTGTTCTACTTATATATTGGATTGTGTATGAAAATTGAAGGATAAAAAAGCTTTTACCTTGCAATTTACTGTGACTCAGAGTGCTAAAAAGGACATGAACATATCAATAATTGGAGCTGAATAGCTAAAAAAACAAATGGGACAATTAAATGACTAAAAGCAACGGACAAATGCAGGGGAAGACAGGAACAACTGAATAGTGCCAGAACAAAAGCCCTTGTAAGTGGAAGCTTGGGTTGATCAAGCCCTTTAACAGTGGATGCATGGCCACTGATGAGGCTATTAGAGAACTTCCTTCAGTCTTACAAAAGGACACAAACACCTACATGCATACAACAAAATTACACTTAACCCTTTCAGGACAGCAATTATTCAAGGGCTAAATTGATCACATTTCGTTCTTCAAATTGGCAACAATATTATTTTTCTTTTAGTGCTATATGGTTCTAATACGGTGTAATGTATTTGAGAACAATATACATGGTTAGAAACTTTGTCGAAAAGTTTTAAAAATTGCAAATTTTGATGAAAAACAATGATTTTGAACATCTCAATGTGTTGCCAATTTAAGGAATTCAAAGCTTATTTCTCGTTTTTTAAATTGCTGGCATCAAATGCAATATGGTCATTCAATAAAAATGGACATAGTTTGTGCGGACATAGTTTGTGCAGAAATATTTGCTCTTTCTACTCATGCATCTGGTATATATATTTTAGAGTGCTGAATCAAAAGTTATTGAGCCAAACCACAAAATGTGGTCAATTGTCTTGAAAGGGTCAAATACGAAAGTCTTCACTTGGGCATTATCTTAGAGAGTATTAGCTGAAGCAAGAAACAACTGATTTGTATTTACACACCATTCATCCTTTTTCAGGAATATTTTAGGGCAACATAACCACTATGGAGCAATGTCTTAACCTACAAACATTAAAAATCAATTCTTGCTACCCCAAATACGCAATTTCGCCAACAGATGGCGTTTGTCATGCAAACCACGCATGCGCAGTGCTGACAATATCCCGATCCCGATTGCCTTTTTGCATTGAAAATGTACACAGGTATTACAAAAATCCTCGAGTTTGAGTTTAACCGACATGTTTGAAAAGATACCATCATGATTTATTGAGACAATTGGTTGCATTTTCAAAATTTGAGTGGTTTATGTCATGCGATCCAAAAATTAAGCATTTTAGCACTCATTTTATTCATAAGCCGTAGTATTTCAATATGGACCGGAAGTGAAGTTAACGAAGATGCGGACCATTTCCATGCATAATATTGCCCTCTACGTCGAAAATTGCATATTTGAGGTAGCGAGAATTGCTAAGGTATATATATGTAGCAAATGTAAACCTACATATGTGCATGTACAAACTCTGTGAGTTGCAACACTTTGAAAATAATAAATTTGATAACTGTCAATTATTAACCCTTTCGAGACAAGTGACCACATTTTGTGGTTTGGCTCAATAACTTTTGATTCAGAGCTCTATTAAAATATACTATATGCATGAGTAGAAAGAGCAAAAAGTGCACACACTTTGTCCAATTTTGTTGCATGGTCATATTGCGTTTGATGCCAGGAATTTAAAAAAAAAGAGAATAAGCTTTAAAATCCTTAAATTGGCAAAACATTGAGAGGTTCAAAATCATCGTTTTTCATCAAAATTGGGAACTTTTTCAAATTTGACAAAATTCCTAACCATGTTGTTCTTGAAGAAATTACACCTAATTAGAACTTTGTAGCACTAAAAGAAATATTATTGTTGCCAATTTGAAGAACAAAATGTGATCAATTTAGCCCTTGAATAATTTCTGTCCTGAAAGGGTTAATTCTACAAAGACTTTATTCACATACTCACCTTTACGAAAGAATGTTTCCAACAGATCTTTGTCTTTTGTCTTCATCTTTAGGTCTGCAGTGATATTGATGACACGACCAGCGCATGGAGGTGATCGACGGAAATTCAATATCCTAAACATGAAAAGAGATTTCAGAATTGTAAATTTTCTTCTCTTCAATGTTAACCAATTTCAGAAATTGAAAATAAGTAATCCAAAGTGACTCTTTAAAACTAAAAGGCCAAGTCCACCCTAACAAAAAGTTGATTTGAATAAATAGAGAAAAATCCAACAAGCATAACACTCAAAATTTCATCAAAATAGGATGTAAAATAAGAAAGTTATGGTATTGTAAAGTTTCGCTTAATTTCGCAAAACAGTTATATGCACATCCTGCTCAGTATGCAAATGAGGGAACCAGTGACGTCACACACTCACTATTTCTTTTGTATTTTATTACATGAAATACGAAATATTTTAATTTTTCCTTGTTTATAATGTGAAACAAGGTTTGATTCTTCGCTGAACATGTGTAATTGCCATTGTTGCAACCTATGTACACAATTCAATGAGAGCTTCCTAATTGTGAAATCTGCAGAAATGAAAATATTCTATATTTCACATAATAAAATACAAAAGAAATAGTGAGTGGGTGACATCACTGGTTCCCTCATTTGCATACTGAGCAGGATGTGCATATAACTTTTTTGCGAAATTAAGCGAAACTTTAAAATACCATAACTTTCCTATTTTACATCCTATTTTGATGAAATTTTCAGTGTTATGCTTGTTGGATTTTTCTCTATTTATTCAAATCAACTCTTTGTTAGGGTGGACTTGGCCTTTAACAGTGATTCAGGTAGACCTCGCAAGGTAGGGAAAGAAACTGAAATAAATAGCATCTGTATACTTCTTTTAAAGTATTTAATTGAAGTGTAGTCCATAAGAATCTCATTAGCCACTTAGCAGTCCATAGGGTTACAGCCCTATAGCTAGAAGGTCCGATAGTTAGCGGGTCCGATAGACCGACACCCAATAGATAGAAGGTTCGATAGACCGAATGTACGAGAGGGTCCAATAGACAGACGGTTCTATAGACCGAATCGGCGGAGGGTCCGATAGTCCGAAGGTTCTATAGATCGAATGTCCAACGGGGTCCGATAGTCAGAAGGTCCGATAGACAGAAGGTTCTATAGACCGAATCGGCAAAAGGGTCCGATAGTCCGAAGGTTCAGTAGGGGTCCGATAGTTAGAAGGTCCGATAGACCGACAATAACGTAAAAACGGTAAAATAAGTGAATACAATAAGTTTTAATAGTTTTATCTCATAAAAGGAAAAGGGTAATGCCTTATCTTTTTCTATGTGTATTGTATTATAAACCGATGCACTAGGTCTGTAGGCCCACCCTCCCCCCCCCCCCCCCCCAAAAAATGGGGAACTTATTTTAAAGTTTTGTTTTATACATTTTCAACATGTTAAAAGTATTTTTATCCGAGCATCATCATCATCACCGTGGGGCGGGGGTGGTCCACCCATGCAGCTCAGCCCCCCCCCCGGTTAATTTTGCCACTAAACCGATGCATTGGCAATGGGGAACGCTGACCATTGTTTGAAACATGGAAATCTAATTACATGGTGCACACTAAAGCCCCGAGGCCCATCATGCCCGAAGCATTTTTTTCTAGTGGAGTAAGCTGAGGAAAGGGCGTCCCCTTCAAACACAAGTGTCATTTTTTAAACAAAGAAATCTTATGGGGGGCACACTTTATAGTTGAATTTTCATTAAATGTAACAAAAGATAAGATTCTGACAACAAAAGATTCTGCCCGATAAAATGAAATTGTTTCAATTAGACCCTACCACCTTATTGGGAGGGGGGCGTTTCCCTTTTTTTTAAAAGGATTTTCAGGTGATATTTTTTCTTACCAGCTATGATGTCAGCTTTTATACTTTTTTGAATGTTCACCGACTACACCCATACTACTACCTTGTGGCAAATTTTAGTCCGTGGGCTCTGTCGGTTAAATTATACCAATTTTACGGGGGAGGGGGGTGGGGGGAATTCGAGAATAGTCGGATACCTCACTGCCCGAATATTATGATATTCGGGCTTCTTGTTGCTGCAGGACGTAAGAGGTGCTTGCTGCAAGAAACAATCTAGGCCTAGTTTCTTGATTGTATGGGCGAGCGAAGCGAGCGAAAGAGAGAGAGAGAGAGAGAAATTTTTTTTTTTGTATCCTGAGAATAGGTTCTAGCGTATTGTTATTCCGTTCTCATAATCTGTGTAACATGTTATCGGCATCTTCCGTTCTCATATTGGGAAGAGACTATTGGTCACAGGCCATTATTTCTGAAAATTCATCTCTTTAGCCCCTTTAGGTCAACATGCCGCTCGATTCTTTTCAGTTATGTTGCTAACATTCTTTGATTAGGAAAATAGCATAACATTAGCTAGAGATTCAAGATGCAAACCAAATAACTTATGACCCAAACATAACATAATATGACTTATTAATATAATTGGCATTGGTTTATATACATAAATATGGCGATTATATTATTAACTAATTAATATCAATAATGAAAATATAATGGGCATTGGTAAATAACCCTAATAATGCTAGTGAGCGAAGTTTTTGAATTTTTGTTTTCTTCTCTTTCCTTTCTGATTTCTTCTTTTATTTTTCTCTTCTTTTCATTTCTTTTCTTTTCTTCTTTCCTTTTCAACCTCTTCCTTTTTTGCTTTTTCTTTGGTTGGAACGCCCCCACTTATTTTAACCACTTATCTTTTACCCACTTATCATTTTATCCACTATTTTACCCTTTTTACGTATTTATTGTCGGTCTATCGGACCTTCTAACTATCGGACCCCTACTGAACATTCGGACTATCGGACCCTTTTGCCGATTCGGTCTATCGAACCTTCTATCTATCGGACCTTCTGACTATCGGACCCGTTGGTCATTCGATCTATAGAACCTTCGGACTATCGGACCCTCCTGCCGATTCGATCTATAGAACCTTCTGTCTACTGGACCCTCTCGTACATTCGGTCTATCGAACCTTCTGTCTATTGGGTGTCGGTCTATCGGACCCGCTAACTATCGGACCTTCTAGCTATAGGGATGACCCCGTCAATAGACCTGTTTACTAATTTATACATACTTCTTTAACAAAAGTTTTTCTTAACAACTATAAGCTTGCCAGAGGCTTGCCCAACTTTGCAAAGCCAACAACTAATGTATGCAAAATGGATTCCATCCATAGAACTGCCAATCCATAGAACTGCCAATATGCATAGCATGTGCATTAAATAGTTGGTAACTAAGGATTTCGGAGAGAATCATGCATAAAGTGAAATACATTAGTAAACAAATCTATTGAAGAAGTGTTTTATAGCCAATGCAGTATGCACTTCTTTTATTGCCTATCATGCAATACACTATGAACATGACGAACAAAGAAGCGGACAATTTATGCTGCTCCTCATTGTACCCTTCACAATTGCACTGGTTAACAAAAGAACATCCATTCATTGCTATCCTGTAAAAATATGTAGAACAGGTGTCACATAATAGCAGTGAAGGGATGTCTACTAGAGCTATTGTGGAGGGTACAATTAGCTGCATAAATTGTCCGCTCTCTTTGTCACCGTGTTCATAGTGATAGGCCGCTTCTGTAATGTATACAAATTTATGCACATATTTTCTCTGAGCACCTAGTGACGAGCTATTCCATTAACCTGCTCTTTTTTTTATAAATGAGCCTCAATGCTTGGACTCCAGTTTGCATACATTATTTGTTGATATGTCCAGCAAGCCTCCAGCAAGCTTTCAGGTTGTCAAGAACAACCTTTGTTTGAAAGGTATGTAAAAAATTTGCATACAGTACCGAAGCGGTCTATTTGAGACATTGTATTGCATACTGATACATCTGTTATTTTTTATGGCAGACTTGTACATAAGAAGGGGTGGTTTCTGCACAGCATTTGTTAACTGGGCAACGCCCAGTTAACAGTGGAAGTTATAAACTGATTCAGCGGACCCAGGTTCGAGACTGAGTCACATCTTTTGGATGGTGACGTTAAAGGTCGGTCGGTCCCCAGACGTAAATAATCATATCTGATTGATACACGTCTGTAAAAACTGACAGGTTGCATCATTGATTCTGAAAACAAGCTATTTCTTAGTAAATGAAGAAGCTTGATGGGAGGAATTTTAATTTGTAAACAAATTTTTAGGCATTTTACTCCCAGTGTTAAAGATCGTATGCTCGATCTGTAATGAAAAACACAAGTCAGAAAAAAATGGAACCAGCGGGATTCGAACCTGTCATCTACTGCTTGCCGGGCAGCGACTTAACCACCAGGCTATTCTGGTTCACGGCCAAGTCACGACGAACTGGAATCAAATACCCAAGGATCCTCTTCTTTCTGACTCATTAATATTCAACGGTCCGCCGTAGACAATAGTTAGTAAATGAAGAAGCTTGATGGGAGGAATTTTAATTTGTAAACAAATGGTCCCAATTTTTTCTGACTTGTGTTTTTCATTACAGATCGAGCATACGATCTTTAACACTGGGAGTAAAATGCCTAAAAATTTGTTTACAAATTAAAATTCCTCCCATCAAGCTTCTTCATTTACTAACTATTGTCTATGGCGGACCGTTGAATATTAATGAGTCAGAAAGAAGAGGATCCTTGGGTATTTGATTCCAGTTCGTCGTGACTTGGCCGTGAACCAGAATAGCCTGGTGGTTAAGTCGCTGCCCGGCAAGCAGTAGATGACAGGTTCGAATCCCGCTGGTTCCATTTTTTTCTGACTTGTGTTTTTCATTACAGATCGAGCATACGATCTTTAACACTGGGAGTAAAATGCCTAAAAATTTGTTTACAAAGCTATTTCTTTAAGAAATGGCAAGTACCTGTATTTAAAAATGAACAAAACTGAAATAACGATTGTAGATAGTCAAATGACATTAACTATATATTTTGCGATTTGGTAATATACCCTTTCCAAAGTACAATCTACATAGTAGATACGAGGTAGAATATATATTTGACTCTTGTCGTCTTTAGAGCCTGAATCGATTCCAAGAAATTGATTGAAGACATAAAATACATGTAGGTTCAAATCAATGTCACTATTTTTAATCAGGCAATGTCTGGATATTTCTTATCTTCGTATTCCTCTCTTCTCTCCTAAGTAGTGATACACGTTTGAGGCCTCTTCTATGCTCTACTTACTGTGTGCACACACCCCTGAGTCACACATCCCCCATTCTAAAAAGCTTTCAATTATTTTTCTTGTAAATGTCCTTCGTTGTATTCCCTGTAGGTAAGTTACGGACTCAAAGAGCTTTCTTCTTGTACAAACAAGGTAGTTAGCTGAAGTCATTAGTTTATGTACTGAATATACATGTACATGTACATGCAGTCATTCAAATAATTCTCTTTCAATCTTTATATCTTTATATATCATGACAATAATGTCTATTTTACATGTAATTTTGGGCAAAGACAAAGGTATCTTGTCTCATTATGATATTGTCATCAATATTTTAATATCCCTACATGTACATGCTACTATTATGATGGCTTGCAACAACAGACTAAATAACAAGGAAAATGATATTTGCGATGTTAATTTTAGTTTTATTTTTCAATATATTCAATCCACATTTCACATTTATTTGCCAAAAGATAAAAATCAAAATGAAGTAATTACAAATACAGTATACTGAATTACTGTACATGCCAGGATTGCTAAAAAAGTGAACATGCAGCAAAAACCAGATACATGCACCTTGGACTTGTTCTTTTCAGAGAAAAAAAGACAAGAAAAGAGATTGGGGGGGGGGGGCGCACAACAACTTTAAAGTGGGAAGTCCACTCCACCCTGATATCAAGTTGGTTTTACAAGAAGCATAATTTTTTTTTAAACAGATCAATGAAAGCTTGAGCAAAATCCGTAAAGAAATAAGAAAGCTATGATTTTTGAAGTTGTAATCAAACAAAAACAAATTGGCAACTCTGTGATATATCTTGCGAAGTCATCTCAGTCCCATTTGCCCTGTCCTGAAAAAAAATCATGAATTTCATTTTCTCTAAAGACAACATTTTATCATACATGCACCCTACAAATAATCATTTCACTTAAATGTTTTCACACAAAACCTGTATGATACAAATCTAGTCCCTCACCAAAAACAAAGAAAATGCAATTTTATGAATTTTTGTCTAAGTTAAATGGCAGAGGAGCTCGCAAGATATGTCACAGAGTTGCCAATTTGTGTTTGATTAATGACAACTTCAAACTTTGTTAACTTTCTTATTTCTAATGGAATTTTTGCTTAAACTTTCACTATTCTATTTCTCTCATTTTTCTGTTTATATGCAAATCAACTAACTTCCCCTATAAGTTAATATAAGGGACTAGATGAATGAACTCATCTCATGGCATGTTTGTTTTGATAAAAATGGGGTTGAAGCGTCTGTCATTTAATAACACATTACATCGTATTTTTATCTGCATACATGTCAACTGATGTCTATCACATATGAATAGCTTCCGTTTCTCATTTCCTGTATAAGTTTTTATTAATCACTGTTATGGATAATCATTGAAGTACACATGTACATGTACAAGTGGCATGATAGGTATGGTAGTGTACACTGTAAATCTAAAAAAAAATGTAATAAAAAGCAGAAGGAAGAAAAACACAAACAGAACAGAGAGATCACAAATGTAATGCCACAGATCAAATAATTCAGAAAATACAAAAGAAAGAAAGGGAAAGATGGAAGAATATGGAAGACCACACAAATGGAATAAAGTAATCTCTGAGTAGAATTTTACCAATGAGTCACTGGGACGGGCCTCTATTGTAAAATAAATGCCAAATTTTTCATCCAAGCATATGTATTATAATTGTTTAATTTGTACTACAGGCACAGACATCATCTTATAAGAACTTAATAAGAAACACGTACCGGTCTAGATGAAATGCTGCTACTTCTGCATTATGTCTTTCAACATCCAACCAGAATGGGTGCAGCTCATTGTAATTGTATACAAGACTCCTAGGTGATCTGGGAAAATGGAAATATTACAAGTCTGATGAAATATATTCTCTATTTCTTTTTCCCTGTTATAGATGTATATCAAGCTCTCTACAAAAGGCAACAGTAACATCCATGTACCACATTAAAAATGTACCATATGAAATCATATTCTGAAATGATACCATTATTATTAACCACTCAGTATCAATTTCACCAATATTGTGATCTACAAACTGAAAACTTAATTCAAGTTTACATTTGGTCTTTCAAAGAAATACCTTTCCACATTACTACATGTATCTACCATCCAGTCAACCACATGCCAGCTGAAATAACTTGAACAAGACCAAACTTCATTTACTTAATTACTATTACCGGTCATTTTGTCACGAAACACAGCAGTCTACAACATGATTACAGCAAACAATTTTTGCATTTACTCCAACAATCTGCTCAATGATGGTATTCCAAACATATATCACTTTAAAAAGAAATTGGTTATAATTTAAATCTGTAAAACCAGAAACTTTTGCGACATAAAACTTTCGTGAATGTTCATGACAGCCAATTTTGCTGCAAGAAACTTTCGTGAATGGCAATAATTTTATTGTTGCTTCAATAGAGTACCGAAGTGATGACGTCACAAAAAGCTATTTTTTCATTTTGACATTTTTTATACCATATCTCAAAGGAACATGGTGAAAAACATCCAGAGCCCAAATTTTATGGCAATTGGCTCATTGGGCCCCGAGATATGGCCGCATGAATACCTCCTTAGCCCCATTGAAGTCAGTGTTAAATTGGCCTGGTTCTAAACTGTTAAGAACCAGGCCAATTTACACTGACTTCAATGGGGGCTAATTAGATATTCATATAGCCATACCTTGTGTCACCATGAACTGATTCATGTCAAATTTGATGCGTGAACGTTTTCCATCATGCTCTACCTAAATATGGTCCTAAAAATACTGAAATACAAAAATCAACATTTGCTGACGTCACACTTCGGTACTCTATTGTGATTTATTATTTTGCGGCATGACACTTTCGTGAATCTTGACCCCTCGTGAAATTCGCGACAGTTTCATGCACGCGAAAATTTCTTGTTTTACAGTACTTTAATGCGTAATTTTATACCTCATGGGCTTTAGCATAGCATAATTCCCATCAGCCAGTTTCACATGAAGTTTGAGTTGACTCCCGCCATGAAACAAGCCAACACTCTCAATCTCTGTCGTAGCCAAGCTCTTTAGGAGTTCATTCATGTATAGTGCATTACGGCTATACATCTGATTCTCTGTGATGTCTGCATGAAAATGCTGCCAATGTAAAAGACGTGTGCTGGGGGTGGAGGTTGTGCATGAAAAGAAAGTTTAAAAAAAAAAATCATTTATATTAATTTATATAATGCAGATTGTTCAGAATGTAAGATCCGAGGATGCACTACAGGAAAAGTTTGAGTATTTGTATCTCTCCAAACCTACATGTATAGCAAAAAAATTTTTTTAAATAGTCTAAATTAGTTGACTCATACATGTATGCAGCTTCTTTTACCTTCAGAACAAACAGCCAGAAAGAAAACTGTAAATTTTCCAATTTACTTTCCAAATGCAAAATTACATGTACATGCACTGCAATGCATTAGACCTAAACATGACATTAATTCAGGTAATATGCTTTTTTCCCCCAAGTGAGTCAGATTTGATCACTCAAACATACAACCTTTGAAATGCTAAGTCATAACTAGAGGTACTGTATCAACCAGGGAGCATGATCATTAATTCACTTGACTGGACAGAGAAACAAGAGCCCCAGGGGGCACGACGCTCACCTGAGGTGGATCAATTCACATCTGGTGCATGTTCTTTCTAGCACATGAACAACTTTCATTCTTCATCTATAGAGGTATATCTATACACAATACCAAGTCTGAGCTTCCTACCAAGTTCGGTTAAATTCCAATCATGGGTTTTGGAGAAGAAGCTGAAAATGTAAAAAGTTTATGGATGACGGACAACTTGCCCCACCCCCCCCCCCCCCCTCCAGTATGTTACCCCCACAGACCCCCTATAGGGCCACCCAGAAAAAAAATCTCCATACACAATACCAAGTCTGAGCTATTCCTGGTTCTGGAGAAGATGTTTGAAATTTACATAGCTTTTACAATTGGGGGCCCTCCCCCTGGGCCCCCTGGGGACCACATGTACCATTTTAGCAACTTTGGGTCCCCTACCCCTAAGGATGATTCCTACCAAGTTTGGTTGAATTCTGATCATGTGTTTTGGAGAAGATCAGAATGTACATTTTGCCTGGCAGCGCCCCCCCCTCCAGTATGTTACCCCCACAGGGCCCCTATAGGGCCACTCAGAGAAATTTCATGAACAACATTCATTCTTCATCTATAGAGGTATCTCCATACACAATACCAATGAGCTATGTCTGGTTCTGGAGAAGAAGATGTTTGAAATTTACATAGCTTTTACAATTGGGGGCCTTCCCCCTGGGCCCCCCTGGGGGCCACATGTACCATTTTAGCAACTTTGGGTCCCCTACCCCTAAGGATGATTCCTACCAAGTTTGGTTGAATTCCGATCATGTGTTTTGGAGAAGAAGATCAGAATGTACATTTTGCCTGGCAGCGCCCCCCCCCCCTCCAGTATGTTACCCCCACAGGGCCCCTATAGGGCCACTCAGAGAAATTTCATGAACAACATTCATTCTTCATCTATAGAGGTATCTCCATACAAAATACCAAGTCTGAGCTATGCCTGGTTCTGGAGAAGAAGTTGTTTGAAATTTACATAGCTTTTTACAATTGGGGGCTCTCCCCCTGGGCCCCCCTGGGGGCCACATGTACCATTTTAGCAACTTTGGGTCCCCTACCCGTAAGGATGATTCCTACCAAGTTTGGTTGAATTCCGATCATGTGTTTTGGAGAAGAAGATCAGAATGTACATTTGGCCTGGCAGCGCCCCCCCCCCCCTCCAGTATGTTACCCCCACAGGGCCCCTATAGGGCCACTCAGAGAAATTTCATGAACAACATTCATTCTTCATCTATAGAGGTATCTCCATACAAAATACCAAGTCTGAGCTATGCCTGGTTCTGGAGAAGAAGATGTTTGAAATTTACATAGCTTTTACAATTGGGGGCCCTCCCCCTGGGCCCCCCTGGGGGCCACATGTACCATTTTCGCAATTTTGGGTCCCCAACCCCTAAGGATGATTCCTACCAAGTTTGGTTGAAATCCGATCGTGGGTTTTGGAGAAGAAGATGAAAATGTAAAAAGTTAACGGACGACGCACGACGGACGACGGACAAATTTCCATCGCAATAGCTCACTCGAGCCATAGGCTCAGGTGAGCTAAAAAGCTCTTTGCAAAAAAGGAAATGAAAAATTGTACTCTCAATGAATAATGACTGAGCAGTCTTCACGAACACAAGACAATTAGGGTTTGTTCTACAAACAGGGCCCCCCCCCCCCCCCCCCCCCCCCGTTTCATAAAACTTGTTATCAAGAACAACTGCCTCATTTCTATGACAAAAGCGCTTTCAGCCAATCAGGACTTTAGTAGCTTACATGTATAACAATAATTGTAAATTGTTCTTGATAAAAAGTTTTATGAAACAGGGCCCTGGTATTATGGAAACAATGCATTACAAACTAGGTGTACTTTCTGTATTAGATCTAATAAGATGGGCAGCACAGCATGTAATTTGACAAGACCTACCTTTTTTTTTGGGGGGGGCAGTTATTTGTTTGAAGAAAAAATCTAGTATAAAACTAAAAAACTGTGAAAGGCCAAATTCATCCACCCAATGACTATTACCTTTAAATAATTCTGGTATCAGGTTGCATTTTTCATGTGTCCTGTACATGCATCCTTCTGTCAGTCATTTACATATCCAACCCATAAATATTCAACCAACTTTAATCAGAAGGGTTCATAAACCATAACTAAGCTTCAGACTCAACTTTAGTCCTATAGTCTCTAGGGCCTAGATCTACATACATGTACATGTATATGGACAAACTAGATTCAGATGAAGCAAACTACACCTAGTCTAGTCTATGCATACATGTACATGTACTGTATGAACATATTCTATAATAATGATAATAGTGATAATAATGATAATAGTGATAATAATAATAATGATAATAATAATAATAATAATGTCTTGTTACACAGGGCAGCCTCATCAGTCTCACATCTTGAATACAGCATCTAGATTTAGCAATAAACTTATGAAAAGTAACGATTATAAATATATATATGAAAAGACAAATGAAAGGAGAAAGGTAGAACAAGAGTAGAACTAGAACTTTGGAAACAGTTAAACCCAGAGCTCTATAAAAAGCCTGTAATATGCCTGTTGTACCAAGTACCATTAGGTGAACAGTTACAACAATAGGCCTAAATAGATCAAGTAATAATAGATTTCTAGACTGTTTGATCTAGGGCCTAGATCTAATGTTATGATAAAAAGACTGTTTCGAGACAAATATAACAGACAAAATAAAGTCTATTGTGATTCCTTGATACTTCGGATGCTTTGTCTCTGAATCTGTTAAAATTACGAGGTTAATTAACCTCACGGGGATGGCGACGGCGAAGCTTGAAGAGCGGGGCTCTCTGTGGGTACCGCGTTGATTATTAAGGGGTGCTTTCAATTAATGTGTTGATAATGCACTCACTCATTTTTACGTTGTTTTGATCCATTTGACACCCAAACAGGCCTTTGCCTCCTTTTGCCTGCAACCCATTCATCGTACGTGCTGGCATTCTGGTGATCTGAAAGAGCTCTCTCTTTGCCGGTGAGCAAGTTGATTCCGTCCAAAATACTTGTATTTTCCAGGGTCTTCTTGAAATTCCGATGGATTGTTTCCACTCTTGCGGCAACACCAACTTCTCGAAACACTGCGAACATTGTCATCAAAGTTGTGCAACACACGAAAATGGTTCCCCAAAACATAAATCGCCATCGTAACTTCATTTTGTTCAGCGTACGTTAGAGTCAACAGCGCCAAAAGTTATTTCATTTCTACGGATTAAAAAGAATCCTTAGAAACTTTCTAAAGTAATTCCTCCTATTTCGCGGACGGACCACTTGCACTTTGTTTTGGTTGTTAGAGCGCGGGCGCGGGGGGCCAGGCCGGGCAAAAGGGTCAATCGCGCGTGAATTGATGGTGCCGTTGCACGCGCGCTGTTCTGTGCGATTACCGTGTAGCTGTCGCGTGCTGCTAGTTTTCGCTCTCCACCATAGTATGTGATTTCTCACGCCTATGTGAATTCATACGCCTTGAAGAAAGACTAGAATCAGACTACTCGTAAAAGAAAAGTACATGTGGCGTAGATTATTGAGGGGGTGGGGGGGGGGGGGGTTGGCCTATGCAAGCCTCTCAACAACAAAAGGACAATAACAGACAAAATGAGGAGAGAAGGGAAAAGGAATTCAATTCAATTTCGGTTTTATTATAAAAGTACATGTACATGACAAAAGTCCAAAGACAAAAATTGTCATATTTACAGTAAAATACAACAAATATGAAAGAAGTTTAAGAACATGCAAAAGATCAATACCAAATCAAAAGGGACTTAACACAGAAAATGATGAAGAGTATTTATGAATCAAATTTTACAAATTAAAGTATACCGTATCAAGTTGGTACAAGTAGATTGTGTTTCAATGATACATGTGTATAAAAAACACAGGTCCAATGGTAATAATATAATAATAATAATAACAAAGGAAATTGTGGCGATTTAGAAAACCAATAATGGAACAAACTTGATGAACTTTCATGACTGCACATTGCAAGACAGGTCTTAGAAACTGCTGTAATTGGCAGAAGTAGATTTATGCATTTTCACCTTTTGAAAGATTTTGAATTCAACATGAACGACGGGAAGGGGAAAGGGGCTAGGTAAAAATGATCATCAAATTGCTGTTAAAACCTCAAGAATTACAAACATCTTTTCAATACTTCTCTTCTTGTTTGCACGACCTCTCAAAAAGTTGGTGATGCTCGGAATCATTGGCGGATCCAGGGGGGCACAGCCGGCCCGTGCCCCCCCCCCCCCCTTTGGAAAAGAAGTATGAATTTTGACCATAGACGATCCGCCATTTTCTCGATTGTGCCCCCCCCCCCCCTTTAGAGTGAAGACCTTTTTTTTTTTTTTTTTTTTTTTTGCTTGTCAGGGAATTATGGAGGGAAACTGGACCCCCAAAATCTCCTAAATGCCCCCCAAAAACCAAACAAACAAACAAACCCAAAACAATGAAGCCAGTTCTTACATACATATTTGTGAATTCAAATCAACGTGAAATATCCACAAATTTAACATTTAATAAAATTTAATTTAATTTATTTTAATTTAATAGATTATGCATTCAGTATGAAAAATGCACCTGTCCAAAAAGAAAAAAAAAGAGAAGAAAATAATAATTCAAAGGGAAATATGACCCAAATTTAATGTTCCTATAAATATCATTATTGTGAAAATAATATCATATTAATATCAACATGATAACATTTACAAATCAAGGGGAAATGGGACCTTTAATTATTTTTTACCAAAAAGGTTCATGGAAAAAAAACCCCAACAACAAACTAATGCCCCCTCCTTTTTTGTCTGTTTACTAACTCTTGACAGGGGTATTTTTGTTGTAACTTGATACCTTATAAAGTGTGACAACCTTTTTCTTCGGTTCTTGTTATAAAATTTCGAAAATGTGCCTGGGAACATCTAACAAAATCCTGGATCCACCCCTGACATTGAACATAGGCCTATATTTTGTGCAATAATACAGTTTTGAAGCCCCCAAATTATCCTTTTTTATTTGGTCATAAGGCATACTTCCGTACATCATTACTTGAAAGAGCGACGCTAATTTATTGCACTTTTGTTATTTAGAAATGGCTCCGCCCCCTCTCCCGTCAATGAGCAAAATATATCGAGAACCATGATCAGTCTACTCTCTCACTCTCTCACTCTCTCTCTCTCTCTCTCTCTCTCTCTCTCTCTCTCTCTCTCTCTCTCACTCTCTCTCTCTCTCTCTCTCTCTCTCTCTTGAAAAAAAATTGAAAAAACACTCTATTTTCACTCCCCCGTGGGAGTAACGTCAGTGAGCACTTGTTTGAAGAGTGAATCGAGTACTCTTATGAAAAGAAACTATACTATAATCAAGTTTTTTCTTTATACATTTTCACTAAATTTTCATTCCTTCGAGGAGCCCTGTCATTGATAACTCGATGTTTGTTGAGAGTATACAGGGCACCGTGTTTTGGTATAGAGGGCATTTTGAACTCGTCTTTGTCTTCGTTGTTCAAGAGTGTTACAATTACAGAACTCCTAAAGGAGTTCTGTGGTTACAATGAGGAGGAAGAGGAGATTAAAGACAGCCTTGATCTTGGAACCTCTCCTTTCTTCCTCGCTTCCCATGTCTTTGTTCAAAACACAGAGCTTCGCCGCAAGCGAGCCGGGTATAAATATGCTAATCCTCTTATAATAGAAACACAGAGAAGAAAAGGTGGTTTATTATACGAGGTAACTGATAGATGGGGGTTTAAAAAAAATAATGTAACTTCTAATAAACAAGTATCTGTCCATCTGGTTCTTTTGTTACCATGACACATGGCACGCGACCACCAGGCCAGGCCAACCAATCAACTTGCTCATTATGCGACTTTCTCTCCTGTATATTGGGTCATTACGTAATCGTGGTTCATTTGTTCAGACCATGGACCTATAGTTCAGACAAAGAGAGAACTGTGGGGTGATGGGGGTGGTGACGATACCTAGAATTTACTTTTCTAAAAAATGATATAGTCCAAGTTTTAGCTTTATTTGGTGCTATAATGCATGAACATTAATTTTCCTTATTTTTTGTCTTCATTAAATTGAGAAAGAGAGAGAGAGAGAGAGAGAGAGAGAGAGACTAGAAGGTTTGGTATTTTGGTATTTTATTAAGAAACTTCATTGACATGGACATCAATATTTTGTTTTAAATTACAAAAGCATTTGTATATGAAGAAAATTAACAATCATGCACATGGAAATGAAATGTAGAAAAAAATAATATAGCAAATCAATAGGACTTGTCATATTTAACATTTTACAGCGGGGTAAATGCAGGGGCGGATCCAGGATTAAGTATAAGGGGGGGGGGGGGGGGGGGCACACAAATGTAGGTTTGTCAACTTTTGGAAAAGGTAGACCCGTATTTTTTTGGTCTTGCCGGCTTCTCGAAAAGTCGCTCAGTGGGGGGGGGGGGGGGGTTATGGGGGTCCAGTTACCCTCCATAATTCTCTGGCAAGCAAAAAAAAAAAGGTCATCATTCTAAAAGAGGGGGGGCACAATCAAGAAAATGGCGGTTCGTCTATGGTCAAAATGCATATTTTTCTTCTAAGGGGGGGGGGGGGTGGGGGGGGGGGGGGGGGTACGGGCCGGAAGTGCCCCCCCCCCTGGATCCGCCAATGTAAAAGAATAGCGGTTTTGTATGAATAGCAGTCCTTCTAAATAGCGAGCAAACCATAGACAAATTACCTCAGTATTCATAAGGACATCCATTCATAAGCACCACTATTCATATAACTATTCATATAAGGACCGCTATTCATAGCGGTTTTCTATGAATAGCGGTCATTATGAATAGCGAGCGGACTGTATACCCCGTTACAACTTGTATAACATGATCAGATTGGATATCATATTGATATAAATAATGAAATAGAAAATCATAATGTCATTACTCATATATTTAACATGACTTGTGACAATTATTATATAACATTGTATCAAACTGGATATAATATTGATATAAACAATGCAATATAAAATCATAATAGGACTAACATGAGACAAATCATATGACATAATTATATCAAATTAGAATATTATATTGATATAAACAATGATTGGGTAAAAACACAAATTTTAATTGCTTTAGCCCAGAGTAATCAATCTAAATCATGCAAATAAACTAGCCAGAATATAAGCTCATACTCAAGGTGTATTACAGATTAAACTTAGGGAATCAAAATTCACCAAGAGTATTTATGATGGATTTTTAAAAAAATCTTACAAAGCAATCGATATCATGACTTTTACAAATTTACCTTACTTATTAAAATCTTTGCATGCTACATAAAATTATAGTTCAGTCATTTCTGTAAAAGTGTATTTCTTTCAGTACTTTAATGTGAAATTCATCTCCAATTTTTCTCATGTTATACATTCATTACAAATTTGTAGATGAGAGGGGATTTTTTTTCTGGACGCCCGAGTCTTCCCGTTTCTATTGGTTTGTGTGAGCTAATTCATATATTTTTTCGCAGCAGTTTGTAACTTTTAACATGCATGGGCCAATTATTTTTCTGTGTTCATATCCTGCTTGAATATATATATTTTCTAAATTTATTATTTTCATTATACCATGTTTGAATGGTGGCGGAGGCTGCCTATAAACTACGATGGACTGACATAAGTACATAATGTTATCAACAATTTCAAAAAGCACAAAATAAGTTGCTATGTAGAATCAGTAGGCCTCAAGGCCGTACGCAGAAATTTTTTCCTGGGGGGGGGGGGGCAAGATGATCGCTTTCAAAGGAACCAATAACTTGAAGTCTAAAAAAATGTGCGTACGGCCTTGGTAGGCCTATCATGCATAAACACAAAACATTGTCAGTGCATCGGCAAAATGATATCCTTTTATAGCATTTAAGTTTGATAGAGTACCCAACATGTTTTGTAGAAAAAGTGGTTGAATAATTACTGTGTACATTTACATTTTAAAGCAAGTACAGCAAGGGGATTATTTTTTTTTATCATCACTTTGGATCGGCATTCCGGCTCCCCCGTGTTGAATACTGGTCTACTTATACAGTAATTTGTAAACAAATTTTTTAGGACATTACTCCCATATAATATATAGTGTTAAAGATCGTATATGCTCGATCTGTAATGAAAATCACAAGTCAGAACTTTTCGCTATATTATTTGAGAGAGGGACCGAGCTACTCTTTTGTCTACATAATTATAGTAAGTATATATTTGAATTGCAAAAATGGACATACTGTCTTCTTCTTCTTCTTCTCCTTCTCCTCCTCCTTCTTTTTCTTGTTTTTCTTCACCTTCATTCTTTTTCTTTTTCCTCTTCTTCTTTTTCTTCTTTTTCTTCTTCTTCTTCTTCTTCTTCTTCTCCTTCATTTTTTTCCTGCTTCTTAAGCTTCTTCTTCTTCGTTTTATTCTTCTCCTCCTTCTTCTTCTTTCTTTTTCTTCTTTTTCTTCACCTTCATTGTTTCTTTTTCTTTTTCTTCTTCTTTGTCTTCTTCTTTTTTTTTCTTCTTCTTCTTCTTCTTCTTCGCTCTCCTTCCCGTCCTCCTTCCTCCTCTTTCTTCGGTTCTTCGGTCCACATAGAGACACGGGTAAGGGTCGAGTGACCATGGACGAGAACGATCTTCGATATGTTTTAGCAAGGGAATTGATACCAATGATGTTGTTAGGTGGTCTATACAGTCTTTATACACGTATGTGCATGGGGGGGGGGGAAGAAAATTGAAGGCAGTCGGTTCTTGTACAGTGAGGTTTGTTCCGGCTGTTGGCTCTTGCTCTCATTGGGCATATTCAACTGGGAGGTTTCACTGAGTACAGCTGCTGAACTTTTAACACAGGTTATTTTGAAAGGTTTTGCTGAAAAAAAATCGTCCTCTCCGTTTGTTGAATATTTAAAGCAAAGCATTGTAATGACTAGTCTCTTGGCAGGTCGTTTGCCGGGAAAGAAAAACAGTTATGGTGTGATAAGAAATTGCGTTACCGGTATATCGTGTGAATCATGCAAATAGCGGTACGTCGCTGCCGCCTAGCCTCGCTGTATACTTATACTGAGTGTGTGTACGTGTGTGTTGTGAATACTGTACGTATACGGTATGCATACCGGTACGTCCGCAAGGATACAGTGCTATACACACTGCAGATATATGCCGGTGTATCGCGCAGCGTATACCAGCTAGCATAGACGGTGCATATTTTCAGTCATATCACCGAGATCGCTAGGGAAAGGTGGAAGAGAGCTCCCCGTACGTACGGCGTATGTGTGCTGGATTACCGCATCGGACTTTGACATCAGAGGACTGAACCATAAGGACACGATTAATGCTACATTTATCAACATTTCAGTTGGTTGCAGATCACAAGGGTGAGAAGATTTGGCTGTTTTGTAACCGCATTAGATGGGGGATATAAGATACGAGATAGATTTTCAGTATTCGAGGGCTTTATCACCACCGGAATTGTATTCGAATCTGGATCTGGACAAGCTGTCTTTGTTTTCTCCAGACTCTCCTACGATGCAAGATGACATGTTGCTTGACAAGAGTGCAGGAAAACTGCCTATGCAGCAGCTATCTCCTAATCCTGACCAAAGTTCAGATAACTCAGAAGATTATTCACAGAGTTCCAAGACAAAGTCCGGAGACTCGAGTCCTTTAACTGTTCCCGATAAGAATAAAGCACACCCTCAAATAGATCACCCATCAATAACATCTGCTCTGTTACAGCAGCAGCATCATCAACTTCAGCAGCAACAACAACATCAACAGCAGCAGCAACAGCACAATCATCAGCAGCACAATCAGCAGCAGCACAGTCAGCAACACAATCAGCAACACAATCAGCAGCAGCAACAGCAACAGCAGCATCTTGGGCTACATCCTCACCAGCCTGTGAGTTTGAGCCAGTTGCATCAACAAGAATCAGCCAACAGCGTGATCAGCAGTAACGCAGCTGCAGTTTCCAGTGTATTCAATACCCCCAGTTTCTGGTCGACCGCTAATAATTCAGATGAAACTTTCTTTCAGAATATCCCTGCAATGAATGGCGCAATGCATCAGTTTCAGAATTTCCCTCTAAATTCTTCTCCCCTATTCAGTCCAACACTGTCGCCTCAAGCTCAGCTCAACATGCAGCAAGCGGCCCACAGACGTAGTCTACCCCCTCAGCCGAGCACCCCCCAGCAGAATCTTTTCCCCACATCAAGCCAGCTTCAGCAGGCACAGTTACAAGCTGGAAATCTGCTTCTAGCGAATAAGCATCTGAGTTGGAACGCTGGCCAGCCGACATCTTGGAACACCGCTGCCCAACAGAACTTGCAGCAGCAGCAGTCTAACCCATGGGGTACGGTTGGCTCACCTTCATCAGCTGCCCAGACGAACCACCATCGTAGATCGATGCCACCTCTTTCGACCCCTACCGTTAGCCAGTCAACACCAAGCCCCAACTCTCTGGGGTTGTCACCAAACAAGATGAAGGCCACCAGCAACCCCATCATCTCTCCTCCCAAGTTTCATCGCAGTACTTCTCTACCAGGAAAGAGCTTCTCACAGCCCCATCTGCCTTCGACTGCTGGATCGCAACCTACCCATCAAGGACAGAGGCAGGCCTATGACTTTGGCAGAGATGTTGGAGGAGATGCAACCCATGCGACCCATGCAACCCATGCAACCCACAATGGCACTCAGAATGGCACTCACCATCTCTCCAATAGCACCCTGTTTCCATTCCAGGTGAGAGATTTTTTCATTGTTCAAATTCAAAGATGTGGTCTCTGGTGGTTTTATTTTTATTTTTGTTATTTTTTTTTGGGGGGGGGGAGGGGAGGGGGCCATGGGTAGGGATAGGGTAAACAATTTTGATAAGGCCCACGAGAAATAAACATGAAATCATTCCCCAAATTAATTTTCAATCTTGATGCACTAGCCTCTTGCAAGGAACCGTCTAAGTCTTTGCGGACTGACATTCCTTTTAACACTTAAATTTTTTCATTTTATGGTATATGGTTAAATGGGTATGTTTTTCTTTCTTTTGTTTTCTTGCTTTTGTTTTTTTGTAAAATTCTGCTATGAATTCTGGATCAAATGTTAATTTTTTTATAAATTAAGGCTGCAAAATGTGTGTGTATCAAGGATCAATTCATGGCACAACAATGGCATTGTGTATCCAGCTGGCATTCCTCAGCAATTCAATCAGTGAAGTACTGACACTGCACTGAGAATAGACCGCTTACACAAATTTATGCACATATATTCGCTGAGCACCTAGTGAGCTATTCCATTAACCTGCTTTTTATAAATAAGCCTCAATGCTTGGAATCCAGTTTGCATACATTATTTGTTGCTATGTCCGGCAAGCCTCCGACAAGCTTTCAGGTTGTCAAGAACAACCTTTGTTTGAAAGGTATGTATAAAATTTGCATACATTACCAAAGCGGTCTGTTGGACATTGGGAATGTCAGTTGTCAGTGAAATGAACAATAATGTTGTGTTCTGTACTAATTACTGATCCCCACAGATTTTATGGCTATTTCGTCAAAGTTGAAAACCTGTGATGATGCTGTCATTGCTGTGTGATTGTAGTATGTTAGTGAACCTTATTCAGTACCTGTAGGTCTCCAGATACATGTACATGTACATGTATTTGCACTGCATTACTGTTGAAGGCCTACCCGTCATTTCTGTCCATTAAACATTTTACAACTTTGTACTGCTATAAAGACACCACATCCCACTTCTGTACCAACCCTAGTGTGCTGTCAAGCCCAGAAATTAGTCATTTTATAACCAACCTTTAGGCTTCATTGATCAAATACCTTTATTCCTGTAGTGGAGACAGTGTCCCCTAAAATGATACATTGTGTGCTGTTTGTAATGTCAACATACCATGTACATCACTGACATGTAGTATGTACACGTCATTGCATAGACCATGTTCTTGTACATTTGGGAATACAATTACAGTAGATATTATTAGGACGGGAAATACTGTTGGCCGAGACATTTATTTTTGCTGCCTTTTTTCATTTTATTAAAAAGATTAATTTCACCTCACGTAGTAAGAAAAAACAAAACAAAACATAATACATCTTGCATACTTGCTCTTTTTATTATGTATTTTGTGTTTTCTCTAATATTGTGTAAAGAAAGGCAAATTTAATTACACTAGACGTGCAGACACCAAATTTACCCCAGCTCCACTCATTTAAATGTACATATATTTGCATTAGCAATAATTGTATTGCACTGCCATGGAATACTGACTGTCGCCTGAAGCAAATAGTGGTGTTTTTGTAGTAAAAATACTGAAAATGAAGAGGAGACAGCATTATGAATAGTGTTTGAATTATGCTACATGTATACACTGCAGACATGTAAGTAGACGTGTATACATGTACATGTATGCATACATATTACACATGTAGTAGGCTTATATAGCATATGGCTGAGATGATCTTTTGATTAAATTACACTGGCTATGTGTGCGGTACAGTATGATAAAATCGCAAATAAAATGGTTTATCATCATGACCAAGTAGGCTTACAATACTTAACTATGAGTTTGAATATAGGCTTACAGTACAAAGAAAGACTTTCTTATTAATTCTTAATTAAAACAACCAATAATCCTGACACTCCTGTGCAGGTTTTCATGAATTTGACAATATGTTTAATACCTTAGCTTTAGTACATAGGCCAATATTTTTTCTCATTTATTTTTATACCATTTAAAGTGTCTGTAAGACCACTCACTGAAGCACATAAATTCATTGCTCATATTTTCTAGTTTGGGGACATGCACATGTAGGCTCACACATTTTGTACTCTCTAACGATCCCAAGGCCCCTTTTCTAATTTACCTTTTCTTGTGACTGTAGGCCAACATAAAGGCCTAAAATTTTCCCATTGGATCTTCATGTATACACTATACCCATTGATAGCTGATACAAATTGCAGGTAGACTTATACAATAACATGCTTGTGTTGCAGTGTGTGGGTTATTATGCTAAATGTATTGCTTACCAGCAGTTTTTTTTTTAGCTCTGTTGTTTACAAAGCCCTTTGTTAAGCTCTTTGTTTCATCATATGTGCACCAATGCACAGATGATCATTTTCCCAAGGAATGTTATGCCTTATTCGAAGATAGAGATTATTTAGTTTCAACCAAATGTGGGCCTGCATGTATATGTATATTATCTTCCCAGGAGTAAATTGTGATGGTAGGGGAACAAAAGAAACGTTTAGAAAATGTTGTGGATCACTTGTTTTACAGGGCACATGGAGAAAATAATTGCTCAGGTCAGACTTTCCCAGTGCATTCCACAAGCATTCTTTTTGTGCACTGACCAGTATGCTATTTGCTTGTCTAGGGTTTACTAGTACACAAGGCACATCTCTTTGCTTTGAAGAATGCCAAGACAAGCATCCTGAGAATGTTACATTCCAAGCAAGCTTTCATTTTGGCATTTGAGGACCACTACTGAGCTAGCAATTCAGCTATATATTCCCACTTCTATTGCTCACTGGCGGGGATGGTTACTTTTGTTTTTATGTAGAGTAATGGAAGAACTTCTCATGCCAAATCTGGAATTAGGTTAAAAATGCATCTTATATTGTGTAAATTTGATTTCCAAGACAGTTGATTTCCAGCTCAGAATTCATTGTTGAGTAATAATTTAGTTGTTATTAATTTGAATGGATCTCTATAAAGGGCATAGGACATACTGTACATACATGTATGGGAAATTTCAGATGGTTGTATGTAAGGCCTACATACATGTACATACTTGTCTGGGCAGTACTGTAGGTTATTATCAAAATGGCCATCAAAGTGATCAGACATCATTCCAAGATTAGTGAGATTAAACAAACCTATTTCTGTGAGCGTGCCAAGTGATCTGTTCCGAAACATAGCTCTGTTTCTCCAAACCCTTAAATCCGATTTTCCTTGTGTGAATTCTTGGAAAGTGTTGTGGGAGTTATGATGAGAAGGCAGAGTAGCAATAAGCAATTGAAACAGAGCAAAGGAAATACAGTCATATAAGTAAAGTTGGAGTGATTAACATCTAAACAGTGTGCATCATGTGTTGCTTGTTGAGGATGTACCTCATAATGAGGGGACGCACAAAGGGGGAAGAGGGATATATGGAGGAGCTCACACTTTTGCAGAGGGCATTGAGGATTTAAGGCAGGATGAGATATAATGAAAATGAAAGAGACAAAGCACTTTGAGTAAGGCCTTCCCACAGACACACTGGCCTCATAGATAAAAAAGACAGTGTGCTGTAGACCTATATACATGTACATACATGTCATGTACAGATTTTAAATGTAACAACTACAGACTACTCGACTACATTCATGTTCAGTGGTTAAAGTCAAGTTCATATGATTAATGACACATATATACATGTAAGATGACATTCAGCACAAGTACTGTTTCACTAGAAAAAATAACAGTGTTCTAAAAACTACTCTTGAAATGAGATGTCGAACTCTCTCCCATACCCTTGCTGGTACAGCATGCTCAAGTTCTCAAAAAAACATAATAAACAAAAAGTATGAGCACTCAATAAAGATGATTGCAATCCAAATGTGTGTTGAGCATGAATAAATTTACATCATCTTGCCCTTTTTTATAAAAGGAATGGATGCAAACCTACACATAATGAAGGGTAGGCTTACATGTACATCCACCTAACACACTTTATATTGGTTTTCAATCTTTCATTTTTCCTCAATTTTTTTGGTAAATATTTTTAATAAACAGTGCTTTTATGTTATTAGGGATTGTCAACTTTGGTAAGATGAATCTTCATGGACTGTCTGCCAAAAAGTGAATTCTAGAAGAGTACTTTTTTGTGAGCAAAATTTGAGCAGGCCTGGGAATGGAATAGCCTAATGAAAATTTTGTCAGAGCACCCAAAATGCTGTGAAATATTTTTACATTGTATTGAATGGTGACCGTGTGTGTTTTCTTGATATCTTTATGATATGGATTACTTATTACTTTTTCTTATTTTTATTTGTAAAGGATAATCCTGGGCACCAGACCCAGAATACAGGCATGGATCATCTCAAGTTGGCCTCCCTGGAACATCAGCTATTTGACATCATGCGAGGCACAGACCAACCTTCAATGGAATTCAATGCTCGTGGTACATGTGAGTATCTCCAAAGTCACGTGTGTGTTGTTGTTGCTGGGTCATGCTCATTTGTTTACATAGATCTGTACTATTCCAGTGGCCCCCATCTTGAAATGGAGGAAGAAGAGGATGACTGCAATGAGCTCTAATGACCTAGTCCTCTCGTATGGATAGTACATTACATACTGTAGAGATTTGAATGCACTATGTTATGTATGTTGCTATGCGCCAATAGACCATTCTAATGCTGTAAGTGCCTATTATATTATCTGAAGCTTCAGGTTTAAATTGTAAAGTAGAATGCCATTGTGTACTTACACAGTCGTGCAACATCTACAAGGAAGTTGACCAACTTGTACAGTGGTGCAGTATGCACTCTATGTCCCCCGTCCCATCCTATCCTACCACCATCACCACTTTCTACTCCACCCCCTCCCCTTAATATATGAAATGAATCTAGTGAAATTCATCTTGTTTTCTACCCATGTTCACTCCTTACTATCAGGGGAGCGTTTCATCAAGCATTTGGTCAGTGATTTTTACTGACAAATTTGCTTTCAGCCAATCAGATGCAATGATTTCAGTAGCTTATAACAGTTGTCGGATAAAATATCTGACAACTTCCTTTCATGAAACGCTCCCCAGGTTTATCATTAGTATGTTAGTCTGAGAGTGCACGTGCCAGACAATTTACCACTTTCCTGTGCCCTTAATGATTGCTTCTGCCTACTCATATTTAGTCACAGGAATGAGGGGGTTTAGGTACTGTGGTAGGTTTTTCCTGGGATAGAAATAGAGCAACAAACTGTGTAGCACAAGCTCAATCAGATGTGATTGACTCATTGAACTCACCACCATACTCTCAGAAGACTATTGTCACACTCTACAAATACTCACAGCTATCTCTCAGTGGAATAAGTTTGATAACTCTGAAAATAACTTGTGCTGAAAGAGCCCTGCAAGTTAGATTGGAAACTGATAAAGACATACATGTAGCTTCATGCACAATGCATGTAGGTCTACATGAAGTACACTTGTTGCAGTTGAAGAGGGTCCAGAAAAATAAGCCAGTTCGTAATTACGATTTGCGCATGTGCAGATAAAGGTCATTTGTACCAAGTACAATTGACCTTTATACGCTTCCATAGTGTGCGCACCAAGATGCGTGCACCAGCATCATTTCACATGTTAAGCAAGTAGTGCATCCATCAAAATAGATGTGTGTGCATACAAATTGGGGTCATGTGTACCATGTACATGTCCTAATTACAAACTGGCTTATTGACCCAGGCTGAAGGAGTAACACTACATGTACATGTAGGCCTGTATGTGATTAGAGCATGTTTGATATATTGAATGGAAATTTGATATGCGTTCTGGGTCCTTGCCATGAATTATTTATAATAATAATAATATGTTACATTTATATAGCGCATTACGTGAACACCTCAATGCGCTTTACAATGTTATTTATTACCCCTGGTCATTGGATTTCAAGCCTGCACACAAGTGTGCACCATCTCCACTCCTTAGGGAGCATTCCTACCATTTTGCACCGTTCACATGCATGCATGTAGGGCAATAGCAAATACAGTCACATTGACTTTTGGCAATCCTCACAGGTACCCATTATCTCCTGGGTAAGAGTGGCAATGTAGATTAATGTCTTGCCAAAGGACGTTAGTGCCGTGGTGTGACTCGAACCGCGAATTATTTACTTGTTAATTCTTATCTTACAGTACATGTATATGATGGTTACATTTGTAAAGTAATGTTTACAGTGGAAATTATGTAGAACTTGTCCAAGGGGTCACTTTGAGTACGCACAGGTAAGGTAGGCCTAGGCTATATTACTATAGCTAGGGATATCTGGAATAGCCTTACTGCCCTAATACTAGGTTTCATGTAGGCCTTCATGTACATTATGTAAATCATGTAAATTATGTACATTGTACAATTTTTGAATTATTTGTAGTATACACACGTTCATTGACCGTTGAACTGCTTTGTGGCCTGTCTCAGATGTATTCTTGTAGTTGACTAAAACAACAATTAAATAACTCTATCTACCGTATTCTTATTTCTGCTGTCAAAATACAAAAGGACTTGTAGATCTTTTTTTTTGTTCATGTTCAATTATTTGTTGTTTTCAACAGTTGTGTGGTTAGAGTTTATGTATTACCTCAAGGTGCATGCATTGTAGGTTGCAGACATTATTGATCTATGTACGTAGTAAAATGCCCAACTCATGCCCATGAATTATGCCATTGTCAATTATTACACGGGCCCTGGCTTGTTTGCAGGGAGAGTGGTATAATGGCGTTCATTATACTGAAGCTGCAATTATTGATTAGTTGTTGCTTTGCTCCAGGAGCTTTCAGTGGAACGTCCCATTTGACTTTGAATATATCTTGATCTACACAGAGAATATAGCCTACAGGCCCACAGGCATCCTACATAGGCATGTGTATTTACTGGCAATCCTATCAGGCCTGGCACTAGAGCTGCTCTGTGCCTGCATTTGTAATGTCTTGAAAGCCTGTGTTTTTGCATACATGTTCACAATTCTCTTTTTTACCCTACCAAAATATGTTCATAAATGTTCAGTGTACATAAAATGTAGGCATACAATACATGGTCATGTACAAGTCTACAGTCATTAGTTCTCTGCTGTTTTATTCTACAAAGTAGTATACTTTTTACGCAGTAAAATTAAATGTAAACGTAGGCCACCAAGAAAAGAACTATACAGAAATGTGGCTTTTACATTCACTATATTATAAAGTTTTTTTTTTATTGTGGCTGTGTTTGAAAATACCATACATGTATATTTTGAACATTCTTGCACAGTCATTGGAAATGTGAAATTATAATTTAAAAGTGACCCCTAGTGTGAACATGACTTGCAGTGAACAGCAATGCAAGATAAAATGTACATGTACATGTACATGCACATGTATACATGTAGGGGATCTGGGCTAACTCGGCACTAGGGCGAACTTGGCCTTGGCAGAAAATCGCGACGGAGTGAGCCCATAGACTTGAATTCTTCACAAATACATGTGATGAATATCGCATTAATTACACATTTCAAAACGCTTACATTCAAAATTATTTGATATTAATGTGTAAAATGATTAGCAAAGAAGTAATGTTGAAAATTTTAAGAAGTAAAATTATACAAAACATATTTAAGGCTAAAAAACGGTACAGTGGGTAGAGTGGTCTTCAACTCTTGAAACGATAGTCAGTGCTGAGTTAGCCCGACCCCTATATAGGTACATGTATGTATATCCTCCAAATACAGCATATTATACATGTAGGCTTACAATCCATTGGGTTCTTTTATGGTAGTACCACTACATGTACATGTACCTGGGAAAAGTTACTGTTCCCTGATAGCACCCAATTGGCTAATACATGCCTTGGTGTACATCGTTTATAAATTACATACAATGGTTAGAAACTATCAGTATACTTAGAGACATCTTTTATACATACATTTATGCAAGGGACAATATGTACCATTCTTTCCCATTGCATTTGACAATACATGTATATGTTGGTTGGTGTAATTTACCCCACTGGGATTCTGTACAATGTATTTGTGTAATGAATATAGTGGTGCGTTCATTGACGTCATCTACTCTTAAGATGACAAGCATGCATTCATCAATCATGTCTGGTTGGAAGTGCTGCTTCCACAAACATTGCTCTCGTACATTATCTCACGATGAGAGAGTCGAGATGCCATGTTTTAATTACACTGTATATCATCCAGAAATTATGCATGAATTCACTTCAGTAATGGAGAAGTTCATGTTTATGGTACTCCAGGGTTTAAAGGTATATGACAGTGTTACGATCCTATTGATTCAAGATCATTATAGCACATCCACAATACATATTTCTAAATCAAATCTAAATTATACTGTGTGTGTAGATATAAATGTGCATACATAATTGTACAGTTTCTTGTATTCAGTCATATACTCCTCTATGATATATATGAAAAATATTCATAAATTTGCCTAAATAGATACAAGTATATTGTGTAAATAGTAATTATGGATACATTGTACCTTAAATATCAAGTTTTAAGTTACAATTGTAAAGATTTGATTGTTGTAGCCTGAAGTAGCAAATAAAGAGATGCATAAAAATATGAATTAAAATACCATCAATAGACTTATATTCCCAAATCCTTCACAAATTGCATGTGATGGTACATGTAGGCCCTACATGCATACATGTACATTGAGGTGTTAGGCAACATAAATCTTTATAGGACATTTAGTCAGCAGTAATTTTTTTACAAGTATATTCAATACATTTTCCTTTTTTTTATCTTTCCACAAATTATTATTTCAACCTCTAGGGAGCTCAGCTTTATTCCCAGGCTCAGATAATCTACTGGATGATGGACGTCACGACCAGATTGTTCCTTCTCTGAGCTCACCAGGTCACATCTCACCCCGCTCTGTAGACTACCCTGGAGAAAGGTATTCCAGGAAGGTGTTTGTTGGAGGACTTCCACCAGATATTGATGAAGGTAAGAATGATCAGACGGAAAAGATGTTTGGTACGACAAAATATGTTCATTCTTGCGCTTTACTCTGATAAGTGCAAGACGAAAAGCTTTATTGTGCCTCTGTTCAACGCTATTCTCTTAAAAATGATCATTTCAGTAATTTTTGTGATGCTCTGAACTATGGTATAATTGTGCTATTTTACAAAACTAATTAAAAGTGAAATAATTAAAACTGAATAACTTGGTCATTGAAACATTTTCCAAGCACTAATCTTGTTCAATATATCATTACAAATACAAGGTACTTAAAAGATGCTACCCTTCTGAAATTAAGATCCCCCCCCCCCCCCATTCTTGATACACTGGGCAGTGTGTATATTTGGACCCTGATAAGCATTAAAGATTGTTATACTGTTTACAGAATCATATACATAAAATACATGTACATGTAGTATGATATGTTTATTAGGATGCCAAGGCAACAGTTTCAAGAGTATCTCGGTGTCATGTTAAATGAGACCAAGACTGAGGAGTGGACATGTAAACTATGTTAAATGGTATTTGCCGACTGAAAATAATCATTTACTGGTAAATAAATACTGTATATGTATTTAAAAATGAAAGTGAAACTATATTCTTTTAATTGCTGTGACCAGTAATTCAGACACTTTTGTCTTGTTAGTGAAATAAATGTAATGTAATTAATGTAATACATGTATATGGTAGTCTTAGGGGGTGTAGCAAGAAAGTTGCAATCAATTGCAAATCCCCCAAATCAGTCACAAGTCTTGCAATTGATTGCAAGTTCCATTTAAAATACATGTACATGTAACATATTTGCAATCAATTGCAAATGGAGGATTAGGAATTGATTGGAACTTTCTTGCAACATCCCATTAGACTTCATTGCAACCCAAGAAATTCATTTCTCTTCAAAGCCATTATTCACAGTATGGTTTACCCTCAAATTCAATTCTTGAAACTGATGCATGTTATGCTTTGAGATGATCGCAACCTGGATCAGTGGAATCCAAAAGCAGGGCTCGGAACAGGGTACATAAATATCTACCTCCCCTTTATGTCAATGTTGGTTGTTGCTCGATTCATCATTTCACGTTCTAAATATGGATTTGTACTTGGTCAAGGCTTATATACAGGCATACCACAGAAGTGCATTATCAAAAGAAGTTTGAACAGGCAGGTAGAACAAACGAGCATTACTAATCCACTGAAGTCTGGAATTACTTCTATTGCACACTCTGTGTACAGAGTCATTGCTGTGGTGCTAAGACAAACATGAATTACCTGTAGCACAAATATGAACTCTGAACTCTGCCTAGATCAGTTCTCATTTGGGTCGAGAGTACTGTTGCTCTAGATAAAACACAGGAATCAAATTGCCTAGTCACCCCATGGAAGTATGGCTTCTGTACGGGACAATTTCTTTGCTTGGTTAGATTGCCTAAGACAAGAGGACATTCAGATAAAAAAGGCAATTCAGTATTCTGGCAAAGTCATTGTGTGGTCTTTTTCACTACAATATTTTTTTTTAAATAGAAATATGAAATGTTCTCAAGTGTATGTATCTTATATTACATGTATGTACATCCCTCTTATCTCCATGACAACATTGTTGAGATGGAACAAAAGTGAGATGTACCTTATTGTGTCTGTACCCATTTGCCATGTCCTTGACTTGAGTCTCAGAAAGCATATCACGATGCAGTACAAGTAATCAGTTTATTGGAAAAGGTTAATAAAGTCATAAATCTAGGGCACCTTACATGTATGTTACGCAGCATTCAAGATAGATCCACTCCTTGAAATGTATTAAGAGTTCCAAAGAAAACAAGAAAGCAGTGTTATATGATTTTCCATGTTATTCAGCTATATGAGACTTGTAAATATGTGCCAACTAACAAGTAATTGTTAATTGCACATAAAAAAGCCAGATTACAGTGGATATGTATGTTTGATATTCAACAGTCAACTCTAGTGAATTAATTACAATTATGTTGTACATTTACATTGTTTTTGCCATCTTTATAATAGGCCGCACCTGTAAATTTTATTCTTTATTCTTCTCTTCATTTGTGTATAGATGAGATTACTGCCAGTTTTAGACGCTTTGGAAGCCTGGTTGTGGACTGGCCTCACAAAGCAGAGAGCAAATCATACTTTCCTCCAAAAGGTCAGTTCTTAGATAATTTTTCCTACAGTCTCCTTTTCCCCCTCTCTTTTTACTGTTTTAATAACATTAGGACATGCATATTTAATGTTGCTAGTCCAGGTTCGTTGCAGTGAATAGGTAATTGCATTGTACACACACCCCCATTTCAGCTCTCTCTCTCCTTCATTATCACCGAACCGTGGCATTCATTCATTAGTTCTGCAGAGCCTTTGAACCGACTGTGAGCATTTCATAGAAATGTGTACAATATATGCTTGCAAATTGGATTTTTTTTTTTAAATTGAGACCCTGCTGTAATATGCACAGTGTTTTAATTGCATACATATATTGTGTGTACATTGCATATTGAATTCTGGCATAGTTCGGTTGAAACCACAGTCCAGACAAGATACATGTATAATTCCTGTCCATTAAAGAATACTCAGACAAATTGAAGTGAGGTACATGTAATGACATGCTGTCGTATCCCTAGATTATCATGATTTAGCTAGGCCTACATTTAACCGTCATTGTTCCTTTCACTTTGCACAAAGTATACACAATCAAACATGTCAGTATTGATAGCAAAGCAAATGTTACTGTTATAATTTTTGTATGTTTTCTTCACATGTATTTTGTCAGGACTGTACATTTTCTCTTTTTTCATGATAAAGGAGTCTTGATGAAAATATGTGTTATTGAATATTTTTAAGGAAAATTAATGTTGCAGTAATTGCATCAGGAGTGGCAAAGAATTCTGTGTGATACCTGAAATGGCAATGTACATTACATAAATACACGAAGATTATGACAGATAGTCTGGAAAAGAGTATAATTCTCAGTAAAATATCCTTTTCATAATGCACCTGTATGTGCTCAATTACCCTACATGTATATGGTACCCAGGGATATGCTTCTACATTTTAATAATCATAACATAAAGCTATCTAAAAAAGATATATATCTAAACCAAGCATGTCATTTCTTTTTAAATTTATATAATGTTTTATATGTTAGAGAGTGGATCTCAATGTATATAAATTTTAGGGCCATCATGCTCACCCTGAAATAGCATTGAATAATTATGCACACCTATATTGCTCAAGAACATCATTTAGGGTCCTATTAACCTCTGTCAATTGTTTCCCATTCTTCCTTATCACTATTGTACAAGCATATCTAACAACTGCACAATCACTGCAGGAACCTTAGCAGAATGATAAATCTTTGTTCTATAACTTTTGTAAATATATAGCTGACCCACAATGATAAGCTTCTGTTCATAGGCTGCTTGCAGAGTACACAGACTATTGATATGTACCTTTGCGAATTTGATGAATATTGCCCTTGCCTTAGATATATATCTTTCATAAATTATGTAAATCTTTAAATAGACTTACACTGTGTTATTCACATCTATACTTTGTACAAACTTTGTACTGTAAGTACAACACATCAAATAAAGAAGCATACAGTGCATGTACTCAGCACAAAACTAATGGGTTTTTTTAAAGAAAAAAAATATGTTAAGTCTGATACAAACACAATTTACATTGTTTGATTTACGATGATGAAAAAAAAATATATATATGGCTAGAAATAAAGAGGAAAAAGATTGTATTTTTGATTTTTTATTTTGGTAGATACTGACGTCGTGCTGTGCATGTGTAGCATACTTTTGTGGTCCAAATGTCCATTTTTGGGCATCCACAAAAGTAATATAAACGTTGGCATTGCTGGTATGCTTTTGTGTGTGTGAGTGTGTGCACTGCAAATGCCTAGTTTCAGTGTATTTTTGTAAAAGAAGCTGATGGTAGGCTGTGTGCATTTGTTTTTATGCTCTCCTATCTCTACTCCTTTCTTTATTGCTAAGTTGATACCAACATGTAAAATATGTCCATATTAGTTTTAATGTGTGATTTGTTAATATTTAATTCCTGCACATTATGTACACATGTACAATTTTAAAGTGAAAAGTTGAGAATTGTTGGCCTGTAAGACAAATTGTAGTCCTGTAAGACAAATTGTAGTCAGTACTACATGTAGGTTAATATATCATCAGAAAAAATGTTTGATTGATGATGAAAATAGTGGAAGATATCATCAACAAATGCATTTAATTTTCATGCATCATGCATGTACATGTGTTATTAAATGAAATGATTTTATCCTCATATTTCTTGTCTGTGAGGCCATTTGTTCTTTCAATGTCACTCAAACAAATCTTAATAATTGTAACTTAAAAACTGATATGAAAGGTCGTCTGTGTTAATGTTTTTTACTTGTATATGTTTCGCCCATACACTATCACCTCCAGAGTCAAGTAAAGGTCAAAGGTGTTTATATATTTCAGATAAGCAATAGATACTTTGTGATAATATCTCTCATGCTTCAGGATTGGTTGATGTTTGTAAAGTGTAGATACATTGTATAGGCCTACCTGGGGAGCGTTTCATCAGTGATTTCTACCGACAACTGTTATAAGCTACTGAATTCCTTGCCTCCGATTGGCTGAGAGCAAATTTGTTGGTAAAAATCACTGACAAAACGGTTGATGAAACACTCCCTTGGATATTCAGATGAACTCTGATGCTGTAAGAATGCTCTTCCTAGCAGGCCAAAGCTAGACTTTTATATCAGGGCTGTTTTCTGTTATGCCAACCTTTATTAGGATTTGCAGAATGTGCCCTGTATTATTTACAAGGGCAACACCTACATGTACATGTAGATGAAAGTAGGCCCGAGTAATGAAATTTTTGTAGTGGCTCCTTTTATGGTGTTGCACCAGTCAAAGCTGTATGCTTCCATGTATGTGATTTGGACTTTAAATATTTATATTTATATAAAATACAGCGATCTCTTATACCTGTGAGAATAATGTTTAGACTTTGTCCATGTATAGGGGTCATTCCATGAGGTTGGGGCAAAAATTATGACGTCCATATAACGCTGGTATGTGATCTTCTATTAAACATGGAAGATGAAATCATCTGTTGAAGATTTTTATGCAATGAATATGTATAGTGGTGCCCAGTCAGAATCATCCTGTTTCAGCTGGTACTCTTTCAAAGCTCTGCTTCAAATGCATTTCTTTTTTACCACAGTTGGTGGACATCATATTTACATACATGTATAACATTACATACAATGTTGGTCTGCCATATTGATGCACCATGAAGCTAGAGTATTTCTCAACATAAGTGGCTATGCCTGCATGTATGACGCTGAACTCCACTACTGGGCTCCATTTCATAAAACTTGTTATCAGTAACAACTGCCACATTTATATGACAGATTTGCTCTCAGCCAATCGGATGCAAGGATTTGAGTAGCTTATAACAGTTATTGCAACTTGTTATTGATAACAAGTTTTATGAAACAGGGCCCTGGTATTTCATAAAAATTGCCCCAACCCTGTGGAATGACCCATAGCTTATTGATTATCCTCACTGAAATCTCCAGCAACAGATAGAAATATGAATTAGTTCATGTAAGGTTGTCTGCCCATTGGGTATGATTGGATTTCATAACACACATTTTCCATTGACTCCAGCCCGAGTTACCTCGGGTTTTGTGTTCAACTGGTTAATGGATTCTTGTTTCTAAGTCCTTTATGCCTCAATATTTTTGATGTGTGTACAATTATTTTTCTAAGTAAATATGGCTCAGGTTTGCGATAGCTAACCTGACCCAAATTTTATTTCGGTACTAATACACAAGAATAAATATAAAAAATTGAAGGCAAAACATATATCTACAGTATCCTGTATACTGTAAACATGAAATATTTTGTGGTGTGGAAATTTTGTGTAGCATGAAATTTGCACGAAAAATAAAAACATGGGAATATTTTTGTTCATGAGCCTAGTCTGGCGACAAAATTAAAAACCTAAAATTTACTTTATTCAGCTGAACATGAAATATTAATAGCATGAAAATTTCCACTTTTACAGTAGTACTGACTCTATTAAGATATAAAATGTCATCAGGTGTTTTGTCAGTGATTTATACTGACAAATTTGCTCTCAGCCAATCAGATGCAAGGATTTCAGTAGCTTATAACTGTTGTCAGTAAAATTCACTGACAGAACACTCGATGAAACGCTCCCCTGGCAGTGTTGTCATTGAAAGTGTTTCCATTTTTTGATTTTGATCACAGGTTATGCATTCCTGTTGTTCCAAGATGAGAGATCAGTCCAGGCTTTGATAGATGCATGTATCAAGGAAGAAGACAAGCTCTATCTATGTGTGTCAAGCCCAACTATTAAAGACAAACCGGTTAGTACTCACACAATCTTAAAATTAATCACAGCACTTTGCTGAACGTTAATGTATTTATTCAATCAAAACTCTACACCTATTTATAGGTTCCATAGTGCGGATGACCCCATAAATTCAGATTTAGCCTTGAATTGAAATATTTATTTTCCTTTGTCCATGTTTGTCTTTGATATTCATTGCACAGGATTCAAAGAAAGCTGCGATGTGTTTATATCATGTAACATAACATATAACTAATAGAAGCATTACTTATAATAAATCAAAACAAGATGATGTATAACTTCTTTTAAAACTTTCAACAAATTTGAAATTTGATAAAACAATACATACAAGAGTATATTTTCATTCATGTATGGGAATGTACTCATTGGATCTTTTCAAACTTGTACATGTAAGTGAAAACATTGGTAATATTTCATGGGAATGTAATCATTGGACCTTTTTAAACTAGTGAAAACCCTTTTAAGGTATGATGGGAATATACTTATTGGACTTTTGTCAATAAGTGAGACCTCTTTAACATATGATGGGAATGTACTCATTAGACCTTTTTCAATAAGTGAGACCCTTTCAACATATGGGAATGTACTCATTAGACCTTTTTCAATAAGTGAGACCCTTTTAACATATGATGGGAATGTACTCATTGGACCTTTTTTATTAAAGTAGATATTCAAAGAAAATCACAAATATGGCAATTAATGTATCACTAGAAACTGGGAAGCTTACAGATGGCAATCTTATAAGTTTTATGTCAACTGCGTATCTGGTGATTATAAAAACAACACAAATAAAAGCTCTTCTCAGCATCTGGAATATCCGAGGATTCGCCAGAAATATAGCGATGTTTTGATGTCGTCACACTCGGGATCGATCCTGCTTAAGCAGACGACGTCCTATAATGAATGAACGTAATTGCAATGCAATTATTTATCAAATTATAAAGAGTTTGGTGTATTTAAACATGACCTTATTTCACACCATTATAAAGGGAAAGTGATACTGATTCTGATAGCTAAAACCGTTTGATTGTAAATACACAGGAGAAGGGTCAATGATCAATGAAATAAACCCCACTTTCAAATTGAAAAGCCCTCCGAATAATAGCAGGATGGTATTCGTTCCCTCTTGAAACGCCGAACATGCCCCGGTGCAAACAGCTGAAAATACAATGGCGTCTTATTTTGTTTACAAGTGACTGATTCCTTTATTTTTTTAACGCTGCATTTTTCATCAAAATAATACCATACACGAAGTTAAGAGTGAGGCAACAGACTAACATTAAGACTGACGCTAGTGAAGGAAGAGAAATAAGTGAAGAGGAGATGACAAAATAGGCTCTGAAAAATGTGTAAGATGTTATGGGACATCGTCTGCTTAGCCAGGACTGGTCCAGGGTGTGTCGTCACATATCTCAGCAGTGTTCGAGGAGCTCTTCAGCTGCTATATCGGGGGCTGTATTTTACCGTTTTATAATTGATAATAATCATTACTTCAAATGTTTCCAAGCGTTGAATTTGGATAACCTTGTTTAATTTATGCCATCTATGCAATAATAAGTATTAAGCCAATATTTAAAATCATCAACGTTCTACTTTAAAGTGAGACCCTTTTAACATATGATGGGAATGTACTCATTGGACCTTTTTTATTAAAGTGAGACCCTTTTAACATATGATGGGAATGTACTCATTGGACCTTTTTTATTAAAGTGAGACCCTTTTAACATGTGATGGGAATGTACTCATTAGACCTTTTTCAATAAGTGAAAACCCTTTAACAATATTTTTACATAGTAGCAATGAAAGTAATTAGCAGATAATCACACATGGGCAAGATTAATAACAATTTCCAAATAATGGCATATAAATTACAATACATCATAAAACGTTTTTTCTTCTCCATTGTTTTAATCAACTCTTTTGCTCAGGTTCAAATTCGACCCTGGAACCTTGCTGACAGTGACTTTGTACTAGATGGATCACAGCCCCTAGACCCAAGGAAAACAATCTTTGTAGGAGGTGTTCCAAGACCTCTGAGAGCTGGTATGTAACATTGATTCATGTTTACTCTATATTGGTGGATGAATAAGTCAGTTCCTCTGCTTTTTTTTTCTCTCTTTTTGCTTCTATTCATGTACTTGTGAACTTAATGCAGTATGTGTATTTAGGGGGTTGACTGATTTACTGCTGGATTGGCTGATACTTACCCAATATTGGTGAATGAATAAGGTGGTTGTGTAGCTTTTTTTTTCTTTTTGTTGATGTTGTTTTTTGTTTTTTTACTTTGAATACATGTTTTAAATTATATAGGTATGTGTAATATACATAGTTTGGGGATTTAGCAGGTGAGTCATAACAGTTGTATCATTCTGTACTTTTGAGTGTTCATCTTTCCTTTTTACATTTATGTTGTTCTGTCTTTTATTAAATAATGCATATGCAGCTGTTGTCCATAAAAATCCAAGACCTCATTAATCACTAATGATCAGTCATCTATTTTTAGCACTCAAGATATTGATTGAACTCTTGCCCACCCTCTTTTTCACCTTTTTACCTTTTTTATTGCCCCCCGACCCATCCTTTACCCCATATAAAAATAGGAAAAGAAAAAAAAAGAAGTGAAATGATAGTAACAGGAAAATTAAAAATGTAAAAAGAACAAACAATAACAAAATACTTCTAGGAAAGCTCATTTGAGGATTAGCTGTACATATCTGTTAGTGGGTGAAAGTCAAATGTGTCAGAGGAATGAGTGCTGTCAGCTACAGGCTAGCTCTGTATTTCTGTATACTCACTGCAAGTGTTGTTACCTGTTGTTTTAGTTGGACTAATGCTATGGTTACATGTACATCCTGTCATTCGACAAACAAGCCAGCCTGTTTACGTTTCAGGCCTGCCTTTTTCTTGTGGAGATAGTAAAAAAAAAAGAAAGAAACGCAGGGTTTCATCCGGCAGAAAATTCTTGAACGAAGGAGCCAAAAGATTGCTTGACGTTGCCAACATCCTGTATTTTGATTGAGAGCTTTTCTGTGAGCAGGGGAAAGAGGAATAATTACCGGTAGTTCGTTCTTAAAATGGAATCTTATAGAACTGTTTGTGTTTACGTGTATGATGTTTTCTTTGATGCATGTCTTTGTTAGATGATCAAATATTTTGTAATTTTGTATAGACAGAAAAGAAACATCCCAAAATTTAGGTGAAACAAAACAAGGGAAATCAAGAGTGCTTTTTTTTTCTCAATAAGAATAAGAGATTGAAGATTTAAATATAGTAATATAACCTTCAATACCCTTCAGAAATGGAGAGGACATTGATTTTAGAAGGGTAAATTTTAAAGAAGAACATGTATGAAAAGGGAGGAAAATAATTTAGAGGAAAAGAGAGAGAGAGAGGGGGAGGGAGGGGGAGGGGTGAGACAGAGTACAACGTGAACTCTGAAGGAACCGGACTCCTTCTATTAATGTCCTTTGTGTCATGTTGCATAAAAGAAAGAGGGTTGTTTTAACAAATGGTCAAGAGTGTTGTTGGTGAAAGTGAATTGTGCCTACCAATGTCAAGAGTCATAGGAAGTCCCAATTACCAACTTCCTTCCACCTTCACTTGCTTTCATTCCCGAATGAACTCGGAGGAAAATCACAAGATCGTTAGTCCCACAAACTGCTTGAAATCACATAAAATTGGAGCCAAGTGGCCCATTTTACAGATAATTTTAATTTTCACTGACTGCTTTTTGGTACTAAACATATATTGCAGTCCTCTTTGTGCTCATGTCATTGTATGAGGGCATTATAACAAAGCGCTCCCTTAGCATCTTTTTTCAGTGTTATCATGGAGTTATATGAGGCACACATACATGTACGTTTACTTCCTACACAGTGAATGGGTTTGTCATGCGCGTGGACATTTTGAAAAAGCTTGTGCGGATATTTCTCATAGTTTGCCCATTGATATGGAAATAAAGATGAAGCACCGCACAGAGCTAATTCAGCTATGTAAAGGCTCACCTTCATTTGAGAAATGTGCCCTGTTTTTTATTAACTTTTGGGGTGAAAATTTACACAGTATACAGATCATTTTTGTAATAGGTGCATAATATAGGTATCTTATATGCGATATCGGTATCGATCCCATAGATTAGTCTTACAAAGCTATTGGAGCAAAATAATTAATTTAATAGACTCTTGTATTATTGATAGTATAAATTATTCATATTTTCAAAAACTTTTTCAAAAAATACATTATATTTTGAATATCCTGGGACTTTATTGCCATACCTAATAAACCAAGATTCATTTGTCACCATGTGCAGTAATTTCTGCATACTACTTTTGTTGTTGCTTACATGTAGTTATCAAATTTCAAGACATGGTTTTTGCTAATTATAAAAGACTGCCATGTTTAATGTTCTTGTCAATGGTGCCGCTAGTCACTGGACCGTTGATCGACTCTGTATGACGTACCGGTAATCAAATATGTATTTTATATATGAGCACTAAAGAGGACAAAATACTTGCATCAAGATTTGATGGATAACATAAAGTACAGGTGCATTGAAATATTAATTTAAAAAAAGAAGAAAACATGTAAATATTCATAATAGGAATGAATGACTGGCGATGATAATAAACACCATCAAAATTTTAAATTGTTCCTGGCATGAAAATAGAGTCTTGAACGTAAGTGGGCAAAGCATGCATCGTATTATCTCCGTAACGTAGATTTAGAATTTATACATGTTTTGCAGTCATTCAGCTAACCTTCACCTCACCTGGCCACTTGAACATCACCATGAGGTGTATTTCTGCATCCTTATTTGTCAGCTCACTTCTGCTTCTCTTGTGGCAAAAGGGCAATTTTGGTATTAAATGCATTCAAATTTAATGCTTATCTCATTGTTCAACTCCTAGTAATAAACTAGTGCATCTGCCTGATACAAGTCATTGTAGTCCAATAATCAGAATGGAGATTGCATACATTAAGTGTTGCTAGGAAGGGTAAGCCAAAATGTTTGTCCAATGTAACAATGCCTAATACATGTACATGCAATTCACATTCTGACTATTGAAAACGAATAGCTTTTTACAGGTGAATATAGTTTATAGGCAAATGTGTATAAATTTGAATACATTACAAAAATGGCCTATTGTTCTCTCTTTCTTTACCCCCCCCCCCCCCCCCCCCCCTTCGATCTCTCTTCTGAGTTTCTCGTCCTTTCCGTACTGTACTCCCTATCTCTATTTGTGGATCTCTCTAATGAAATATTCAATTAAAAATTCCACAAATCATTATCATACACCGTACTTGTACATACATTTTTATGAAATAAAGAAGTGAAAAAGATCTCCCTTCTCGGTTTTTGAAATGATATAACATGGACAAGAAAAACGGTGCTGAGTAAAGGAAAATAAAATATGAAATCCTCATCAAGAGACGGGTACATTATATACACTGAAATGATGTACATGTTCATACTGTACATGTATGTATGCAATATGAAAGCAAGCAATTCTGTAAAAGGTTCTCTATACACACGAGGGTAGTCTGTGCACCCATGGGATGCTCATCTTGCTCATCAGTACGAGCAGGTGGTATCACTTTCATAGGATTCTCTGATCATAGTAATGGAAATGGGAGACACTCAACTATACATACATGTACTATACATGTACACTCAGTGATGCCCAAACCTCTATTGACCGAGTCGAGTGTGGTATCTGTCTGCAGAATACACATGTACATGTAACTGCAAGTCCTACAATTGTACCCTGTTGGCATTTTAGTATTATCTACTCATTTGTATGTACATACATGTACATGTACATCATGTATTTTGGATGTGTACGACTGTAGATGTACCATGTATAACTTATGCACATACTGTATAATGTACATACATGTTCTGATAAGTTAATAGTTGAGCACTTGTTATGTTACAGTAGAGTTATTGGTTTTTGTAAATCTTGTATTATTTACACAAGATCCAAAACTACATATTTTTTTCATGTACATGTACATGTATACTTCTATTTCAAAATCTTGCTTATTGTATATATAAAGGCACTTCATGGTCAAGCTCCTATGTACATCAGAGAATTGCTGAATCTCAGAGTCAATCAACATAGTCAAAACCTGCGCAGTTCCCAAGATACTCTGCTTCTCCAAATTCCATTCGTAAAAACAAAGTAACGCTGGGTGATCGTTCATTTGCTTGTGCAGCCCCTAAACTCTGGAATAACTTGCCAAATGTTGGAAGTCGGGAAATCCCCATCTGTGAATATGTTTAAATCAAAACTCAAAGCTATTCAATTAATAACAAGCATATCAGGAGCTCATGCAGCACAGTAGAATATATACAAATTGTTGGATAGTTACTGCGCTTTATAAATGTATTATTATTATTATTATTATTATTATTTCATGTACAGCACATGAACTTTCATGTAATCATCTTGCATGTTTTATCATATTAGACAAGTCTAGTAGCAGAAAAAGAACAGATGACATAGATATTACTGTACAGTATGTATCAATTCTCTTTGTATGATCAGTATCAAGTTCCCCATACAAACAGAAAAAATATAAAATGTTAACCACTTCCCATATAAGTATTTAAAAAAAGATATAAACCACTTATCAAAGTGATTTTTTTTTTCTCTTGCATATAATTTTCTTTTATGGAAATCCCTGTTAATACTGGTACCATATTTTAAGCATTTACTGTATATGACTTCCTGATATGCTCAATATGCTGGTTCTTGGTGCTGATAGTAAATTTTGTTGAATTGTGCAGGGTACTGGTGTGTTACTAAGAAGATAAAAGCAATTGATAGGGGGATGATCTAACATTCCCCATTTCTTTCTATGTAATTGAATATTTGGGATGTAGTGCCATTTTATATCCAGCTTAAAATGAATATCAGTTATGAAAAAAGAAATGGTAAACTGATTCAACATGCCTCTTCTTTATCCCAGTTTATGCAGGTCTGTCTCTCAGTAATGGGAAAGATAATAGTTACGTTCACACGATGGGAGCTAAACTTTAAGTTTCGCTTGTAGTTTCAAAACTTTAAGTTAACTTGTAGTTTATCTTGTAGTTTCAGACCATATGAACGGATTTGTAGTTTCAAAACTTTAAGTTTACTTGTAGTTCTAGGTTAAGGCCAAAACCATGAGCAGTGGGTGGTCCTCTCATTCTCGGTTAGCGATGACCTCGCCGTTAAACTTCCAGGTCATACCCTTCGCGCAAGGATCTGTATGTGTACTGTACACACAATCGGTAGTATCTACTTCTGGGGTTAACCACGATGATCACTCGGCTTGTAGTTTCAGCTCGTTGTCTAGGGCTCACATGAACCCTTGTTCCAGTTAGGGAGGCGTGGTTTCGTTAACTTAAAGTTTCGCTAACTTAAAGTTTCGAAACCACAAGTCCGGTATGAACGTAGCTAATATAACTTGCAGGAGAGTATTGAGGCTGTGATAACAAGCAATTATATTTTGCTTTCACTAGCGGGGTCAAGGCTACATGTATCTTGACTTAATTTCAGGCACGTAACATCTGCCTGGGGAAAATTAATTTCTTGATACAGCCAATGTTGACTTGAGACTGTACAACGCTAACTGTCTTAATAGTTTGCATATAGTGTATGCACTTAACATGGCCATCAAACATGGATAGGATACCAGTCTTGATGTACATGTACATGTATGTAAATGTCTTTTCGTTTGCAAAGTGTATGCACTAACTTATTTTATTGCCCCTCCTTATTGCAGTAAATAGTACTGGTGATTAAGCTTTATACATGCAGTCTTTTTTTCCATGATGAGCCTGGATCTTTGCCATATGGTGCTCTTTGTGTGCACATACATATGGATGAAGTGTGTACATGTAGATTATAACAGAAATGTCATTATCTTTAGAAGTAGAACAAACGAGTGATTTTAAGCATGACATGGTAATCAATGACATCAGCTGTAGGTTATCATCTACTCCTGATAGCCAGGCTCTAAAACCTCCTGAGAATTAACTCATTTGTCCACAGTGACAGGTGGCATGGGAATTACAGATCTCACAGGTTGTTTACCCAATATGCTGAAATTAGAACAATATCAGTGAAATACAGCTTATCATCTTACATCAATATATTCTTCCTTCTTCAGCATTTTATTTGCTGATGGCCTTATTTTTGGAGTTTGTGTGGATTCAGCAATAGTTAGCAATGGTAAATTATATTTGTGATATCAATAACCCTCCCCCCCCCCCCCCCCCCCAAATACAAACATGCATACATTTTAGGCCTACAATGTACATCTAAGTCACTGATGGCTTCTCCATGGCCTTCATATTTATACTTCTAGGGTATTCATCAACTTTTTGTGCAATTGTCATAGTACATTATGAGCTTCCAAAGGTTTTGATATACTGAGAACGACCATGGAATGACTCAGCCTCATAAAATTATAGGGACCATAACGGCATAATATTGTCATCTATGACATTGACTAGATTAGAGCATAAACATGGAATATTTTACACTTCCATTCATACTATTTACCAGCATTTTTCCAAATGACAAATTTTGAGGGTCAGAGGAACATCCATGGGCATATGGATTTTGCTTAGTCATTTTTGTTTGTTGGCTTTAATATGATTCTGTAGTCATCTTCTCAAAAATATGTACAGTGTATACATAATGTACATACAGTACATGGATGTACACTGTACAAGGTGCAATATTTGTGTAGAGAGTGTATTTTGTATTAGAGTTGCACATGAAAATGATAAATAGCCTTGTAGTAAAGCACCATATGTTAATGTGCTCCAGCCTGCATAATAAAATAGCGTTAGAAAACAGTCCAAGATGAAGCAGCAGTTTCTCTCGCATAATATATCAATAAACACTGGTCTATGAAAGAGATCTCAATGCAAATGAGATGATAATGTATGCAGACCCTCATTTATCATTACTTGGTATAGGGGTGCTGATTGCATACAGGCTGCTGGCAGGCCAGCCGGCCGGCCGGCTTGAGGAATATGTGTCCTGTGACTATGTACCTGTGTGAAATTCCCTGCATAGATGAGCTGTCAGGGTGATGATATTTACTGGGTGCCAATCAAGTAGAGAGAGGATAGTGGTGTATGCATAGGCATTTCATTTCGTGTTGCATTCATGCCCCAGAATGGAACACACACACACACACATACACACCGCACACATGTCTACACTCCCTGCACAGACTCACACTAGACATCCACCATCTCTCCCTCGCCCCCTTTTCACTCATGCTTTCTCCCTCTCTCTATCTCCCTCTCAACTAAAATATTGAGCCTGCAAGTGTCTATAACCACGAATACCACACATCAGTGACACACTATGAGTATGTGAATATATAAATTTGAAATGTGTAAGTGGCTATTCCCAAATATACTTTCTGTGGCATATCTTGTACACGTGCCATTTATGTACCTGGCATACATAATGCAGGCTTGGTGTGTTTTGGGCCCAGGCTTAAATGTTTGATGTAAAATGTGTTGAATATTGCACACAGAACATGCATGCAGAGACATCACATAAGTGCATACATGTACAGGCTACAATAAGATGACAGTGTGTCGCAGTAGGTTGGACAGACCTACCACTGTAAGCAAATTGGGTGTACCAGAGATTTCTTCGATCTGCTCTCCATGAATGTTGACACTGCGATACAATTTTGAGTGGCTCCTTTTTTTCTGCACTGTATCCATCTTTCCCCCTGTGGTTCATTGTGTACACATACATGTATGCCTACAGTGCATATGCACTCTCTTTTTTTAATTTTAGCAAGTTTGTTCTTACATGTACATGGCTATAATAACCGCAAAATGTAAAATGCGAAAACAAATTTCACATCATTGCGTGTGGTTTCTGAATTGGAAACCAGTCTAACCAGACAATATTTTGACAATTATTATGGGTAAGAAGAAGGAAATCTTGTTTTTTTACTAATACAAATTATATTTAGACTGCTGTGTTCAAACGAAGGCCACAACTAAATTCGTAATAAATATGAAGGCCTAAACCTGCTTTTACAGGTTATTATGCATGTTTGTATACTATCTGCTGTACCTAGTGTATGTTTCCAATGTTTCATTATTAAACCCAGACTCAAGATATTAAATAAATGTGTAATTTTTATATATTATCTTCTGTTTAATTTGTACTTCAAATTGTCTTCATCCTCTTAAAGCAAAGGTGAGATATGCTATGCAAGAGAAGTGATGAGCGATTTATCGTCAAAAGGTCCACGATGTTGATGTATAATGGATTACTATATTGCACACTGGATTATGTCCATGTATTATTTTGTTCTATTTATGTCAGCACCAATTGACAGAAAGCTATTCACGAACCTGATGAAAAAGGTATCTCTTCACTGTTAAGTGGAGAAACATATGTCACAAACAGATCCCTTACACATGCATTTCCATTTTGATTTTATTTTCCCCATCTGCAGTTGAATTGGCAATGATAATGGATCGTCTATATGGTGGAGTCTGCTATGCCGGCATTGACACTGATCCTGAGCTGAAGTACCCCAAAGGAGCCGGCCGTGTGGCCTTCGCCAGCCAGCAGAGTTACATTGCTGCCATCAGCGCTCGTTTTGTGCAGCTTCAGCATGGTGACATAGACAAGAGGGTGAGTTATATGTTTATGCATTTGGCAAATCACAGACATGTGGTTCTGTGACAAGGGTGGGGATATGCTAGATGCATGACTGCATGGTACCCTGCTTTCACACAGGAGTGAAATTCAGTTATTTAAAGCTGATTTAATAGTTTAAGCTTTAAACTAATCAGCATTAAAGTTTATACGATAGCAGTCACACAGAGAAAATTTCGGTGCGATCATTAGAGATTCACTGCTGATTAAATTCGCAGTAGGGCCATTGCGCATAATAATAGCAGGTCATGTCAATCAAAGCGCGCGCCCGGTCTTAGCTCCGCCCAGTTAAAGTTGTATATCCGTTCACACACACAATCTCTTGCCTCCTCTATACGAACTTCGTATCTGTAGGCTGCTCTGACTGGTCTTTAGATAGCGAGTTCGTATCTGTCCGAATATCGTACAGTTAGATGTCCACACAGGGAAAATTTGCTTTAGAGCTGATCAGTTAATCAGCTTTTAAACTAATAAGCTTTCCATACGATGAATTTTACCCTCGAGTGAAAAGGCCAGTAGTCGCAGTTACGATGCAGCTTCCACTGTCAAAAGGCCTTGAGAAGCTAGTGTAGCTACAGAGTGTAGTCATACCCCATTTTAATACCAAAATAAATTTATATGAAGAGGATTATCACAATCTTTAGTCATATATAGTTTTGTTGTAACAGCAGATAGTACGCAATTAGTAGAAAGTGTATGTCAGATTCTCCTGAGGAACATGTTGGAGGAAGATTTCTATTTATCAGAAGAAAGTACTTTGCATTTATTCTTTCTTCATGTGCATTTGAAAGATTAACTGCTAGTTTAAGATGAAAGTTTTTTTACATGGACAAGATTATTACCCGACTACATGACATAATACAATTATCCATAATAGATGCATATATTAAGTACTAGTTATAATTTTCTGTCGTGCATAAAGTGGTATATATCATAAATGTAAAAGTTACATGTATATGCCTGCACACTACCGAAATTGAATTACACCCACTCACCCTTTTCACTCACTCACTATTTAACTTAACCATCATCATATTCGATACCACTCACCACTGAGAGCTGTTGATATAGCAACCTTTATTAACAGTACATGCAACAATGAGGGCTTGCTTCATGGGCGAATTACTATTCTTTAGTTACTATGGCAACTGCACTCACTTTCATGAGTTCTAGAATCATTATTGCCATGCTGAAAGGTATCATGATCCTCTAATACTGATGCTAGTGTTAATGAAAAATCCACCGAGGTTTAAAAGTGGATTTTTTTTCAAATGCTCCTTAGATTATGACTGCAATGCCCACCAGGTTCATTTTATATTACTCTTTTCCCTTTTTTTTTTTTGGTAATGTACATGTATCAATTCATTACCCGCTTGATATTGTACAATCTGGTTATTAATTTTCTTACTGTAGCTAATATGTGAATATCCATTTCATATTGACACGGGAATGTGTCTATTGACAAACAAGAACATCAAAGCTTCCGCTTGTATTACTAAATGAGCATTTCAGTATGTTACAGAGTAATATATGAGCACCCATCTTGTGTCGATTAAAGCCTTGTGTGTTACATGCTGGATTACATGCTCACGTTGCACTGCCTCAGAGCAGAGGCTAAATATAGGACACACATGCATTACAGTGAATGCTAAGTGCAATGAAAATCCCTTGGTCTACGTCACAAGTGCGTGAGTATTCATCTACTGCAGATGAGTGGGAGTACAGAGCTTAGACTGCCATATGGCTGCATAGACCTCCCATAAGCAATGAAGAAAATCAATCCCTCTTTTCAAAGCAAGGGGGATGGGGGATGACGGATGACAAGTTTCAAAGGTGAATTTGATGGATTTAAATGATTGAAGTCCAATATTGTACAAGGGTTTATGTCATGACATAGTTTTCAGGGGAATCAAATTTGTTAAATGTTGAACAGTTTTTTTGATATAATACAATGTAGTCTGGTGTTGGGTATCATATCATATCTTATCAATGTCACACACGATATTGCAGAAGTTGAGGTGTAGACGTACTGTAGGCCTGCATGATATAGTTGTACACCATACTACACTCAATGCAATTATATTTAAAGGATTTGATTCCATGAATCTCTTTATGAGAGCATGACGCTAACATGCATAAGGTGTGGCTTTCTGACACACAGTATACCTCTTTCATTTGTTAGCATTGTATCTGAGAAACATACTGTTTTGTTTGCTGGGTATGCATATCATAGCAATGCTTTTCCAACATTTTTGGAAGTTTTCTATTTTTAGTTTAACAATATTGCTAAAGAAGAGATACATTTTGGAAAGTTTCACGCCCATTTGTTTCTGCTTGATTAGAAAATTTGCCCAATGTAACACATGAATTATATCACTTTTGGAAAAAAAAAGAAGAAAAAAAATAACACTGAAATGATTTTATATTGTGACATTTTGAATTGCACTCTGTACTTTGTTTTCATTTGTACAGGTTGAAGTGAAGCCGTACGTGCTTGATGATCAAATGTGCGATGAATGCCAGGGCACCAGATGCGGGGGCAAGTTTGCCCCTTTCTTCTGCGCAAACGTGACCTGCCTGCAATACTACTGTGAGTTCTGCTGGGCTACCATCCACTCTCGTCCTGGCAGGGAGTTCCACAAACCCCTTGTCAAGGAAGGAGGTGATAGACCGCGCTCGTTCCCTTTCCGTTGGTAGACCCCCCTGCTGTGGGCCTCCGTGCAAACAGAGGCGTTCACATCTAATGCAGATGACGCGAATCAAGGTGGTGATGTGAAAGGATCTGGCAGACATAATTTAAGTGTAGTTTTGTGTGGTAGACCAACCCGGGTGGTTTTCCTCTGCCATTTTGTGTTGTTCAGTTTCCAATCTACCACAAAAAAGAGTGTTTTTTGATGAGGCATTGTGTGATGTGATTTCTTTTCCTTTTTTTTTTTCCTTCGTTTTTTTTTTCTTTTCTTGATTGATTGACTCAAAATTTGAACAGTGATATGACTAGTGTGGCATAATTGATGTAGTGCTCCTAAGAAATTAGTGTTCATGTGTGTGGCGTGTTTGTTCTTTCAGCTGTACCATAGCCAGGTTTATGATTCCTCTTACATGTCACAACACTATACTCTATTTTTTTTGCTGATGAAATGGTTATGTGAAATACCTTGTGAAGGAGAAGCTTCATTGCTCGGACGAGCTATCAATAGAAGTCTAGGTTTTGTTTTTCCATTATTTAATTTCCCTCTAACGGAATGGATTCTTGCCATATTTGTGCAAAGGAGACATCTAATATATGACAGATTTTATTTTTTCAATAAAGGAGTTGCACACATTTATTTACATGGACCTAATAGAGCATTGGGCAGTTGTTGGAGTTGTTCTTATAAACTTAAAAAAACGAATATGAAAATCAAGCTTGTGCTTGCAATTTCATTCATTTGAGGCCAGGAAGGATTTTATTTCCTGAATCAAAATAAAATTGAAATTTAATGCCAAAGCTTCTATTTAAATATTATTTCAGTGCAATTTGTGTAATCACAGTACACACCTAACAAATAGAACGCCATTTTCATTATTTTCGTATTTTATGTATTCTTTATATATATATTTCTAAAATTATTTTGGAAAAAAAAAGTAGATAAATATGTCGCTGGTTCAGTGATTAAAAAAAAAAATAGAGGAGATGAAGTGAATAGTAAATGCTATTGTGTCAGGGAAAGATGATTTCTTTTGTGAGCTGGGATGATGTGTTGATAGTCAGTTTTATTTGGAGTTCATTAGAAAAAACGAGTGAGTATTTGTCTGCACAGTATATTCTATATCAGATTAAAGGTATATATTCACAGTAGAGCTCTGAATCTTTATCATTCTCTCATCGTTGCTGCTCATACTCACTGTTATATATTCATGTATCAAAGTGTCTGTGTGTGTATGTATAGTCAACATATTATTAACATTCTAAAGAAAAACAGAGTATTGCCAGAGAGCATCTTATAATGGATGATTATTCATTATTATTTTTCAGTGGAACCTGTTTACTTACATGTAGGTTAGCTAGATGATATTGTAACATTACAGACTTATTTTTTAAATTCACAAGTTATTTAGTCCACTGTGCAATTTTCTTTTGATGTTTTTTTTTTTAAACATACATTAGAAGCCAAATAGATTGGGAAAGATTGCTGCATAAACATAGATGAAATTATCTCTGAAATACAGAAAGCAAAGTGGAAATTTTCAGAAACGTAGAAGTGGTATTAGACCATTAAAAAAAATTAATAAAAAGGTTACCATTTGTATTTAGTTTATCCTTTCCTCGTATTTACAGAGCCAAAATTGGACATCCATCGCCTAGATGGAAATATTGAGTGCTCACAGTCATATACATACTGCATGAAATGAAGAAATGATATGGGAGCAGTGTAGGTTTGGTGTTGTATGTCAATGTGTGACGAAAGAAAGATATAACCGATGTAACTGTTTGATATGTGTTATTGAATTGTTTCAAATTGTCCGGTATGAAACGGGTGGAGTCCATGTACATGTTAGTTATCACTGTGTGTTATGCATGAAAGCACCCATTCCTGTGTTGTTGTTGTTGTTGTTGTAGTAGGGTATAACAATGTATAATCTGACCTGGCTGTGAGCAAGTCCACACAATTACTACTACATACATGTACGTGTCACAGAAGTTTAGACTAAGATTATAGATGTTGGGCTATGTCAGTGAACGGTTCTATGTCCCCCCCCCCCCCCCCCCCCCTGCCCTAGATGTGGCATTAATCTCTTACAACTTGTATTCACATTTGCTGTGAATTTTTTCTGCATTTGTTTTACATTCAAATCAAGACTTGATATATCAGCTGTAAGACACTTATTGCTATACAAGTGAAGACATACATGTATTCGTATGTCAATATGTTGTTGTCTCAACCCATATGAAAGAAAGATATTGGACATGCATTATTTGAATATATCAATAATACAAATTTGATTTTATGTGGTTCCAGGTTCGACATTTCATTGCAATAGATTTGTCAATTGTTACTTTTGTGTGATTTGCAGATAATGCAGCCTTTTATTTTTTCTAGTTATTGTATTTAATGCCATGTTGTTGGCAATGGATTTTTCAATGAATAGATGTCATTTTGAAGTTTTTGTAGAACAATATTTTTATTGAATTTATGTGATAATGTATGTGTGCATGAGTGTTTGAATGTAGTGAGGGAAAATAAACAGAGAGAAGACTTTCAGCTTTTTGCTTTTTATATAAATATTTCTTGCATATATTCTCATGGAACAAATGGATTTCATATATATGTTTGAATCTATACCTATTTTTCTTGGTACAGTATTTTAGTAACAGTTTACGATTGCTACAATATATTTGTCTCTCTTAACTTTTATACAGAACCAGTAATTTTCTTAATAATTTAGACTATAACATTTGGTACACATTTTGCAAATGCTTTAGTATTACATTTTTGAAGAAAAAAATCCTTTCTCACTGAAATTTATATATATGCATGTATTTTGATTATTTATATAACATTATCGATTTGCAAAGTGAAAAGTGATTCAGAGTTTGTAATTTTTTATTTTTCTTTAATGGTATAAAAAAACTTAAAAAGAAAAAAAAAACTTTGAGAACATTTTCACATTGTCCGTTTTCCAGAGTGTGTATTGAACTTTTTATTATTGGATAGTTTGTTCATATAAAGACAGAGTTAATATATATGGTTTCAGAAGTTGTAATCAATTTTCTGCATTTTTCTAGCAAAGTGTTATGAACTGCTTACTTTGTGAAAATCTTTTTCTACCTTCTTGTGTGTTTGAACAATTTTTGCCAATGTTTTCATATAGGGTTGTACACTAAGCGGGTAGTAGTGTATGTATGGAGTAGATATTAAATGTCTTATTATATCTGGTGCTACAATGTACACTGTAGTATGTGATTTTTGTGTGAGCGTATAGAGGTCAAATGTTCATTTAATTCTTGTGTGGATGTTGCATTCTGAATGGGTTTTTGTTTCATTTTTTTTCTTTCAGTGCAATATAAGATGAATCAATAATTTTTCTACAATCTATTTTTAAGTTATTGCCTTTAGCCCTAATGATTTTATATGAACTTTCTTTTCATCCATTTCAACCTGATTCAAGAATAAGGAATTCGTAGATTTATTATGCATTGGTCTCTCTTTTTTTTTTTAAAGAAAAGAAACAAAGGAACCTCTTTATAGGCTCTTGTTCAACTACCAAATCAAATTCATTTTCTCTGTATGGTAAATTTAAGATTTTACTTTGTAATTGTGTTAAACTGGACATGATATTCATGGCTTTTAAAAACAGTAATTTGCCTATCGATGTGATACAAAGGTATTTTGAAACCGAACATTTTGTAATCAAACAGTGTTTGCTTTTTTTGCCATCATGACTATTGCAGAGTTCAGCATAGCTCTTCCATTTTGTTACATTTTGCATAACAAGATATTTTCACTTTAGCTTTTATATGAAGGATATCTTTGCTAGCTTTTTACAGTTTCATCATTTTAAAGATGATCTTTTGCATACAAGTGTTCTGAATGCATTTTCGGATTGTTGGAGTTTTTATTTACTTAATGTAAATAAGTAAACATGTCGTGTGTCTGTCACTTTGTCACTTTCCCTCTTTCTGTTTCTCGTCCTCTTTTCGTAACATTCTATTTTCTCTCTCCTTCATACAGTATTCATTTCATGTTCAAATGAAATGGGAAAGATTGTTACGTTATACTCTGTTTTACGTACATCCTTTTTATAGGGTGAAATTACTTGGTTACAAAACATATACTGTAGATATGCTGTCTTTATCTAACTGGAAAAAGTACAAAACGCATAGGAATCAATATTCCCAACAACCAGTCACCTAGCATAGTCACGCTCAAGTTTTATACATTTGACCACCGTGTAAAGTCGATGTGAATGCAACCGAGTACAATTCTTTGATGCTAGTGCTGTGCATTGTTATAATGAGAAAGATAACTGCAATAAATCGACACTATAGAGTTTGTATGTTACAAAGGTATCCTTTATCCACAATCCCTAAGTATGTAGAACTTCATTTGGTCATTTAGAGGGTGAAAACAGTTTGTATTGTGATGAACATGAAATGGTATAGTCAATTTTTGGAGAGCAAAGCTAAAATTAGTTTATAATATTTATCCTTTAGCATAGTAAAATGAGATGGGTTACTTTAGGGCTCATACTGAAAGTAAAAAGTGATGCTTTGTCATTATTAGTTCAAATTTTTGCTTGCTCTGATATCTCTCATTGGTTGTACTTTTGGTAAATTGGCAGTTTGTAGTATGTGTGATAAAATATAAAATACAGTTCTAATCTGAAAAAAAGTTGAGTGAGTCATAATTTTGGACAGTTTGAGATGATAGAGAAAGTGTGATTTAAAAATTTCAAATTCCAACCGAAAAGAAAAAAAATTAATTTGAATCAGTGAAAATTTTTGTAATTTTGTAGTGTGATTATGCTATGACAGTTGTTTGTTCCTCGTTTTGAGTTTTCTTTCTCCTTCTGTTTTTCACTAGAGCTTAACAGCCTCTTCGCCTATTTTTCTTGGGCAGACTTTTATACAACTCTTAGTAGCCATATTGATATATTTTTCATAGAACTTTTGTGACATTTATTATTCTTATTACTATATATATAGTACAGTGTATACATCTTTTGAATGAAGTGTTTGTATTTTTCCAGTGGAGCATGATTTGAATGCAAGTTTTTTTTTTTTTTCTCTAGGTAGAATATTTGAGATAAAAAAAAGAGAAAATTAAGAATTCATTATTTTTGGAACTCGCTTTACAACATTCCTATTCTAATATGTAAAGATTCGAGGCACTCTTTTCTGTGCAGTTTAGTTGTGTATTTTTTCACAGTTTTATTATTATGTATTTATATCCATGTTCAAGGTAGAAACTTGGGGACGGTAACCTCACTTTATACACGTTGATCGTCATGTAAGACTTGAAGTGCAAAAGCAGTACATGTTATTGTGCAGTTGTGATGTTGATGATATTACACAAGCTTTGTATTGCAGGATCACAAGCTTGCAAGCAGCATATATCGGTGTGTATAGTATTATCAGCTGCTAGCATCGAACAAGCATGATAAGGGTACATCTATCCATTGTAAGCAATATATACATTATTGTTGTGGTACAGTGCTATATGCTATCTAAAATATCACCCCTTACCCTGTTTACATCAACAAACAAGCTAAGTATTTAACAAAAAAATAGCAATTTTGTGGATTATAGTGTTATTGATATAACCTAAGTGCACCCATACTAGCACATGAATACTTAAAGCCGAATAGATCCTGCCCAATTCATTAACTTATCAATATAGATATGTCAGCTCCATGTTGTTATATCATATAGAAGAAAAAGTTGTCCTTCAATACATATGACCTGCTTTGCATTTGAAGTCTTTATCCTAATCGAGTGTATACCAAGGAACATCAATGTAGATGGAGCTCTATTCTGATGTGGTGGTTGCGTTCCATACACAAGTTGGGCATTGTTTTCGTTTGCTTTGAAACTTGATGTGATAAACCTCAAAATAAATGTTGAACGCTAATCCTTGTGATTTTGTCAGTAGCTTGTCATTATTGCATTTACTTGACTCTTTTTCTAAAGTTCTACTCCTATACGAGATCACCCAAACAGAGCAGGGGAGTGTTTCATCAAGCGTTTTGTCAGTGATTTTTACCGACAACTGTTATAAGCTACTGAAATCCTTGCATCAGATTGGCTGAGAGCAAATTTGTCACTAAAAATCACCGACAAAACGCTTGATTAAACGCTCCCCAGTGAAATCAGTGTAGTCAGTTCATGAATGTTTCAACAATTGGTGATTTACCGCTTCTCTGCTACTAGGTCGACTAACGGTTGCAAAGTAACTTTCATGTGCTAAATTTTGAATTTTCATTCCAAATATCTCCCATTCTAACAATCTTCGGAATACATTTACTTTTTGTTTCTGGACTAAAGAATCACCAGTTTTAGTGAAATTCTTGGGCGGACAATGCGACCCACGGTAGAGAAGGGGTTATACATTTTATTCACCCGTTATATTTGGAGGCATCTCTATGGATGGGATATACCTAGCATACATGTGTATGCCTATAGTTATGTCGGGAAAACCTCTGGCAAGATAAAGGTCAACTTTTGTGTATGCATAAGTGTTGACAACATGCATAAATTGGTCTATTTAAAATATAAATCCCGTATCTTTATTTCTATCTCTTTCTCTATCTCTCTTCCTAAACTCCCTGAATCACTTTTACCTCGATTCATTTTATATGTTTCTCTGTATCGTTCTAATGTGTCTAATATCCACTCACAATAACAATCTTTCTATTTACTGCAATAAATCATATATACCTACCTATTATGCCTGTAGTCTTGACTACGGGACCCCTTCGGGAATTATCACACATGTGTCACAAAATTGTGCGCACCCCCCGTAATCCTATTGTCCCCTTCGCCACTCACGCGCGTCAATACGCTACGGCCATCTTCCTCTTTCTTGCTCGCCCCCGACGAGTTAGGACGTATAGTCACAGCGCTCCTGAAATCAGGTCGTATAGTATCTTTTTGGTGCGCTTTTTCACATAGTTAAAGCACTTTTAGGTACCTATATTCGTTTAGATTATAGTACTTTGTGTTTTATTAGTCACTCTTGCCGATTGCAAGGGATTTTTTGATTCCCTTTCTTGGCATTTATTTTTCTCTTTCACGGTCAGCCCCACGTAGATATTTCCGTGTTTGCGGGTGTTTCCGTTTGTCACCGAGCCTTCGGGTTCGGTGTTTGTTCTTACGGTTTTTAGGCTGTGAAAATTTCTTTAGTGCGTATCTCCCAAATAAACTTTAGTTTTATTTACTGCATTCAGTTGAAGTATTTCTTAATTTGAAAAGTATACTTTATTGTCTGTTTTATTGCAGTGGTATGAATTCGGAAGAAGAAGCAGCTGGGTCAAGGAGACCTGCTTCTTCCGAAGAGTTGTCTAGCAAGACGACTCGGCCTTCCAGAACTCCCCCGAGTACAGCGGTACGCGGGGGAGGGAGGAGGGCTAAAGGTAAGTTGCCTAGTGGTGTTCCCTTGCAGAGTTTGCCAGTTTCGGAGCTTGCGGCTTCGGGACGGGTGGCGTTAACTGAATCGGGATTGTCAACTCCGAAGCCTGTGGTTTCGGGGTGGGTGGCGTCAGATTCTAGTGGTTTGGATATCTCGAATCCAATCCCCCGGTCGCTGAGACCAGAGGGGGGGGGGGGGGGGGGGGGGGCTGTTGTTTCCCGTACGGTAGCGTTCACTCGCTCTGATCCGTTAGGGGAGACGCGCCCCACTACTGCAGGGCAACCCACGGGCTTAGTCCATGTTGGTCTGGGTTCTCAAACCCTAGCCCCCGGCAAACGCCATATGGGGGAACGAGTACTTTCTGGGCTGTCTCAGTTGCCAGCTGATGGGAATGCTCGAGCTAACAATTATGGACGCTCTTCGGAGCAACAGGTGTTTTCACCTGAGTGCGTGACTACTAGTGCTCCCCTATTGCTGCTTTCGAGCGGTCCAATAGTGGGTTCACATGCCTTTAGTAGTCATCGGGCACATACCGAGTCATCTCGGTCTGCCCACGCACTGGGAGCTTTTAGCTCCCAACCCATGGCTACGGCATCTTCTTGCCTAGCCAATATGGGTGATTTGGGCGATTCTCTAGGCTTACGCCATGAGCGCTCCAATCCCTTTATGGGAAGTGAACGTCCCTCCGCGGAGGAATCGGTTCGTGTTTCCGAAGAGGCTTCGGGGATCCGAACGAATCCGATTAAGCGTTCTAAGAAAAGGGTTTCGGCTACGACTATTGTCGAGCCAGCCAAGAAAAAGGCCAAGAAGAAGGCGAAAAGCGGCAAGGCTTTGCCGGCCTCTTGCCCGTCTGGCCTGGCTGACCCGGCTAGCTCCTCTCAAGCTGACATGTTCAGTATGATGCGGGCTTTTGCTCAGAATCAGGGTTGGTCCTTTGTACCGGCTTCTTCAACCCTGACTTCTGTCCCTATTCAGGGATCTCGCTTTGAGTCTGATCAGCCTTTTGTGATTGATTCCTCTTTGTCTGAGACTGATTCGCATGTGCCTCCTATTCCCGCAGCCCTTGGGGCTCCGCCGGGCGAGGAGACTTTTGGTGAACCATGCGGGGACCCGCCTGCGGAGGCCTTTGTTAGCGTTCCTTTGTCTCATTCCACTCGGGTGGAACCAGATTTGGATGCGTCCTCTCAAGCTTCGGTTCCCGAATCGCTTGGGCAGGCGGAGTCTCAATCGCTCAATCTCTATGGAGTGGAAGCGATTGCTTTGTTGTCCAAATATCTCCCTGAAGTTCAGTCAACCCGCGCGCAGGGTTCGACTTCGCGTTGGAATTTCAAGCAGCAGGTCTCCTCTGAGGGTATTGCTCTTGAGGAGGTTTTCAAGCTGGAGTATGACCGCATTGAGGCCGCGGTGTTGGTTAAGCGATCTAATGCGGTCAGGGGTAAGGCCTTTGCCTTTTGTTCTCAGGACCAAGACAGCTTTTTCAAGGCTAAGATTCTTTCTCCTGAGATTTTAGAGGTTGGTCGTCGCTTGCGGGCGACTAATCCGCTTACCTCCGCTGCGTTCAGGGCGGAGGATAAGATTTGGTCTAATATTGAAAACCACATTAGGTCAGGGATGCGTTTGGCGGCTTTTCAAGGGCTTCTCTCCGACCTTAGGTCCAGGGCGGAGGAGTTGAATGTTACCGATGGTGACAAGCTGATTATTGACGACTTGCTGCATACTCTTTTTTGTCTGCAGTGGTCGCAGCTTTCCACAGCAGCTGCTTCGGCTACGTTCCGTCGCAGGACCTCGGCTCTCTCAGCACTGGGTGTTAGAGAGTCGGGCATTGCTCAACTTCTCCGAGATGTTCCGTCTCGGGGTCCTTCGCTTTTTGGTGGTAAATTCGCTACGGTGTTTCAAAGAGAGATCGATGCGCGAAAGCAGATCTCGGATATGACTAAGCAGTTTCACACTAGCTCTAAGCCAACGCGGGCCCCTGTTCGGCGTAGACCTGCTGGTCCTGTTTCGGGTCAACGCAGTCGCGTGTCTAGGGTCCCGCCTCCTGAGCCTCAGCCAGCTCCGTCTCGTGGGAGAGGGAGTCGTGGCAGGGGCTTTTCGAGAGGTTCTCGTGGTAAGGCGATGGCTTCGCAGAAGGCCAAGCCTGGTTTTTGATGTTTTTCCCCGAGCGCTTGTTCGACCGAATGTGGTAGGTGGCCGACTTCATGCGTTTCTCCCCGCTTGGGAGGCCATCTCCGGGGACGTGTTTGTTCTCTCCGTCGTGCGAGACGGATTCTTCATAGATCTTTGCGCCTCGCTCCCCGGAGGGGCTATAAGAATTCGGTCACCTCCCATGTCTGCCCTGTCTCGGTCTCATGCTTCGAAGGAGATCGAGTCTCTTTTGGAAAAGAGGGCTATAGAAAGGGTAAGAGACAGGCCGTCTCTTTCCCTTTCTCCAATATTTGTTATTCCCAAGCGCTCGGGAAAACTTCGTTTGATACTGAACCTAAAGAGGATAAACAAATTTATTCCTCCGGTTCATTTTCGGATGGAGACTCTTGCCTCCATTCTTCCGTTGATCAAAAGGGAAGACTACGCGGTCTCGATAGATCTCAAGGACGCGTACTTTCACATTCCCATTCATCGCGCATCTCGCGATCTTCTGGGGTTCTCCTTCCTCTCGGAGACTTACCGTTTTCGGGCTCTTCCCTTCGGGCTGCGCCCGGCCCCTCGGGTTTTTACTCAAGTTGTAGCGGTGCTAGCGGCCTTTCTGAGGCGTCGCGGTCTGCGGTTGTTTTGTTACCTGGACGATTGGCTTCTCCTTGCGGAGTCGCGCGATCGTTTGTTGGACGAGACTCGTTTGCTCGTCTCTCTTACTCAAGACTTAGGTTTCCTAATAAATTGGGAAAAGTCAGAGTTAGTCCCCACTCGCAGCCCAGTTTTTCTGGGGGCGGTGTTAGACATAAGGAATCAGTTAGCTCGGCCCAGTCGAGACAGGATTCTCACCATTGTCTCTGCGGCTCGCAAGCTCTTGCTGGCCAGAAGAGTCTCGGCCAGACAGTGGCTTCAGTTTCTAGGTTATCTAGCCAGTCTAGTCGATGTTTTAGAGGACTGCCGGCTCCTCATGAGACCCTTTCAGAGACATGTCCTCAGGTTCTTCAAGCCGGGAAAAGACTCTCTTTTGGTCTGGATTCCAGTACCAGTAAAGATCAAGTCTCTTCTCGCTTGTTGGACGAGCGAGGTGTTTCTCGCGCGAGGCAGGTCCTTCTCTGTCCCTCTTCCGTCGATATCGGTTTCGACGGACGCCTCTCGGTTGGGGTGGGGAGGACACTGCAACGGCAGCACGGTTGCGGGGGATTGGTCTCATCTTGGGACTCTTCCTCATATCAATGTCCTGGAGTTTATGGCAGTTCTGTTGACCTTGCTCCATTTCAGAAGTCGACTTCTCAGTCGTTCGGTTCTGATTCTCACGGACAACGTTACTGTGGCGGCATATATCAATCGGCAGGGAGGCACTCGTTCGGTTGCCTTGAATGCCCTAGCAGCTCAGCTGTGGAGGTGGTGTCGTCGCATGGCAATCACACCCGTGGCCTCTTTCATCCCCGGTCGGGAAAACCTCATTGCGGATTTTCTGTCCCGGGGCAGGTATCTTCCATCGGAATGGATGCTCCATCCGGAGGTATTTTGCCGCATTCGCAGTTGCCTAGGTCCACTGGAAGGGGATCTATTTGCGTCGGTGCTAAATCACCAGCTGCCGAAGTATTGCTCCCGTGTTCGCGATCAGGGAGCATGGGCTCTCGATGCTTTCTCCCTCAGCTGGGAGAACCTTCAGGGATTCGCCTTTCCTCCCTTCCAACTGATTCCGCGTGCTTTGCGGAAAATCAGGGAAGATCGGGCGAGGGTGCTTGTAATAGCTCCCTTTTGGCCCAGGAGGAATTGGTTTCCGGAACTTATGAGCCTTCTAAGGGCTCAACCGTTAGTTCTCCCGTTAAGAGCGGATCTGGTGTTACAGCCCCTATCGGGGATTCTTCACCACAATCCGGAGTCTCTTCATTTGACTGCTTGGCCCCTGTCAGGGAATCTGCAAGACAGTCGGGTCTCTCTGATAGAGCCGCGGACTTTTTAATGTCCAGTCGTAGGGTCTCTACTAGGGAAATTTACAATTCCCGTCTCTCGGTCTTTTTCCTTTGGTGCAAGGAGAGAAATCAAACCCCTTCTAAGGCTCCTATTGGTTCAATTGCGGATTTCTTAATCTCGTTATTTGACAAAGGGAGATCTATTTCTACTATCCGAGGCTACCGTTCGGCGATCGGGGCCATTCATTCGGGTTTTTCGGATGGTTCGGGGATTTCCAATTCCCCGCTGCTAAGTGGTTTGATTCGTTCGTTCTTTCTGAAACGACCTTCGTTTTCGAAGTTAGTGCCGTCTTGGAGTCTGCCTAAGGTCCTGGAGGCCTTGGCGAAACCTCCTTTTGAACCGTTAGGTGAAGCTTCGCTTCATCATCTTACGGTTAAGACGCTCTTTTTGGTAGCTATTGCCTCTGGGCAGAGGCGCAGTACTCTTCATGCTCTCTGTCTTACTCCTGGTCATGTTCGCTGGGAGAGTAAAGGTGTTAGGTTGATTCCTAGGGCTTCTTTCGTTGCCAAGAATCAGACAGCTACCTCCGGTCCTGTTGAGATTTTTCTTTGTCCGCTTTCTGACTTTTCTTCGGTGCGTGAGGACAAAGTTTGGTGTCCTGTTAGGGCTCTCAAATGGTATATTGATAAGACTAAGTCTTATCGTAAGGATGATCAGTTGTTCCTGATCACTAGAGAGCCTTTTTCTCCTGCCTCTCTTGATTCCATTTCTAGATGGATCGTTGAAGCTATTAGGGCCGCTGGCACAGAGGCTCTTTTATCCGACAGTAAGCCTCGTGCTCATGATACTCGTAGTGTCAGCACTTCTTGGGCTCTGTTTCAAGGTGTGGCGCTTGTTGATATTTTGAAGGCTGCTTATTGGCGTTCGCCCAATTCCTTCATCTCTTGCTACCTTAGGGATATTCCCGCAGGTGAAGCTTTGTTTGCGTCAGCCACCTTGAAGGCCGCTGTGTCTTCTTTGTAGTCTTTGGTGTAATCCTATTTCCTTCCGCTCGAAACATGCCTCCCGGTCTTTGAGTTGGCGCTGGTCTGGCATAATAGGTAGGTATATATGATTTATTGCAGTAAATTTGTAAAATCAGCACTGATTTTCTTATTTACTATATAAATCTATATACCTACCTATGACCCTCCCTCCTTCCCCGCTCCTTGCAAGCAACATGTTTCTTCTTGGGGTTGCTCGCAAAAGAGGAAGATGGCCGTAGCGTATTGACGCGCGTGAGTGGCGAAGGGGACAATAGGATTACGGGGGGTGCGCACAATTTTGTGACACATGTGTGATAATTCTCGAAGGGGTCCCGTAGTCAAGACTACAGGCATAATAGGTAGGTATATAGATTTATATAGTAAATAAGAAAATCAGTGCTGATTTTACAAATCTATCTAACTATCTATGTATCTATGTATCTATGTATCTATGTATCTATGTATCTATGTATGTATGTATGTATCTATCTATCTATCTTCTATTTATCTATCCTTTCTTGTTCCAATCTAATTATCTATTTATTTGTATATCTATCTATCCACGTAATTTTGTATTATCTATTTATCTATCTATCTATATATCTATCTATTCTATCTCCTCATAGTTTGGAGGCCGTTTGGAAGACACTTGCATTATAATATACGTCCTTCCTACCTGTAGACAGCCTAACCTTGAGTGACAGTGATTGCACAATTTAAAGTAATCATAGACGAGGAAAACACCAGGTGCTGACGTCATCATATAGTTATTTAGTTTTAAATGACATTTTGTTTCTTCTCGTTACATGTATTTCACAAAAAGAACACTCCATCTTTTCGGCATGAAATTAAGATTGTCGCGAATATTAAACCCGTAACGATTTAGGGCTTGATTTCTGAATAAGGATAGATTTTCAATTTCACTTTAATCATTTTATCTTCAGATTTCACTATCCAATATTCAACATTCAATTTCCCCGGTCAATGTCATCCTTCAATTATGTTGAAAGAGGAAGAAACGTGAACCGATCGGTAGAAACAGACTTTTAATCTGCAAGTCCTCGGTTTATAAATGTCATTTTATTATTAAAGATGTTATGAACTGAGGCTGAAGCTGGGCTTGAGGTTTATTTCTCATAAACATAGTGACATTTTTTGCAATTGGAATAAGATTGAAATTGTTGATATTTAACCTGTCAGACATACATAATTAAAATCACTCAAACATACATCTATTACAATAACAGCAAAAGATGAGAGTGGAAAAGAAAAGGAGGAAGGTCGAAAGAGAAAGAGAGAAGGAGAGGGAGAATGAGGGCGAACAATAATTTCCATGGAGGGGAGCATTCAAATTCACTGTGATTTGTGAGTTATTTTTGCAGAGAGATTAATGGGTTCCATATGAAATAGCGCAACGTTAATAATATAGATATTGCTGATTATAATCAGATAATTGTTTTACTCAAATAATATACTGCTCTAATATTTAGAGCACTATAAATTCAAAATGTATAGCGTTAGAAAGTTCATAATTTCATACATAGAGGGAAATATTATCCTTATACTTGATGATTGGCAGGTCGTTTGCCATGTCTTTTAAGGGCAATTACATTCTCGAAATCTAGCATATTTTATCTGCCTGTCTAAATATTTGTATATTTTGCTTTTCATCAGGCCAATTCAAACAGCTGTCGACATTCTCTCTCTCTCTCTCTCTCTCTCTCTCGCTCTCTCTCTCTCTTTGGCATGTGGACGAGAGAAAACTACGAAATCGATGGAGTGACGGTGACATAAATCACACAGTGTTTATGACAACGTTCATCTAAATATGACCATAAAATCCAAAACAATTTGCTTTTTCTCACTCAGAACGGGATTGCCTCCTCATTCTGTAATAAATTTAAACTTTCATGAAATTATCTTAGCAAAATTGCCTTTGAAGGCTCAGTCGGCTCTGAAAGCTTTTCCCCGACACTACCTGATTGTCGCATATACAATAACTAAAACAAGTGAATTGAATATACTTAATTCTTCGCTCTAGCTCTATATAGGATTATGTGATGAGTCATCCATTATACTACGAAAATAAAAAAATAACGTTCTCCTGCATTTGATTCCAATTCATTTTGTTTCCAATATTTTCATTTCATTTCCCAGGTTTGATGCGTTAGTTCTTGCTTAAGTATAGGGCAATCCACAGCTGTTATTGGGTTTATAAGGAGACGCTCTCTTGAAGATAAAGAATCAACTGCTCCAGGCAACATCGTCGTTTGGCGTCAGACTACATTTTGAATTATTGCTTCTTGTTTAAACGACTTTTTTTTTTAATTGACATCTCTCTATATCAATTATTTAGAAGGAAAAATATTAAACCCCAAAACGTGAATCGACAGATTGTTTTGTCCTTGAAAGCTATATCAGCGTCATAATTATGATTAGAATAATAATAATAATAATAATAATAATAATAATAATAATAATAATAATAATAATAATAATAATAATAATAATAATAATAATAATAATAATAATAATAATAATAATAATAATAATCATCATCATCATCATCATAATAATCATCATAATCATAATCATAATCATAATCATAATCATAATCATAATAATAATAACAATAACTAATAATAATAATAATAATCATAATAATAATACTAATACTACTACTACTACTAATAATAATAATAGCTGTTTCTTAATAATTATATAGCGTCTTACCAGTTACAATGGAACAGACATAATGGTTAAATCTATAATACAAAGGGAAATCTACGGATTATTATCTACCCAGCATTTTTCCCAGTGACTAATTGTCTAAACCTTGTAATTCTTCCACAATCATGACATTATAAAAACATAGTGATATAATGGTAGATTTTTAAACGTTGATATTTATTTTCACAAAACACTTCGATACACAAATTTGGAAGAAAAACGACGTAATATGTATTAATGCAATAATGGGTATTTTGTAAAAAAAAAAAAAAAAAAGAATATTTGTGATATGGCTATGGGGAATAAAACTGGTTTTTCCCACTCCTGAAAACTTGATAGTAGTAATCAGCTACACCTATCACGTGGTCTATGTATTGAGTTTATGCATCCCTTTGAGAATATCGGCCAAACCGACCGATTTTTGGCCACTGGTGGCAATGTAATGTCTTGTTCGTCGGTCTGGCGTCGTCGGTCTCGTTTAGTGTGACTATGGTATTAATTACATCGGTGTGACACCTGGAACAGACCCATCTGTTGTGTGTAGGGGTAAATATTTGTTCAATATTCAAATTAATTCTAACCTTCAATATCGTGTTTGCCTTTGTTTTGCCCGTTTGATATGGATATGACGTTTACCCAGACGGGAAAGTCTTCCTGTTTTGTTCAATTGTTTAGAGAAAAAAAATGAAAACCACGCAAATCGATAATTCAAAATGCTTTCCCATGAGGCTCTCAGATCATCAGCCGCTATTTGAAAGAGGGAATAGGAGCAAGTGCCTTCTAAACTAATTTCAAACCGAGGAAAAGTAGTATCATTCCAATTTATTGAGTAAAGTGATTTATTAATGAATAAAATATTGACATATATTCGCAGATTCCTTGTTAGCTCAGCTTGCTGAGCATGCATTCTACCAAGATGCTCTGCCCGACCTGAAGACAAAATCATTCGTTTCACCTGCAGCTCTATTTAGAGTTCTGTATTTAAAGTACCACACTTTATGTATTCATGTTCATGATGTTATTGTTGCTTTGTCTGGTGACGAGTGTCGGATGTTTCAATCATTAAAAGAAAAGATGCATGTAGTAACTCTGATTAAATTTGTAAACTTGATGATATTATAAACTGATGCATCATTATCAATAGGCAAAACGTACATGTAGGAACTTTCTGACGTTAAAATTTGACGATAAAGTTTTTCTACAAGAGGTTACGGAAATGCGTTTTATCTATAATGCGTTTTCTATCTATCCTTAACAAAACTGGAGCTTTATCATTATCATTCATTCGAAAAAAAAACCAACTAAAGCGAATACACACAATAAGTATAGAGATTTGAAAACAACATTGTTCATTTAAACTAGTGATTAACTATTTACCACAGTCTCTGGAGACACCTGTAATAGATGGATTCAGCAGCTTAAGTGCATTATTAGAACAGAACATCACTCATGGTAGTTGTACCCTAGATCTACTACACAGATCATTTGACAATCATGATAAATCATTACTAGTTCTCTTATTTCACACTCGTAGAATATAATTTCTATTCAATGAAATAAAATAATAATATTGTCGCACCTCAGAATTCGTCTTGCAATGATTTGCTTCATACATTAGAGAGCAACTGGAAAATATATGGCTTGCAATATAACCCTTTACTACAAACGTGGCAGGAGTTTTGCTTTCAGTTGTCAGTGATCTGTATAGAAATAACATCTACGGTTTAGTGATGATGGACATTTAAACGTATAAAACCTACAACTTGTTGCCAAAGAAAGGCTTCGTGGTAAGGAATTCCCGTAAGGGAATTACACCAAAGCATTGGTCATAATTTTTTATCATTATTAATATTTCAGCTTTCGAAACTGAAAAAAATAATTATTAAAACTTGACGCATCTGGTAATAAAAGTGATCAGAATACTGTATAGTATCGGCGAGGTTTACGATTAACGTTTGTGGTCATGGTTTTCTCACCTGAACGCGTGATTGCTTAGACGTGCCAAGTTTACTCATCCAAAGTGAAATATTATGCAGTAAATTATTAAATTTACAATTACCATTAGTCCCTTTGTGCCATGAAACTATTATACTACCAACCGAGATATTGCATGAATTTGTTGTTCTATGTGATTAATGATCATAATTATATATGCCATAACTCACCCAAACGTGTCAGATCATTATGTGCTTGTCAGCGTATAGTTTACACATGAAAAACGATCTCAAAAATGGTCCGGTTTCTAACGGCGATGATCTAGTTATTACCGAGCTGTATGTAATATGTTGATGAGGAGGGGGAGGAGGGTAGGAGGTAGAGGAGGAGGAGGAGGAGGAGAAAGAGGCGAAGGGGAAGAAGGAAGAGGAAAAGGAGGAGGAGGAAAAGGAAGAAGAGGAAGAGGAGGAGGAGGAGGTGAAGGAAGACGAGAACCAAGGAGAGAAAGAGGAGGAGAGAAAGGGAAAGGGGAAGGGGAAGTAGAGAGAAGAGGAAGTGGAGATTGTGAGAGGAGAAGGAGAAGGAAAAGAAAGGGAGTGGCTAGGGGCAGGAGCAAAACGTGGAGAATTAAAGGATCGAAGGAAGGGAGGGGGTGATAATGATATTTTTGATCATCGTGATAGAAAGATAATTATCTCAACCAAATGGCTTTGCCATATATGATTATAATAATTGTAAACGCTTTTTGCCTCAAAAGAAGGGTTTGTGTTACGGTTATAATACCAGATAATTCCTTATAATCAATAATGATTACATTTCCCATTCTAAATAAGTCTTTTCAGTTTTCCCGGCATTATTATACAAAACTCTAAGTGAGTGTGTGTTGAATGTAATTTAGCGTGAAGTAAATGACCTACCGATGTCTCCATTTTGTCTCGGGTTGGAGTATCGCTGAAGATCGATATCGAAGTCATAGTGGAAGTTAAATTGACCACATCTCGAGAAAATGAAAGGGAAGAGGTCCTCTCGGGGAAATAAAAAGATTGATGATGATAAGAAAAAGAGGAGATGTGATAACATAGTAAATAGAGCAATGAGAACATGTAAGGAAAGTGCGAAAGGCATGATCATGAAAGCGTACATGCAGTTGCCTTTGTAGAGGATTGGTCAAATTGTGTCTCAAATTATATATACCTGAAAAATAAATGTAACCAGAAATGGTTATCAAATTTTATTGACGAAGAATAAGCATGCGTAAAAATGTGACAATCAACAAAAAGCGAGAAACATAATGATAGGGATCATTGTAAATGTATGGAGGATCTAAGGTAATGTTAAAAGGAATAAGTTACTCTTGTAGTTCGGACAAAAATAAAAACAACAACAAACATCAAACCAACAACAACAACAACAACAACAACACAACAAGCTATCCATCTGGTTTTGTAAAGAGAGTAACAAAATAAATGACGTTCATACATTTAGGTGGTTTCATGACTTAAATATTCGTCGTTTTTGTTATATGGTTTTTACTGATGTCACAACCTAGCCCCAGTGCTTATTAAGATAATATAAAAAATTAGCCATTTTCTCTGTTCAATTTTACGCCTTATTAACGATGCGGGCTAAACGTTTTCAATAATTCCTTCCCTGTTTTTTCATTGATTTCGTAATTACGAGAAAAGAGTTAAAATAGGTAACGATTATAAAAGCATATGAATTAATCATTATTGGCGACATTATACACTCTTCAAAATATTGGGTAAAAATTTGCCGCAAGGGTAATAATGTGTCAGACAATAAATTTTTTTTTGTACGTAACTTGGGTAATATTTTGCCCATTTTGAAGTAATTATTCTTTATTTTGACCCTAATTGGACAATATATTACGCAAGTTTGGTTTTAAAAAATGTGTTTAAAAATGAATGCTACTCGCAGCAATTTCCTATCGATTGAGCCAAATATTCAACAATTTTCTACCATACTTCTTACTAATATAGCCATGATCAGATAATTCTGGGGCAGTATACGGCGGCTCAGATTAAAGAACTCGATGATAACCTAATTGTTTCCATTTATTTATGAAAGCCCTTCATTATAATTATTCTATACATCTCCTTCTCTGCATCTGAACTAATGTCTATCATGTCTATCCATTATCGATATAGTTTCCATTACATTTTCTCTCCAGCTATGCTCTCCATTTTGCTACTTAGAGTCTCCTTATACTTCAGTCACACCGCCAAACCTGACTCCAAACCGATTCCACACCGACATCTTCTTGGCCATTGGTGGCAATGTAATTTTTTCGTTCGGTCTGTTGTCGGTCTGGCGTCGGTCTTGTGACTGACGTATTACGTATGTGATCCCTTTCGTCTTTGTATCATGGCTGTCTTTATTCGTCTGCCTGTCTGTCTCTGTTTCTCTCTCTCCATCTTCCTGCCTCCTTCTTCCCCTTTATCTCTCTCTCTCGCCACTCTCTCTATATTTTTTCTTAGGACCCCATTGCAAGCTTTCATGGGTCATCCTGTTCAAGGTGTATATTTTCCTTGCTGTGTTATACATTTCATGTTCTGTTATACTTGACGAATAGAATCAATCAATCAGTCAATCATCCACTCTCCCTCTCTCTTACTCTCTCAAGATTCAACACAAAATAAGAACACGTGAAGTTAGATGAGTATATAATACAAAGAGAAAAAGAAGAAAAAGAGGGAAAAGGGGCGAAATACCAAATTCTAAAAGTTAAACATCATTTTGTCATGACTTCATTTATCAAATTTACTTTTTTGCCTTTTCCACATCTATCGCACAGAACTATATAATCAACAATATCGTTTTCTTTCTTTCATATCAAGACCAAAAAAAACCCAAAACAAAAAACAAGGACGGTATTAATCCAAGAATATCCTGCAATCGAGGTGTAAAGAAATATCATATTAATAGTTCATCGGCTATTCGGGACGCCGCTGAATACAATTATACGTGGATATTGATACATTTGAGAGCGTCAGATATCCCACTGAGATAATTTAGAGGCATGTCGCTTGTGCTTTATAACAAAATTATATAGCAAAAAAAAATTTCTCTTCTTCTTAATCATTTATAGCCTTTATGGTCCAATAGTAAAGTATAGTTTTGTTGCATGCCATAGTTTTTGCTTTGTTGAGAAGGAGAGAGATTCATGATTAATAGCTGCACAATACCAAACTGCTGCATTATGCACATGCAAATGAACATTTGAAACTACGATATAGTAACTCGTTCTTGAAAATGTAATTATATACCACTTGAAAAACGTAACTCTGGATTCTTGCATAAAAAAGAATTAAGTGCACAATATTATACCATAGTGATGAACCTTCAGTTTCAAACATTAGAATATGGATGAAGAATGCAACACCAAGGGCAACTAAAGAATGGTGAAAACCTCAAAATCTATAATGCTCTGTCGAGAACGCTCGCTTTCTTTGCTCGCTCTCAAATGCGTCGTTCACATTGATACGTCAAAAATTATTGATGATAATCTCGTTGATATTTTGAAAAGATCAGTATTGTTGATAAATTTAAAAAACCCTCTAATACTACATAGAGCAAAATGTTTTCAGTTAAAAACACGCCCCTTAGTTTTGAAAATGAGTTAAAGACCCCTCCCCACTTTGAGACTGCATAGGTACCCCTGCGTATACTGCTAATGTTACTCCTGCTGCTGAGGACGTTCATACGATTGTAATGTCTTTATCTTTATTTGCCATGTGGTAAAATACATCAAAATTCACATTCTTTATACACAGAACAAAACAGGCATAATAAAGACGGAATGCATATTGTGAAATAATCATGACAAAATTATTAAACATGATTAAACATGGTAAATTAGGATGATATCTTAACAAATAATTTTAAGCTCATTAATCATGCAATACTATTATAGGAGCAAGAGAAAACTCAGGCAATCATTTTTTTTATGACACTTAATTAGGATGATATCTTAACAAATAATTCTAAGCTCATTAATCATGCAATACTATTATAGGAGCAAGAGAAAACTCGGGCAATCATTTTGTTACCACTTAATTTCAGATGGCTAGTGGAACTTAAAGGTTGTGTTTAATACTATTATCCTCTCTCTGCATGCCGCCATTCACAGTCTCGATGACACGCTGGTTTATATACCCCAGTCACATTAACGAGATCAACACCAGGGCCCTGTTTCTTAAAGCTTGTTATCTATAACAAGTTGCAAGAACTGTTATAAGCTACTGAAATCCTTTTTGCATCTGATTGGCTGAGAGCAGATTTATCACAGAAATGTGACAGTTGTTACTGATAACAAGTTTTATGAAACGGGACCCAGACCGACACCACACCGAACAAACTTTAATTACCCCCAAATGGCCAAGAATCGATCGATGTGGAGCTGGTTTGGTGGTGTGAATCAGGTATTATGGACAGGCCATGCATAACAATGTCCGTATGCCACTACTACTAACGCCACACCAGCCGGAACTGCCATAAATAACACGGCTAATAATAGGCCTTTTACGATGCCGGTTTTAATTTCATGGATGGATTGTTATATACCTTTAAGAGAATGATTGGAATAAGCACATGGTTGACGAACCCAGCGGAAGGGGGTGTATGGTGATATTCCATGGCCTTACAGGCTTGACCACTCTGATTATTAGTGAAAATATGTTTATCCCTTAATCTGCTACACTTCTAAAGAGTGACATTTAAAAGCAAAATGGTGGTAATGTTCTTTCCATCTTTTCCTCTTAGAATGGAATTTTTTACCGAAGCACTTTAGAAGCAGAAGAGCGACTTTCTACATCCACTGCAGTGCCGAAAAGTCATCACATTTTGGAGTGCCCTGTCAGTCCAAAATATTCTCTGACAAGCAAAACAATATTAATTTTATGCCAGGTTATGTTTTGCCTTGAATGGGGGGGGGGGGGGGGTTCAGATGGAACCTTCCAGGATCTGCCACTGAACTACTGAATTTATCATCGATTTTCCCAAATATCCTTATTACACACAAGTAATGCAGACGAGGCAGACCATCTAATACTATCTGAGGGCGTCGATCAATCTTCTGGAGTGGAGTGGGGGTACATGAATCACATTTTTATATAGATTTGAAATTTTATTCTAGCGATTTCTTAGATTTTAAGGGACGATCGTCTTTGAACAATTTTCCCCATGCAGAGACTTCCCCGTCCCCCTGGGGTCGGCTAACTCTAATTTGCATTTCCTTGCGCTTGAAGCACAGAATGAAATATCAGCCTGTGTTGATCGAATGTTACGATTTACCAAGTTCGAGGTGTTGGAGTCGAGTGGTTTGGACACTTCACTGGAAATGCAAAGATCGTGGGTTCGATTCCCGGTACGGCACTTATACCCTTGAGGAAGGCTCTTTTATCGTACATTAGATAAATAATGTTGGCATATTAATACGTGTGTTTGTGTGTTTCTTAAAAAAAGCGTTTGATCAGAGCTAATTGCGATTGACAAATTTTCTGCAGCATTTAATTTAACGCAATTCAATTCAATTGATATAATATTTTATCATCATTATGGGAGTGAGCGCAGCGGTCGAGCGAGACTTCCAATATGGAAATATTGAAAATTTGCATTCTAGAACACTGGAGAGTTTAAACTAATTTTGATCTAGATTATTTATTTGCTGTTTTTCCATCTTTTCAGAAATTTTCAGGAGAACAATCGGAGATCGCCATCCCACCTTTCTCCTGGATCATGTGGATCGCTGCCTGTACATACCAATCATCGGACATATGGTTATCATTCTTTTATTTTGCCATCCACCATCCGTACCTCATTATAATGATTCTTAGCATCGTTGTCATCACCATCCTCATTCTGACATCAACATTTATAGCACTCGGTATCATGGGATCGCTGATGAGAGAGAGAGGGACAGAGAGAGAGAGAGGGGGGGGGGGGGAGGGAGGGAGGAAAAGAGGGAGTGAGCGAGAGGAGAGGTGGGAGAGAGAGAGAGAGAGAGAGATCCACCATCTGTACGTCATTACCATGATTCTTAATATCGTTGTCATCACCATCCTCATTCCCACATCAACATCTATATCATGGGATCAGTGATGAGAGAGAGAGAGATGGAGGGCAGGAGGGAGAGAGGGGATGGACAGAGAGAGAGAAGAAGAAATGGAGAGGTAGAGAGGGGAGGGGTCAGAGAGAACGAGAGAGAGAGAGAGAGAGAGAAAGAGAGGAGAGACAGCGGGGGAATTAATAGAAGGAGAGAAAGAGGGAGATGAGGATATGTAGACCAAGAATCGTTTCCCGTCTATAAGTTTTTAGATTCTTTTTACATTTCTTCATTTTTTAAAGACAAAATTTTCTTTTAGTTTTACCAGCCTCAATTTGACGTCATGAATAATTATGATGCAATATATAGTACTCACATTCAGCATAATGAAAGCGCACTGCAGACTAGGCTATGAGCAACATTTTCATTTTAGTTGTTGACAGTTTTGTGTCAGCCTAACACGTTCACTTCTTCAGTGATCCCCCGACACCCAAGTGATATGGTCGACGATGTCGGGATGACGCAGGAGATGACATCTCTCATCTGACACTCTCTGCTCTGTAGTTCCCGGAAATAGTCCGAATAATTCTTCTGAATATGGCACAGTGTGTCCCAAGAGAAAGTTGACTTTGAGCTGCGAGCGAAACATTAAAATTTGATAATCAACAGGAGAGGTTGATTACAGATGATTCAAACTAACAATCAAAACATCACACCATAATTACAAACTGTCGCTATAACGTCATATGTTTCTTGCAGTAGGCCGACCTTTGGTATATTTGCTTCGTTACATCTTTTCCGTTCTAAATAGGAGGTTCAGTTTAGGTTAAGGCTGAGAGTTAGGCTTTAATAGAGCTTAAAGATAAAGTTAAGTTCTGGTCATGCGATAACATTGTTAAAGAAACTGTCTCAAAGCAATTGGGAAAGGTTTATTATACATAGTACATAATAATTTGTGTATGCTGTAATTCAATTCAATTCAATTCAATTTATTTCCACAAATCTGATAAAAATCAAGTTACATATATCAACGCATACAGGCATAAGAGAATGTACAAATGTAAAAAAAACCAGAAACTATAAGTAAAATATATTTACAGAGTGGAGGAATCAACATAGACTGAAAGCAGCCTTTCAAAGGTTAACCCCCAAAACAAGTAGATTGAAATCATAGTTGTAAATAAAACAGACGTCACATTACATAGTAAAAAACAGACAGAAGACATACCTGTAGGACACTAAAACGGTGCAAAAGGCAAGAGGACAAAGCAAGCTATTGACTTAAAAGATGTATTTTATATCTTTTTTAAAAATAAATTAAGATTATTGGTACACTTTAAATTGTTAGGCAAAGTATTCCATAAAAGAGGACCAGCATAACGTATGGTTCGTCTAGAATGATAATATCTATAATTTGGTATATACAACTTGTGAAATTGTCTAGTATTGTACATATTTATAGAATGAGTAGCAGTAAAACAATTTGCAAGAAATTTTGGCAAGATGTCATTGAGATATGAGTACATAAATATGCAGATAGTAAATTTATTAATATCATACACCGTGAGTAATCCTAATTTGTCGAATAGGGGCTGCGTATGGGTTAAAGGCTGGGATTTACTGACAATTCTGATTGCACGTTTTTGAAGAACATGTAAACGATTTAGCAAATAATTGGCAAAATTTCCCCAGATAATGTTACAATACATAAGATGAGGTAGGACCATGGTATGATATAAATTTAAAAGAATATTAGAGGGTACTATTCCACTTATTCTATTAATTGCACCAATAGCTCTAGATATCTTGCAACAAACTAAAAGGATTTTGGAATCACAAAAATGAGAAGAAATTGACTCAATCCTGCTGAGTCACATGCACTGCACAGTGCACACATAAATATGTATATGGGACGACACACACATGTTCGGCCCGAATATTTCAGCTGCTTGTCATATTTTTAATGTAAGGGCATTTGAAGAGCAATCCTTTTCAGGGGACATTTCTACTATGATAATCTTCCAAACTGACATAAAGAGAATGAGAAAGCTCACAAATTATTTGTTAACTTTCCCAGAACTTAGTGTAGGAAAGTGAATGACTTGAAATAAAACAATGGTGAACGCTATTTGAAAGGTACGTTACTAAAAATCTAAGGGTAATGGATAAAGATATATAAAACTCTTATCAGAGCCAATAGGGCGTTAACTCATATCACTCAACACAGGGTTAACGTCATACTGGCTCTCATGAAAACAAAGTAATTACCTAATGTTCGATTATTATAATGTGTATTCTTATATAGTTTCTTTTTAACGCAAATGACTGTAAGCGAAAGGTCTTTGGTATTAATTCACCAATCGGAAGTAACCCTTTCCGCTGAATTACTATACCACGGACGAGCAGTCAGGTGGAAGCATAGTTTGTTATTCATTCATTTTATTCCCCTCTCTGCATGGATAGAATGCCAAGGCCGTGTCGAAGAATGAATCATTATGACCAACCATGGACAGGTTTTGTCGACTGTAAATCATTGGAGGTGACACCGGAGAACTATTGACATACTTTCATCCTGTAGACAGACAGACAGACGGATGATGTGTTTACAGTGTGCAATTATATAGAGGCATCCTTGCAGATAGTCATCATTGACATGCAGTCACGTTGTCCATTCCTATTCTTTAGATTGACTCTATAAGATGGAACAAATTTCTATTTTGTCATGCATTTATCGGCAAGTCCAAGGTATGCCACATGTCGTATGTAACGACTATCACCTAGAACTTGAACCATCACCTCCGGAATATACACCACAGGACAGTACTGTTATCCCCGACAGATACCCAGGAAACTATAACCCATGCACAACTACCCATGCATGAGTTATCTTTCAGTTATCTGTCTTATAGATGTGTACAAGTTAGTATCAGGACGACTATCCTCTGGAACATGTACCATCATCTTCGGAAAATACACCCCAGGACAGTTATCCCCGAGAAGTTCCCGAGAATAATAACAACTGGTACTACCCATAAGTTATCTTCCTTAGATGTGAACATGTTGATAATCAGGACGGCTTTCCCCGGATCATGCACTGTCAATCCGCAGACAACTATACTCTCTCGGACAATAAGACCAGGTAAACTCCCCTCTTGGTCAATAACGCCTTTACAATTACCCTCTAGGACAATGACCGCCGGACAACTACCCTCTAGGACAATAACCACCGGACAGCTACCCTGTAGGACAAAAACCCCTTTACAACTTGGGGGTACTCGTGTTTCCGATGGTTCGTAATTCCGAAACAGAAAATTCCCATGGAAGGGGTTCATAATTCCGAACATTTGATTCATTTCCCCGAAGGTTCGTAAGTCCGAAAACGAATAGGGTTCGTAACTCCGAAAATGAAAAAGGGTTCATAATTCATTTTCAGAATTATGAACTATTGGAATTACGGACCGTCGGACTAACAAACCTTCAGAAATTCGAACCTTCGGAAAATTTGCTATATAATAATCCACCCTTCCCAGTTGCTTTTAGACGGTTTCTTTCACAATTCAATCTGCTGACCAGAACTCAACTTTATATTTGAGGCTTCGCTTATTCATCTGACAGCATCGACGTCAACAACACTCTATCTCTAAAAGATTTATACTCTCACATCCTCTTTTGTTCTATTTCGATCATTACATTTTTTTCATTTACTTAAGCGCTCCTTCTATTCCAAAAAAAGAATACCAAATGAATGTAAAAATAAACCTTTTTTGAAAGAGATCTCTCAAATCGAAAACCCTGTTCTGCACTGATTTGTCAGGAAAGAGAAATTGAATACCTAGTTTTATTCTTCTTTATTTCTTCTTTTTGGTTATTTGAGTTTGACCCTTCTTTTGTGCGCCATGCACGTCAGGAATACATAATTTCTACGTCAGCTTACGCACGAGAAACTAATTAAGAAATACACGTGGGTATTAATGGCATTAGGTTTTATGGCGACTGGAGGTCAAGCCTACGCGTTTAGACAGTGGTGTAGCACGGGTCCTGTCATTGAGGGGGCACTGATTGTCGGGGGGGGGGGGGGGGAATATCTCACTTGGTGAATAAAAGCCAATGAACAAGGCCTTTGCGCTTGGTTAGGGTGTGGGAGGAGGTGTAATCATCTTCTTTTTCTTACGTTGCTTCCCCCTCTCTCTTCTTTCTTCGCCATACGTTGGGGGGGGGGGGCATGTGCCCCTTGCGTCCCCTGTAGCTACGCCACTGATTTTTAGAAAAGTGTTAGCAGAGTGGAGAAAGCGGTAAGATCCGATGAGAGAGATTGACGTCTGGTTTGTTGATCGGACAGTATGCGCTCAATCAGAAAAAAATCGTAGTTAAAGGGAATATGTACTATTGGTTACATTCTAGATGTTATAGAAAAGACACTATTCATATGATATTATATAATAGACTTTTCTTCACATATTAAGTTGTAAGGAAACTAAAAAGCTTTTTCTTCACATAGATTCATTATAAGGTTTAAATTGATGGGATAACAATGATCTTAAACCATTTATTTGACTCTTCTAATTTCCATTAGTTATTTGTATGTGTGGTTTCTTTTAACATTTCGGCCTCAAAGATACCGATATAATAACGATGAAAAATTCCTAAACGATAAATCAAAAGTTTAAAATGATGTGACATCAAAGCAGACACTTGAATAAAATATTTCTCCATGAAATGTTATGATTTGTAGATAATTCTGAGAAATTCAATGCTATATTCCCCACCTCTGTTGACAAACGCACATACGTTTTAATAGCTGACATACAAAGGTAGAAAATAATTTCATTTGTGAGAGTGTATCTAATATAGGTTTTCCTGGTCAATTTCGCAGATTTGTCATTCAATTTGATAAGGGAGTCATTCAAATTCGCACTTCGGTCAAGACATTTAGCGTTTACATCATTCAAATTCAAATATGCGTGGAGAGCATTCAAATTCGCTACCTCGCTTGGAAGCGTCTTTTCGAGCATTCAAATTCGCACGTGGGCATTCGAATTCGTAATGAGTTCATTCAATTTAGCATGTATTTAGCGTTTGTGTGTTTTTGCTCATCTATAAATAAAGAGATACATTGCCCAACATGACATAGGCCTACTATACAAAGGAAACATTATATATATAACATAATTCATGATAACTACATGTACGTTATGAATAACATTTTTCAGAGTATACATTGACAGCCAACACAGTGACACACTCACTATATATATATATAGTTAGACATGAAAAAGAATAAAAATCAATCAAGAAAATAAATGAAAAAAAAAGATTATGAAAAAAAAAATAAAAATCAATCAAGAAAATCTGCAATTCTGCAGGCACTATAAACGTTAGAAATGAAGAACAAAAATTCCTAGAACTAAATTTCAAAATGATGATAAATCAGAAGAAAATAAAATAAAAATAATAAATCAGAGAATGTTATTGATTATAGAAAAACACACCCATGTGTGCAGAAAACGCATAAGGAAAGAATGAAAATACCAAATAATTATCAACTGACAAAATTTACTGGAACTACATTTGATTTTGAATGCTCAACGTGTTAAGTTGAATGATCCGAAATGAAATTGAATGCTGGAATAACAGTATTGCGCAATTCCCTTGCCATTCTTTGCTAAATTGAATGAACGTTTTGCGAACTAGGTGCATTTAGTGCGAATTTGATTGACAAAAACTTAGATTCAAATGACATAAATACAAATTCGAATGATATGAAAATGAATTTGAATTACAAATCGGCTGTGCGCGACCTAAATCCTTGAAATTGAATGCACGCAAAATGAAATTGACTGACGATCTTACGAAATTGACCGGGAAAACCTATAGTATATTATGTTAATAGGAAACTGCAATAGAAGTGACAGTGACTGTACTTTTACTTTAAGTAATGAAGGGGGGGGGGGGGCGGGGGCGAAATAGAAGTGTGATGTATAAGGATAATGAACGCCTCAGCCTTCATGTACAAACATTGCAGTTTGAAAATGTTGATAGCAGAATGACGGGGCCCTGCATTCTCTCGTGACAAAAGGTTAATGATTTTCTCGCCTATTGAATGACATTCGTTCTGGGAAGCGTTTCATCAAGTGTTTTGTCAGTGATTTTTACCGGCAACTGTTATAAGCTACTGAAATCCTTGCATCTGATTGGGAGAGAGCAAATTTGTCAATAAATTTCACTGACAAAATGCTTGATGAAACGCTCCCCAGGTATAGGGAAATTGAGTATTTATTTATTCGTGCTAATGGAAAACCGCAAATGAAAGAGCATCCATATAGCATAGCATGGTATTCTTCGATATTGAATCTTTTTCTCACGCAACCTTGCGTCGACACCACTACAATCACTAAAAATTACACCTGATGTATATCATAATTATGTTTATTTCGGTAACATTTATCGGCCATTATACTGGGAGAAATCACATATGACATGTCTGTAGAGATGCGGGAGTGAGGTGTGATTCGGGGCTTAAACAGTGGTGGTTAGAACTAATTATCTATCAAAAAAGAGGAGGGATTCAGGAATGAAATAAAATAATACCTGGATAAAGAAACACGTAGCAACAGGTATTCTTAAAGATACATTTGAGTTCTGGTCGTGCAATTACATTGTGAAAGAAACTGTCTCAAAGCAATTGCGAAAGGTGGACTATATCCACATACTGTGTTGTTTTGGAATCATCAGAATAAATAAGAAATTGACACATTCTCGCTGAACAGCACATGTACTGCACACAGAAATGGGTACATGAGACTACACACACACAAGTGGCATGAATGTTCGACTCGAACATTTCAGCTATTTGAATATGAGGGCGTTGGAAGAACAATCCTTTTCAGGGGACATTTCTACTATGATGTTCTTCCAAACTGACATAAAAGGAATGAGAAAGCTGACAGATTAATTTTCACCTTTCGCAGAACTCTCTCTTTAAATGAATATTGAGTGCGAATTAATCAACAACGAAAATAGGAAAAGAAAAGACAGCTACTTCACAGACAGTTACCATAAATCAAGCTAAGCAAGAAGTTTTCCCTCTGCCCATGTATGATACGACATTTATAAACCTGGGATATAAATTGACAATGAAAAATTGAAAGGTGTTTTCATGGTCACATCAATCTTTTTGAAGTAATGCTTGTCACCTAAGCCTCCCTGTGGTAACGTCACCATCTCTTATGACATGGTTACAGCATTACATTACATCTACTCGACGAGGTATAAGCTTATTATCATGCTTCTTTCACACTGACAACGTAATTCATGAAAAATACTCTTTGCTCATTCTAAAGTTAAGTACATCTGTATTCCAGTGAAGGTATCATTCATTTAAAATTTTTTTTTTACCTCTCTCATTTGTTTGGGTATATATTTTTCTCAATCCGAACTATATGAAGTCCAAATAACGTATTCGCATGATATCTTCGTAATTTTTTGTGTATCCAGGTTTGGACACCAACCTCATTTACTATAACTTTTTATCGAATTACTTTTGTACATAACATGTAACAGCGTATATACACGTGTATTCTGATGATGGTCCCCGTGATTGAGATTTTCTTATTGTTATTCCTGCACTTTATAGTTTAGAGGGAGGTTTAAATATATGGTATTTCTAAAATTTCCATGATAGATAACAGTTTTAAAATAAAAAAATAATGAAAGAACACATAGCATTTGAAGGAATGGTACATGTAACGGAATCATGCAAACTCCATCGTCAGTCTGAAATTTTACAACAGAATCAAGTTCTTTGTTGTTTTTAATCTAATATATATATAGTAAAGTAAAAATTGGGGGGGGGGGGGGTAGACAGTTCAGTCTTTCAAACTGTGAGCATTTTCAGTTAGTTTTAAAGCTTTTTTTTCTCTCCTGGACTCTCAAACGGGGGTGGGGGTGGGTCGACAGTATAGCCCAAAGCTGGATATACGCTTCTGTGTTAAGCCCGTCCCTCTAAAAGAAGCAGCAATATCCATTTAAAACTAAAATAAACACACCCAAAACAGACGGCCTCCACATTACTTAACTTGTCATCTTCCTAGATTTTTGTTCATCCAGAAAATAATGATTGCAAAACAATATGCAAGATAGATACACAATAGGCTAGATTTTTCCCGATTATGATATGAAAAACAAGATTATTTCTGCAAAGGGGGTACTCGACTACTAACATTAGACTATGTGTACTGAATTTTGCTTGACACTGTGTTGATTTGTAACGTAATACCAGACTGATTACAAACAATCCTATTGCTTAAGGCTGCATGTATAGTAATGAAGACTAAGTGTTCTTATGTGGAGGAGATACACAAATTGATTGATATATCACACATAATACTTCTGTCTTACTGGCTGAGACTCACTTAAACCAATTCGTATTCATCATAACATTGTTATGTTTTTCAGTTTTGGGTGTGTATGCCTATAAATACCTTGTGCATGGGGGCAAGTGTTGTTGTTTTTTTCAAACGCATTGCCCAGTTTTACTAATTTTTTTATACCAAAATCAATAATTTATAGCAAATAAATGGTAAACTCTCAGTGACAATCAAACAATCGCATTCTTATCCAGCATTTGCAATACCATCAACCTTCATTGGACCATTGCTTGCAGATGAAGGATGTCTTATTTTCACTTTACCTCGTCAGATAGAGTGGCTAATTAGAGTTTGATGGATTTTGTGGTGAAAGAAATAGAACATGCCTACTGAAGCGTGTAAATTGAAGGATTAAGGCACTGACACATATAAAGCGAATGCCAATACCCTCTCTTCAGCAAAATCGTGGCAGTGGGTACGTTTTCCCTCCCATACCTGACTCTGCCTCGTGACAGTGTGAAATACAGAAATGTAGACACACGTAGATCCTCGAGGAATGTTAAAAGGAGTCTTACTAAAAGAACATACAAATAAAGGAAAAATGAAGGACATTTTTTCATTTCTTCTTCTTGTTTCTTGGCTTGAAGTGAAGCTCATGTTTCGCTCTTCACAATTGCCATTTCATTTGTCGGGACTAGAGCACGCTCTATGTGGGCGACAGTTTGGAAAATTGATTTTCTCCATTTTTTTCACCTCATTGGGAAGTGGAAAATATGTCAACAAAATGACAATAAATAGGGGAAAAATACACGATTTTAAGAGGTGAAATATCAAAACAGGACAAAAATAGCAAAAAGGTCCAGATGAATAACCAGCAAACAAATGCCGTGTACACAAAATAAATAAATAATAAATTAAATTATGTCGCCATATGCTTCATCATTATCATGAAACAGTGATCACTGCGTGGGCTGAGATAAAATGTACTGCTATTTGGATCAAAACAACCTAATAAATCTCATCAACTAAAGCTGCCGACTTTGATGTTATGATACATCATCGGACATCGAAAAACAACTTCCAATTTAAATCAGAATGAACCGAAAAGTACATTGATAACATTGTGTATTTTTTTTTCATTGCATGTTGGGATTCAGACGGAATGAGTAACTCTCTGTAGGAATTTATAGGCATGTATCCCCATCAAACCTCTCTGTGAGTTCGAGGAATTCATTTTCATTTCAAAGGACAGTAGAGGCTTAGCAATGATGGATTGAGACCTATCTATATTGATCAGATTGATCTATGGGTGATGAAAACGCTCTGAAAATCAGCCAAAGGAAACTGAATGAATTCCTCTTTTTTTTGGGGGGGGGGGGGGGGGTGGTGTATCCTCACTATACTTAAAGGGCAAACCAACCTTGGAAATAAGATGATTTGTGTGAAAGCAGAAAAATAAGAAAAACAGGATGGTGAAAGTTTGAAAGAAATCGGACAAGGACTTAGAAAGTTATGGATGTTTGAAAAATGAGATCACTACATCTATGCGAATCTTAAATTGGCAATTTGGTGAGTCGATTGTGACATTTATTGTGGACAACTCTCCAGTTTGTGTAAAACAAAAATATCATTAATTTGCGGTTTACTTCGAGGCGCTTTTACCCTCGGGGCAGTACTCAAAATATATTGGAGATAGCATATTGTTATAGGTCCTCATGAAAGAAAAAGATCCTACTGAGTAATACATTTTGAAAAAAGTGACATTTTAGTCATTTTGTGTGTTGGAGCAAATGGAGGAGTTGTCCACAGCTACATCACAGTCAGGGCGTATCCAGGGGGGGGGCGCAACAGGCGCGCGCCCCCCTATTGGCCGTCGTAAAAAAAAAAAATAGCAAAAACAAAAAAAAATCCTCATACCAATTGAAAATATTGTTCATTAAATAGGCTTCAGAATTGGTCACATATAGCACTATTTTACATCTCAGCCCTTACTGTGACATTACTGCTTCGGCCAATTTGAAATTCCCATATGTTTAGTGATTACAACTTTCAAAAATTCATAACTTTCTTATTGCTTGTCCAATTTCGTTCAAACTTGGCAATCTGCTTCTCTGAATTTTCCTCTTTCTTTCAAAGCAACTTGCTATTAAGGTTGGATTTACCTGCCTGTCCCACTACCAATCTCTGTTTTTAATCATTCCCCTTCTCATTCTTTTCTATAATCTGTCTCATTCTCTTCGGGCTCCCCTATTCCCTTATCTTAGTTTCTGCATTTTTGTTGTTTGGTCTCATTTATCTTTTTCTCTTCATTTGTTTGAATGGACTGTTATAGTTTATTTCTGACTTTTCAACTTTCTCTAAAGAACAAATGCTTCTCTGTACTATCGTTATTCAATTCAATTCAATTCAATTTATTTGTCATCATTCAGCTTAAAAATACATAAATACATAAGACAAGTTTTGATTATAAACATATGATACTGACGGGATTCCCACGTAAAAGCATAAAAGCTTGAAAATAATTGTGGGGACCCAACAATAGAAACAAATTAACAAAAAAATATACATTTCATCAAAACTGTACACTAACCAACAACAATAACTAATACGGTTTAAAAATAATTACAGGAAAGCCAAACCGAATTATTTAACTATAACGATTAAGTAAGGTATTTTTATATTTTCTTTTGAATGCCGTGAGCAAATTCATGTTTTCAAGTTGAGGATCCATTCCATTCCAAATTAACGCACCAAGATGGGAAACAGATTTCGTAACAAGCGAACTAGTAATTTTACGTAAATGATAATGAGAAGTCTGTCGAGTACCGTAAGAGTGGATATTGGAATTAAATACAAACATGTTCTAAAATGCTTCAGGAAGTAAGTTAGAATTATATTTGAACATAAAAATGGCAGTAACATATTCGAGAATATGAAAAATATTGAGAGTTCTTTTGGAATTGAAAATTGGGGCAGATGGAGCGAAGTAATGAGAATTCGTAGAGATGCGTAAACATTTCTTTTGTAATACATACAATTTCTTTAGACATTTAGACATTTCTTCAAACATAACCCGTTGGCTTTCAGCCTTATCAATTAAAATTGACTGGTTGTTTTCGGATGACACTAAGCTAGCCAAAAATATTGAGGGGCTAAACATAAGCTAGGCATACGCAGCACAATTTCCGAATACTTGCGAGCGAGCAAAGCGAGCAAGCCAAAACAAAATCGATCTTTTTTAATGAAAATGTAATTTTCTCACATATTTAGTTCTATATCCGGCAGATAATTTCAAATTTTTCTATTTTTGTTCTTCTTATTCTCCTCCCCCTTCCCTCTTTTTGTTTGTTTGTTGGGGGGGGGGGGGGGGGGGCTGCATCCTCCAAGCCCCCGCCAGTACTCCACTGCAAGAACATAACCGTTGTTAACCAGTTTGTCTCTACTGGCCAAGCAATGTTTCATTGCTACATCCAGAATACGGTACTACGGTATAGTTACTTGCTTTACATTTGCTTTCAGACATCTTGATCGATACATGTTTCTCCTAAGGTCAAATAAATTTAATCTAATAACTTTATTGTCAAACGTCACTGACAAGCATCAGTTTCAGTATAGGTTTTCAAGAGGCATGAATAATTACGTATGATTCGGTTCAATAAATTTTGCAAATACGAAAACGTAAACAGTAAAGGGTTGCTGGAATCAACAAAAAAATGTCTGTATATATCATCTTTTGCATGCAACCTTTCAAACTAAAAGTCAATAATTCTCCGATACAATACCCAGGACAAACATATACTTCAAATATTGACATTGAAAATGAAAGAGTAATAATTGTCATTAATACGACACAAATATGAGGAGAGAATGAGATAATCAAGGCATATTGCAACTGGATCGTGAGTCGAACAATAAAACATGTTATCTTAACAGACGACTGATGCTTGTAACAAGATTATGTATGCGTATTACCTACAACGATCGAGGGTCGTCTTGTTGCTAGGGTAACATATATTTTTTTTTAATGTTTAAAAGAGGGGGAAATATATATACGGTATGGAAGGCCCATACTTTATACAAGAATTAAGGTAGTTTAAGTTAAAGATCCGTCTTCTGTAGATTATACGCCAAGATATAAGAGATCAAACTCAAAGACGGAAAGATAACAGCCAGCAATAACGCTGTTAATGAGATTTATCGAATCTCTATTGGAAAATTTTGTCTGCAAGTTAGGTTGAGACTAATTAGTAATAAAATTCTGAGTTGAAATATTGTTTCAATTGTAAATGAATGCTGAAGGAAAACAGAGTAACAAGACAATGTGGAACTTCGTATTTTAACAATATCATACAGGTATTTATAGCATTATAATGTGGCTTATCGCAAGACATGGCGTTGTACAGTGGGTTCCTTATTATTTGATAATTATAATAGTGAGCCATGGCGTCCTGCTTGTAGTTTTTCAGAGGGATAACAAAATGATTATCATAACGGTTGGAACATTCTCGCTCAATTACTCTCAACAGAGACTAGGCTATCGATCGTCGCTAAAAACCTTATTAGCTTAATGGGCTCAATTAGAACACAGTTCCACGTGGGAATATCATTGTCAAGGAAAAATCCATGAAATATGCAGCGTCGAGATCTTGAGGAGCAATTATAATCAATAGTCATTAAACTGGATTGTTCTTATTTTTTGTGTTTAAGGATTGCGACTGATATATCCCCGAGAGTGTGAAATGCGAGCCTGTTTGAAAAGATAGAATGGTATACTCATTTGGATGCAAGGTGTAATATCATAGCCTTGATAGGCTTCATAATGAATCCTTTAGTGTATTGGAGGATTTGCATATTTCCTCAGTTGGCATTCCACTCAAAATGATTAGGAAGCTCTGGAGAAAATGTTGCTTCAGATTGACAAGATGGCTCCAATGAGGTCAACATAATAATAATACAAGAGGATACATAAGACAAAATACAATTTGAAACAGAACATATCAAGATGAAAGAGTAGAAGATGAAGAGAGAGAGAGAGCGAGGGAGAGAGAGAAAGAAGGGTGGGGTGAAAGGAAAGTGACTGTAACAGAGAGACATGGAGACACGGAGACAAACAAAACAGACAGACGAGACTAAGAGATTGAGTGGGCACAATAATCTTTCGTTCTTTAATGGTAGCATCAACCAATTGCAAAGCGATAGCCCTTTTACAACTACCGGTATGTTAAAATAACACACGGGTTAGCAAGACAATAACGGTGTCTAAACAAATTTTTAAAAAGAATGTATTTTAACTGCTTGTAAACTATCACAAAGGTGAAAACTTATCTAAAAAATAATCTGATTCTTATACAGGGCTATCTACATATCGATATAGCGAGAGGAGTATTGTGTTGTATTCATATACAATCATGTACATACATGTCAATACACTGCTCAAATTGCCTAGAATGATGCAAAAGTGTTTATTTGGGCGACTTATTGTTTCTTTGGCGTTTAAATTTCAACCTATCCATTTGCAGTTGTTGTAAGTTGTATCATCTTTGGCTAACTTTTCTCGCATCTTTTTTAAAATTAAAATTATGATATGTCCGAATTTAAACTGAATAACAAGATCTATAGTTGAAACTAAAGCTTTGAAGTAGCTCGAAACATATAGATTATGTCTTTGCTTTTCCCTTACATTTTTATTTATCATCTATTATGTGCTAACCGCAGTGGCGTCTCGAGAATAGTGGTGGGGATGACCACCAAACATTTTATATTTCGGCAAATTAAGAATTTCCAAATTCAGTCTTCCAAAATGGAATCCCTATTTTTATGCTTTTTGACCCCACACCTGTCTACGAAGTTGGTCCGACACCACACCCCCCCCCCCCCCCCCTTCCTATTCCAAATAGTCCAGCGACGCTCCTACTTCTGGTCTAATTTCATCGAAAATAATAACATCACGAATGCCAAAACTTAACTATATATTTCTTGTCATGTCAACGTTTAGCAAGTTACCCAAAGAGTGGTAGTTCCATGCATCATTCATACTGCATGCGTGCATGCGTGGCAGAGGGCATTTCCATGTTTTTCCCAAGAACTACCCGAGAGAAATATGAGAGTATTTTGACATTTCCAAGCACTCAGGCGCACAAATCCATAGAGTAATCTGGCGATATTGCGATTCTCCATGGTGAAATTCTAATGGAAATATATACTATTTCCCCCATGTCTCTCGCTTCTTCCTAGCTTGGAATGATAAGCTTTCTTCTGATCGGCTTTGACGTTGCTAATATTTGTTCGAGATTCGTTTTGCCAAGAAACAAGGTTCTTGGTTTAAACTTATTCCCATCGTGTCGTCTGCTCATCTACATTATTCCCGTGCCTCGCCGGAAAGTGTGGGGGCGGTTCCTCGTTGTATAATCTTCCACTTCTTTTTTGCCCTTATTGTTTCTTTCAGATGGAAATCAATCATATGTATTCTGAATTATGTATTTTGTAATCAGCCTTCATGATTACTGAATCAAAATTTGATTAGCGCAGTTTCTGATCACTAATTTTTTCTGAAACGCGCGATTATTCAGAAATCTTTGGTGCCTGGGAGAAGAATAAAAAGTGAATTTAATGATAGTGATAATTGGGCCATTTTTCTAAGATAAGTCGAAGCTGCAGGTGTATATACTTCTTTAACTGGTTTAACCATTGAAAATAGGTATCATCTTAAAAAAATGCCTATAAATAGCTCATCTGCTATACCCAGTATCCATTTTATTCTGCGTCTTGAAACCGGGAAGGGGAACATACCAACAACGTACGCTTCAGTTATCTGTTCTGTTCCAAAATTCGTCTTTAACAATGTCTCTATTCCTGTATATAGCCTATTATGTACATGTTATACTTTTGGCAAGTCCCCGGAAAATCTATTCGTCAAACTCATTTAATATTAGTTGATAAAACAGGCCATATTCCATAGGTTTCATTGCATTTAACCTAAAAGCCTCAGTTCAGTCATATATTTCCTTTTGCATAAGTCCATGTGTTGCTGTCTATATACTTTCATCATCCTTATTTTTCCAAGAATGGAAAAGGAGTTTAAACAAAATGTTTGCGAAAAGGCAGCATGAAGACCGCACACGGACAAACCACGTCGAAACCAATTTAATTGTTGAAACAAATTACGTTCGGATTATATGAAAGAAGTCACATTTTGTCTATCCACTACCAATATACATCAATATCTCTTGATGTACAATGTATAATTTGTCCCAGCTTTCTTTTACCTCTCAGTTACCCCTGTGCATTATATTATTCTTGTCTCACCAATGCTCATGTAGTAGATGGACACCCACGTCCTGAAATATGACATTTGCATTAAAGCTCATTATTTAGATGCCAGAGTTAGCCGGCATGAAGAGGGCGTTTATAAATTAAATTCCAATGTAGAGTGGGCGATGAGAGAATAGACATTTTCTCATTAAGGTACAAGCTCTGTGGTAGTGGCGTAGCTACCATCAAAACAGGCACACCGGAGAGGGGAAGGGGTATAAAATAGGGATACTGGTATCCAAATTCAGATTCATCCTTTCTTGTCTATCAAAGCAATAAATAATTTAAAAAATCAATGATTATACCAATGTTATGCAACAATAATAATAATTATTATTATTATGATCGATAATAAACATTATGATTGATTTTAGTAAAGAGGGGGGCAACATAAACCCCTTAATGTATTATCATAGTATTTCTCGGCCTGGTATTGAACCCATGTGTTAAGCCTGTGGTTATGAGGTGCCTCGGAGGTACTGGCGTTTCTATATAACCCCGTACCTCAGCTGATACTAGCATTTGTAATTAGTGCGGCATCATTGGTGAATATATCAGTTATCATTATGGTGAATGAATCGGTTATTTAAATGATATTACGATAGTACCTGCACAAACAAAAAATAATGTAAAATTGATTTGAATTAATAAAAAACAAACATTCATACACGTATTAACATGCCAAACACAATTTATGTAATGTACGATAAAAGATGAATGTAGATAAAATGCCTTGCTCAAGGGCAAAAGTGCCGTACTGGTGATTGAACCCGCGATCCTCGCATTTTGAGGCGACTGTTATTAACCACTCGGCTACGACAATTACATTATTGATCTATTTCAATATAATATAGAAAAGATCTAGATTGTTAATGGAAGGAGAAAGGGGAGAGGCGAAAAGAAAGAGGATTGGACAAGAACGTGAGAAAGATGGAGAGAGGGAGAGGAGAGAGAGAGGGAGATGGAGAGGAGAGAGAGATGAGAAAGAGAGAGAGAGAGAGAGAAAGAGAGAAAGAGAGAGAGAAAGAGAGAGAGAGAGAGAGAGAGAGAGAGAGAGAGAGAGAGGAGAGAAAGAAAGAAAGAGAAAGGGATGCGAGAGAGAACATAAATCTGCAGGAACATTGCACTGAATGTTAGCCCATACAGTTACTTCACATCTACTGAAGTTTAGGTTGTACGACACTAACCGAATTCTAAACTTCAACCGTTGACCAAACCCTATATACCTAACCCTAAAACTAACCCTGACCTTAAACCTAACTTAAAGCCCAAATACAAACCCTAACCCTAACCATATATCATTGACCAAATAATGCCCTGAGCAATAATATTATTGTCGCAGGAGCATAATGTCTGAGCAGCGAAGTTTTACATGGAGTCATACATGTTCCCAACCTAATAACAATGTATAGTGGTTAATGTACTGGGTTAATGGTGCATGCTTCCATTAGCTTTTTGATATGATAAATAATGTGATATGTAAAAGCATTTTTAACTCCCTTATCTTTGCCTTTCTGCTTTATATAAAAAAATTCTATTCATTATTTTGCTCGTTTGTTTCTTTTCGTCTTTCTTTCTAGAGTGTATCGCTGCCCCCTCATCGATGTCATTGTAACCGGGTCTTCCGCTGTCTGTCTGTCTCTTTTTCTCTCACTATCTCTCTCTCTCCCTTTCTCTCTCTTTCTCCCCCTCTCTCTCCCTTGCTCTTAAACCATTCCCTGTCACTTCACCTCTTCTCACTCTCCTTCATATTCTTTATCTCCTTCACAAACTTTAGGAATCTACATCTCTCACCATCTCTCTCTCTCTCTCTTTCTCTCATTCTCTCCCTTTCTCTATCTTTCTCTCCCTCTTCCTCCTTCTTGCTCTTTCACCTTTCCCAGTCACTTTACCTTTTCTCTCTCTTCTTCTTATTCTTCATCTCCTTCACAAACTCGAAGGCACGACCTGATCAAACAGCATATTCTGACTCTGTCTGGGAGTACCTCGTACGAGTCCTCTTGCTTGGATTATGGGTGCCTGGCGCATTAGAATTCCGAACAAGACTTGTTTTTTGTCCAAGAGATGCTCTTCACTTTCTCTTAGGCCATATTACCATCACACCCACTCAGTTCAGTTTAAATGGGAAGTGATCCCACTGGTTAATAGACAAGAATATGTCATTTCATCGCCTGCAGGCGATACAGATTGATGCAGACATAGTATGTCTAGTATTATTTGTGTGTCCTTATTTAGAAGAGATGAGGGTCGTGTTGCTGGTGACTCTCTTCAAAATAATGAGGATGATGTCGATAATTAAATAATTATACAAAAAAGATGAAGATGTTGATAATGATGGAATATAGTGGTCCTGAAAATGACGACGACGAAGACGACGACGACGACGTTGATGATGATGGTAATAATGATGGCGATGATAATGATGATGACGACGATGCTGATATTGTTTGACTGCTGGTTATATTTGTAGTGATCATGACGATAAACATAATGTACAATACACGTTCTGCAACAAGTAATACACTGACCTTCCCTGGAACCAGTAAACAGATAGGTGATTGGTCTTTCTCATTTACTGAGATCTAGGGAGGGTTTCATCAAGCGTTTTGTCAGTGATTTTTACCGACAACTGTTATAAGCTACTGAAATCCTTGCATCTGATTGGCTGAGAGCAAATCTGTCGGTAAAAATCACTGACAAAACGCTTGATGAAGCGCTCCCCTAGATCTCAGTAAATGAGAAAGACCAATCAAGCGCTCCCCTGGAACTCCCTACCCCTTGAATTAAAGAACTGCCCAATTTATTACAACATTAAGAAGTCTCTGAAAACACATCTTTTGTAATTTCATGTGTATAGTTCTTCGTTTGTAATCGATGTGTTTTCTACTGTTTCATGTTTTTCTGTTACAAAATACGCTTTGAATCTCATGAAAAGGCGCTTTATAAGTGAAATGGATTATTATTTTATATCATTTTTATTATTATTATTATTATTATTATTATTATTATTATTATTATTATTATTATTATTATTATCATTATTATTATTGTTGTTGTTATTATTATTATTATCATTAATTATTATGGATGATTGCAAGGATAAGAAGAATAAGAAGAGTAGATACCAATTATAATAGTTTCTACGCAACATGTTCATTACAGTTATGAAATGATACACAGACCTATATTATTTATACAATGTAACAAATAAATCTTTCATTATATGCGCAAATATACTAAGTAACAGCGTTATGTTTTTCAATTAAATCCATATCAAATTTTGATATTATTTGCTGTGTTTTCTGCAATACAACAACATAAGAAGAAATATGAGGTTGGTATATACAGCCATGGAAAAAAATTATTGCACCAAGAATGGTTACTGAAAGTGTTATATTTGTGGTCAGAAGAAAATAGAATATCATAAAAGCAAGGTACAATTGCTGGAATTTGTTACTCATTCAATGAAATACAAAGACAAAACATTTTCATTAGTTTGAATGCATATTATAGTACTTTTATTGCAGAAGCTTGGTCTAATCATTTTTTCCAGGGCTGTATGATAATTAACCAAGTAAAATGGGAAAATCACACCTTTTACAGAAGCGACAGATCTCAATTATTCATTATAAGAGACGTTATTTAACTTGGCACATCTGTTCCTCGTTATACAGGACCATAATGAGGTGTATTCATGACGCCTGATTCCTTTTTAGTCGTAGATATGACATTTTGTAACCTAGAAATATTCTGTCCGTTGAAGTTTTTTATTTTTTGAATTTGTGATCCCATGTGGTGTCCGAATTATTTCAGCTTTGTTGCCGAAAAAGCAACTTTGGGAATGTTGCATAATTTCCATAAATCCAAATGACTGCATATACTTAAAAGCGCAAGACAACCCACAATCTGCGCGCTGCACACAACCCTTGTGTAATGCAACCTGTGATATAATGGATATAATACAATTCCCTGATATAACATCCGTTTATTGTATCGCATGTTGCATTGCATAAGATGAGCAACACATTAGATTTTAATCATTATGCGAATTTCCTAAAGTTAATGTTTCGGCGACAAAGCTGAAATAGCTCGGAGACCACATGGGATCACAAAATAATCAACCCCCCCCCCCAAAAAAAAAGAAATTAAGCGGAAAGAACTTTTCTCGGTTCATAAAAGAATGGTAGGTAGATTTGATCTGAAGTCTCATCCATGTTTGTACAGAGAAGATAAACATGGGATAGAACAGGGGCGGATCCAGGATTTAGTATAAGGGGGGAGGGGGGGGGGGGCACACAAATGCAGGTTTGTCAACTTTTGGAAAAGGCAGACCCGTATTCTTTTGGTCTTGCCAGCTTCTCGAAAAGTCGCTCAGTGGGGGGGGGGGGGGGCGTATGGGGGTCCACTTTCCCTCCATAATTCTCTGACAAGCAAAAAAAAAAGTCTTCATTCTAAAAAGGGGGGGGGGTACAATCGTGAAAATGGCGGATCGTCTATGGTCAAAATGCATACTTTTCTTCCAAAGGGGGGGGGGGGGGGGCACGGGCCGGAAGTGCCCCCCAGGATCCGCCAATGGGATAGAATATATATCTGGCTTTCATTTCACTAATATTGCATCTTATTGTGATATAAAGTGCAAGGCGAAAAGCTTTAGATTAAGTCTTTCTGTAAAGTTATTCTTCAAATATCATTAATTTCTCGTATCTCTATGAATATTTTGTTGATTATAGAAATAGTAATGATAATGATTATACAGTTAATAATGATTGTAACTTTCATAGTAAATAGAATAATAATGATAATGAGTTTATATTCATACTGATTAGATTATATTCTTACGATGAAAACAGAATGTCAGTCTTGCTGAGGCTTCTTTTTCTATGAATTAAAGGGACCTTGCAATATGATTTCGAGCACATGTTGTTAACGTCCGTTGATGACAAAACCGAGAGGGGCAGAGTGAAAGAGAGAGAGAGAGAGAGAGAGAGAGAGACGAGGGGGAGGTAGGAGGGATAGAAAGAGAGAAAGAAGAAGAGAAGAGCAGGAAGAGGGAGAATTGAGAAGGAGGAGGGAGAGGGGGAGAGAAAAATAGGGAGAGAGAGAGAGAGAGAGAGAGAGAGGCATAACATTCCTCTATTATCTCATTAAAAAAATATATAATCGTAAACTTGGCTTTGTGCATACCACGAAAATCAAGTTTCCCTTTTAACTAGCACTCTCCTTGCTGGTACACTCCACTCGCCTGGGGGTTTTCCATACATACAGCACCCCCATCTACCTATTGCTACTCTGAATTTTTCATTTATGATTATTTTAAGCGACCTGTACTACTTCGGGAATGCAGTCGAGAATTTCCCCTAGCCGATGTAATGGGTGATTCACTCATATAGCCAAGAGGAAAAATGATTAACCAGCCAGTGTTTTCAGCCTTGTGTCAACCTAATCAACTTTCGATGAGGCATGTTTTGGAATATTATCGCAGGGGAATTGGAGCGAAAGTATTTTTTAGAGCACATGCATGACTTCAATGTTATGACAAGGTAGACTGGCGATAAGGCAATTTATAGTAGCAATTCAAAATATTTTATGTGTATGTTTTTTCATTCATAAAATAGAACGAGGAAAGGGAGAAATGGTGGAATAGATTGAGGAATGGGGGAGAGAAAGAGAGAGAAAGAGATTAAAAAAGAATGAGAAAGATAGAGAGGTAGAAAGTAGAAAAGGAGAAAGAGAGTTATTGTCTTTTTATATATTTATTATGTAATATTATGTATTATGTTTATTAAGGGCACCTCGCCACAAGCTTTTGCTTTTAGAGGTGTGTCCTCCAACTATGTATGTACCGTATGAATGTGTATTAAGTCGTATTTTTTGTTAAAAAACATTATTACTTTGTACACTTATATTGAAAAGTTGGAAATAAATGTTTTGAAATTGAAATTTGAAATTGAGAGAAAGAGAGAGAGAGAGAGATAGAGAGAGAGAGAGAGAGAGAGAGAGAGAGAGAGAATGGGAGACGAAAGAGAGACTGCGCATTTGAAAGATATTAAATTATCTGAAATAAGTAGTAATAGCAAAAGAAATTTGAAAGATATTAAATTTTCTGAAATAAATAGTAATAGCAAATTAATGTTCTGTAGAGAAATCCAACCGAAATAATAAATATTAACATTGTCTCTATCCGATTTTATAAGTCAGTGATATTGTCATATAATTTCTAAAAAGTCTGAGATAGAGAGGCAACGAAAAACCAAACACCCTTGAACATGCCCCCAACATCTCGTAGATGACAAGCTTTTATCTTTGCAGCACCATCATCATCTCTTTCTAATTTAGATGAATAAAACATTTCCAAATTCAGGATGATGGATTGATACATATTTCTAACAATCAACTTGTAGATCACTTGTGTGATTTATTAGACATCCCCTCTTTTCCCATCAAACCATGATTAAATTTGAAAACAATACCGTAACATTGCAAATACCACCAGGCTACAAAACTGATCTTCCTGTATTTCATCAAACCTTCTCTTCATCGCCTGCAGGTATAATTTTCGGGGTAATTTATCAGAAAATGCGATAGGAAGGAAAAATGGAATCCATTATATGCCTCTAAGGTCTCCATGCATAAAATGCCTCTTTAATCCACCATTTGCATGGTGTCTTAATGTATCTGTCTTCTGCATTATTTCAATCGCCTAAAGATTAAGAGCATCCCCTTTTTTTCATTCTAGCGTTCAAGTTGAAAATTGTCATGATATAGTCTAAGTTTCTTTATAGAAACAAAGATATTTAGATGTACAATACAGTATAAACCAAATGCTAGCTTATAAAAAGTATATGCAATCGTTTTGGATTTTGTGTTGTGTGCAGTGAACATTGATATTAAATTTGAAAGAACAATTTACCACTCTCCACGATCTCCCTCAGATGAAGACTGATTAAAGTGATTTGGTAACTTTGTAGAGGCTTGATAAAATCTGTGCTGCCTGGCCTTACATGCTATCAGTGTATGTAATATGGTGTAAAAATGAAGCCCAGGAAAAAAATCACTTCAAAATCATGATGTGCTTCACAACAGTGAACACAAGCAAGTGACCGGAAATGCCAGACTCATTTTCTCCTATAGACTCAGTGTTAGACCAAAGCGAATGGCCATACGCTTTCGTAAATGGGAGTATTCAGTCATAGATATCTTAATAATAGCATTATATATTTGAAAACCTTTCAAAATTCAACAATTTATTAAGTCAAGCCTTCACAAAGTAACCAAACCCCTTTAAAGCGAAGTCGCATATGAAATCTTCCAGAGGAAGGAAAGAGAAAGAGAGAGAGAGAGAGAGGGAGAGAGAGAAAGAGAGAGAGAGAAAAAAAATGGGGGGGGGGGGAGATGGTGAGGAAGAGAATTATGATGGTGGTGACTGACGATTGAAGATGTAAACGTGCACAGACTACAAAAAACAGTAAAAATGGAACAAAACAAAAAAGTTTTGAATCACTGTATCACATCAGGCCAAAATAGAAGCTCATATCAGCAACATAACCCCCCCCCGCATCAAACCATCATAGAAGATGAAAAAAAAAAGAGTGTAAGAGACCCAGGTGAAAGACAATTTTCCTCCGAATCAAATCAATAATTATTATCCAATCACCAAGCTTGTTTCTCTCATCCTATCACCAGCAAATCGATTTGGCTCCCTCATGTCGTTACTGACGACGCAAAAGAAACCAAAGAAAATGTTTGGAGGGGACTGCATTAAGATATTGATGAGCAATTGTCGGATGATTGGTTTTCCATGGAAACATAATTGAATAACGTAACGCCGTTTTGAAAACGAATTTTAAACTGTTTTCGGGATGGGTAATAAATAATTCGAGCAAGGGTACTAAGCTAGGAACGTGCATTTTTGTTGTTGACATTTTTGACGTAAAATATTTTGGGACACACGTCCGAGAATTGATTATCGCTTCAAGGATAAGTTCTAATGGAATTATGGAAAATGTTATGATCAATCATTACCTTAATGTCAGAGAACATATTGAGAATCTAGTACTGTTGGTTGAATAATGAAAAATATGTTGTTTTCAACAGAGGACGAATAAAACATTCAATGTTCATATTTTTTTGCTGAAATTAGATTGAAGAAAGTCACATTTCAAGATATCTAATTAGAGTTCTTCAATCTAATTTGAGGTTGGAAATTTACCGGTTATGATTATGATGGGCGATATAAGTTAGATTTAAATGGGATTTAAGTGAATTTATTACAAACTTAAGCGTTGTAAAGAATAGTCATTTTAAATCTGAAGCCTCTTTAAAATCAAGTTTGCATATTCAACCTGTACCCATTTTCTAAAAGTCACTTCAATAAAAAAACAACAACAAACATTTATTTCCTTCCTGTCATTCAAATTACAATGACGTAAAATAGTACAAAGTTTTTTTAAAATTATACTAGCATGGCGACAGGGAGGGGGGGGGGGGGCGTATTGCTTTTTGTTGAAATACAGCTTTGCACGACGAAAGATTTCAACGCAAGTAAGAGTAAAAATCAAGAGTGAGGGAGAGGGAGAGAAAGAGATAAATGAAAGAGGAAAGCGACGGGAAATGTGAGGTTAAATTGGGATGCCTCATGATAAATAGATACCATAAGGTATACAAAAACATATATTCTGTTACAAATCAAATAGATAAAACAGTAATTGCAATACCCGTGGTGTAGTGCTTTCATGACATTGTGAAGGTTTGCACAGCTGAATTTATACATGTGAGATATTACTTGGCAGGAAGTGTACATAAATGATGCATTCCTCCACATCCCGCTCCATCTTCGTATCAGTGGTATTTGCAAGGCTTAAAGAGCAGACGGCTGAGTATTTCCCTCGTTCCTACCGGTGCATTATCCACTGTTTGGGTTGTACATTTCAGGGATAGTTCGACCCCCAAATAGAATGGACCTTTGATGCGGGGATGTTGGTAGATGTAAGTGGATTTTTGTTTGTGTTGTCGAAGGGGAGGAGGGGGTAGGGGGTGAAGATGGCTTCCGTTTGGGTTTCTTTGCTCGGAAATGTCAGAGGATGCATTCCGAAAGAGTCCCAGAGGTTCCGATTTGATGGAGACAATAACCCAGTAGACGTGACGGTTTTGGGCAAATAGAGGAGAGGGGCGGAGAGAGAGAGAGAGAGAGACGGAGGAGAGGGTGGAGACAGGGGATGGATGAGGGTGAAAGAGGGGTTGGATGGTAGAAGTAGAGGAGGAGAGGAGATGGGAGAATCGACTGGAAGAAAATGAAATGGAATGAGATGGAATACCTTCTGAGATGACAATATTGGACAAGAATTCGGGGTGAAGGATAAAGGATAATAGGTGGGGTTGGATATGGGCGATGGATGAGGATGGAAAAGGGGTATTTAAGCTCGAGGTAAAGGAGGAGAGGGGTGGGAGGGTTGACGGGAGGAAAATAACACGATGGAGAGGGGGAAGAGGAAAGGAAAACTAGATCATGATTTCTTTAACAAATAGTGAACTTATTCTGAGTTGACAATATTGGATAAGATTGTTTTGGGTAAAGATGGGGGTTGGATATGCCTGGGCAATGGATGGGACTGGAAGAGGGGTTGGATAATAGGGGTAAGGAAGGAGAGGATGTGAGGATTGATGGGAAGGAAAAGAACATGATGAAGAGGATCGAGGGAAAAAGGACGGGAACACAAGGTCATGAGTTTTTGGACAGAGATGGAACACTTTCACAGCGAGATGACAATAGTGGGCAAGATTTGGAGAAAAAAGATGCGGGTGGAGAAATGGGTGATAGATGAGGATGATGAGATAGATGTAGGATAGGAACGACTGGTAGGAGGAAGAGAAATTGAATAGATTAATAGGTGGAGTGTCTTTTTTATTTGAGAATGGAACTTAGAAGGGGTAAAAGACGAGACGAAATGCAGGGATTGAGGATCTGAGACAAGAAATTGATAGATATAGCGTATTAAACATATTAAGATAAGCGCTATATTAGAAATCAATGATTTGAAGAAAAAGACAATGTTGCTGAATAATTTTCTATGATTAAAACAAAAAGGAGAGAGAGGAGATTTCAAGAGAATGTATTCTAAACAAAAAATACAGGCGACGGGGTAGGGGGCTGAGGGGCTGCAGCCTCCTGAGAATGTTGAAAGCACCAATATTCGGGCAGCAAAGTGGTCTATTTGTAATTTTCATATCTAACTTAGATATATTTTGATGACAAAGTTACACAATATATATTATGTAAGAATTTTGCTAGCTCGCTTCGATTGCTCGAAACCTAGAAAGTTGATATCGGGACAAGAGAATTAACCCCCCCCCCCCCGACGAAACTGGTCCAATACGGAAACAATAAATAATTCTTTAAATAGAGATATATACGGAGAGAAAGGGAAAGAAAGAGAAGGAGAGTGAGAGAGAGATAGAGAGAGAAGAGAGAGAGAGAGAGAGAGAGAGAGAGAGAGGAGAGGGCAGTGGGAATTAAATGAAACGGTATATCGTTTGACTTGACACTTTTGATTGATAGGTCATCTAATCACTCCATGATTGATAGGTCAGTGACTATATGATAGACGATTGATGAATCGTTTGCTTAGTATGAAGTATAATATCAATGTTAGCCATGCATTAATGGATTGAGCGAGAGCCGATCTAACTTAATTTATGATCTAAATGTCACGACACCCGTGTGCACATACATGTAGTTACTTCAACTCAAGTTTACACACATTATGGCAATAGCTTTTAGGCATGCGCGATGTGTGAAGCCGAATATGAACAACCTAAAAACTTCAGACATTATTTTGTTAGGTATAGTTATAATCAGAGACTAAAATTCTTCTAGACTTCAAGTTTACATTATCACCTCAGAACCTGAAGCGAGCGAAGTATGTTCAATAAAATGATACCTGATAATGGATAAAGAGCTATGGCTATTAAATGTGTTTGCAGGCAAATGCTTCTCATAATGCATAAATGCTTATATTCATGTACATAATTATTTAGCATCGAGATAGGAAGCTGTTAACATCAGACATCTGAAATAGGAAAATTCTTGTTCTGTGAATTTTATTTTCATATAGACAAAATATGGCTTTAAAAGCTGAATGCGGAATGGGGGGGGGGGGGGGAGGGGGGATTGGGACATATAGTAGTCGACATAAAAAAGGGAGTAATTAATGAAATATAGTGAAAAAAAAGAAAATGATTATTGTCAGGTAAAATGTTTATTCATTTGTCGTGAAAAGGGCCGACACATGCATAATTACATCACAATAGTAATATCTGAAATGATTCATGAAAACAAAATTAATATTACCACTGATTTTATGCCAGCAATCAGATGGAAATAAATCCATATCCATCAGTATCAATATCATTCGAAATTATATTTCGAACGTGAATACGGGCAGCCACGTATATAACGAACAACTAGATCAATAAACGGTGTCATTCTCATAATATTATCTTGATGCATCTAGTCTATATAACCAGCTGTTTCCATTCAAACAGACAGCTTGCTTGTAGGAAAGGTCGAGGACTTCTTTTCAAAGTCGGTGCTATGGTGGCCTGCATTAAACAAAAGAGAAAGGAAGTAATCCAGGGAAAGGGAACAGCATTAAATAATAAGGTTGATTGAGATTATTGATATTTCATAAATTGGAGCTCTGCATATAATTTAAACCTGTAGCTATTAACAATGCAAACCCTTTTTAAACATTGTTCGCTAATATTTAGCTTCCAATCCCCCCACTCCACTACACATGCACTGGAGACCCCTTCATGTTCAAATGTATATGATTTATGATTATCACACCCTCTCAACACTATCCGATTACTTTTAGATCAGGAATCCTAAACAAAATTAAAAATCCGTTCACACATGCTCATGTCATGCATAACGAACCAATGGCGTAGCCAGGATTTGAAAATTGGGTAGGGAGAGGTCATGCTTACGACAATTTTGTTCATTTTTGTTTACTCCCCGTTCTCACCTTTGAGGACGTTCGTGTGTGTGTGTGTGCGTGTGTGTGTGTGTGTGTGTGTGTGGTGGGGGGGGTCTCGAAATCATCCCAACCCTGTAGATGTTATTATTGTTCCTTTCTGCACCCATCTAGCAGCAAACAGCTCTCCCTCCTCCGCACCCGTCTTCATTTACACTATGCCCACGCACACGTCTCATTATCCCGTTATACATGATTAATACGGGCAATCTCTAGCGTCAGATAAGAGCCAAACGGAGTGACATTCAGAGATGGTGAATTTGATATTTTCCTATCCTCCACTACTTGGAAAGAGTGGCACATGAAATGAATTGATAAGTATTGTTCAGGGAGTAGAGGAGGGCTGAAAAAGGGAGCATGCGTGGGAAGATTCATGTCACTCCCGCTCATATCCCAGAAGCGACTGTGAAGGAAAATGGTAATTATTTGAATGTTAAAACTGGTCACTGCCTGACGTGAGCTTATAAAACTGAGGCAAAAAAGACATCATACACTGCGTCAAAACATGAATAATCATGATAATATTCCGTACTTGTCTAGTGCATATCACAATATGACAATGTCCCTGTGCTTTCCAAAGAGCTTTGAAAATTATTACACCGGCTTTAGCATTTCAAAGAACAACCCTGGTACCCCATTTTACCTGACCTGGGTTCAGTCAGTCAATGTAGATTTCAGTTTTTTTCCCCGGCAAAAGGACGTTAGTGATGTTGGCAGGGACTCGAGCCCCATACCTTTGGGGACATATTCACTAGACCACAACACCTTTATGAATTATAACCCTGTTACATGTAGCTTGATTAGTCATCTCTATATTATGTATTCAATATGTATTCAATCATGTATTGAGATATGTATTCAATTATGAGTGCAATCATGATTCAATTATGTATTCAATTATATGTATTCAATTATTATGTATTCAGTTATGTATTCAATTATGTATTCATCCATGTATTCAATTATTAAATTATGTATTCAATTATGCATTAAACAAGTATAATTATGCATTATGTTTGAGATTTGTACCATGCCTGAAAAATGTATGTTCAAAATATGATGCAGAAACCAATAAATCAAATCAAATCAAATCAAAATATATTATCTTAATAGCTGCATGTAATGAAAGAGGTATTATTCCCTCTAAAACATTTTAAGAGATAGCATTAATACCAGGTTAATATTGAACAATTTTCTTCTCATCATGGTTATGAGAGGATGATTGTGTGAACTGTTTTTTTTCTCCAGACATCTAAAAGAGGTATATGAAAGCTAAGCTTGCATTTCGGAGGCGCCATGAAACGCAGGAGAGAATTCTGCGTAGGCCTATAGGTTTCAAATCCCCATAATGCAATTAGAACAGGTAAATTACAAGATAAATCGCTTACCGAGGTAAAACTTGCGATCAAGCCAAATTTTGTATCTAAGATGATCTAACAAACACCCACATGATTTATAAAAAAGTAAATTAGCTGTCAATGTATGGCCTGGATGATTGTCGATCTCTGACATGTTTTCTTCACCGTGTATTTGTTTTGTATTATAAAGTCAGATTTAAGAACAACGGGATACTATATACCCCAATATTCTTCTACTTTGTTCATCATCTCCGTCCTTCCCACCCCTTGGCAAAGGTTGACTGTTCCGCCCCCGGAGTTGAAAGAAGAAAGGATACTCCATCAAGATTCAATGTAAACTAACACTATCTAATTGGACTCGACTTGTCAGGTTATTCATGAGTAAATGTACTTGATATTTGGCGGAGAGCTCTTGCCAATAATTGTAGAGCTTCCCTAAAGGTTGGGGGTTGCCCTCAGAGCTAATGGGTATATTCTTAGTGTCGCCAAGGTTCCAGCATTATTATTCTTTTCTCCAACCGTCCTCCTCTCTCTTTTTGACTTCCACAGTTCAGGTTAATTTCTTATTCAACTAGAAGGAAGGTCACTTTTCTTGATAAAAATTGGATTTGATTATTTTTCACAAGATTGTCTGATTTGTTTAGACATTGTTTTCCCTAATACTATTCCATGTATTCCCAGTGTCGCCTATGACAGCATTATTCTGTTCTCTTCTCTCCCATCTCTATCTCTCTTTCTCTCTCCCCCTCTCTCTTATTTTCGCTGTCAATTTTTGAATTAATTTCTTATTCAACTATAATCCTGAAGGAAGATTTTTCATCTTTTCTTGATGAATTAGAAAGGGCATTGTTATATTGTTTCATTGTGCTTTGTTGAGAACTTGTTTTCTCCTTTTACTATAAGACGCATCTTCTCTCGCAGTTCATCTTCTTCTTCTCTCTCTGATCTTCTTCGACATGTTCGCTGTCTAGATTAAAATATGTTACATTAGTTCACGCAGAGGCTAGATTGTCTCAAGCAAGAAATGCATCGCTCCTCAATGCTCTTCATGTTCTTGATGCATTTGAAATGGTCAAGATTAGATTATACTGAATGGGAAATGTACTCTCCTAATGTTTTCGGTGTCTTATTTCGTTCATGAATCTATTTCTATCTCTCCATTAATTCGTTCAAGATCATTTCAAGCTGCAAGTGAAGACTTGTTGTTCTACTTGCTGTGTTTTCCTTTTCCTCAGCTCTACACATTTGTTATATATGTTTCGTTCACCATAAATAAATATATATATTTTTGGGGTATTGTATTGTATTGAATATTCATTTTTATGGTTTACTATGTAATGAATTATTATACTGTTATGATGTTAAGTCGAGTTGAGTTGAGTTGAAATAAATAAAATAAACTTGAAAAAATAAACTTGAAAAACTTGAACTTGTGTAGAATATTTAGCTAACTTTAATCCCATTTTTTATTTACAATTTTCAAGTAGTTTATTTATTTCTGAACTGTGTATATTTATGTATATACCCCCCCCCCCCCCGAGATCAACAAGTGTGTTAACGCTGTGTAAAAATGTGATTTAACGCCCTTCTGGTTCTTAGCGGAAGTTTTGTAATGATTCGAGTTCGGCCTACACTAACAATTTAGTATCTTATTACGAACGAATATAGAATGTAGTTTGTCGGGGCAAACGTGATTCGTTCCATGTTTTTTTAATACTGATACTTTTACTTGAAATGATTTATATGCAGGATAGAATTTTCAATCATTAAAATACAATAAAGCAATTAACAACATTTAACAGCAAAGATGACCTTCTTAATAAAAACCGACTAAGCAGTTCGATATACACCATGATCAATATTTAGGTAATATCAGCCAATGAACACAGAACATGATTCGCATCATAACAAATATATACGACGAGCTCTATGAGAAACAGCAGCTGCATAATTCTTTTATCCCACTGCAAGGAGCCAAGAGGTGTATTAAATGTGGCAGGTGGAATGGAAAAGTAAGCTCTTAAAGAAACAAATCCATATCAATTTGTGTTTATTCTAGTAACATCATTTTAAAGGTACTATAGCGGAAATGATCTGACGTAATTATCAGTTCAAGTCACTCGAATGTGTTTTAGATGTAACTTAACCCTGAGAATAATAATAATAATAAATCATAATAATACTGAATAATATATGATAGTAATATGATAATGATATGGTTTTAGTTAACCAGGGTAGCCTCATCGGTCTCAATACTGCTCTTCCTTATGGCCTTGTAATCATTATCAGGTTACCATTTAGTACACCATGGTCAAGAGGAGCAAATGTGTGTCCAATTAAGGATTTGAAGACCGAGCAAGGATCGAACCCAGGACCTTTCTTATAAGAGCAAACAGCCTTAACCAATACACCTCGGCTCTCATATTATGTATCAAAATAATGAGAATTAAATAAAACAAATTCTTGGATTTATAGGTATAAATACATCAAGTTTCAAGTTAAGTTTTATATGCTTACCAAATACAAAGAAAACAGAGGAGGGAAATGTCTCTTTTATTAATAGACGATAATCGTTGCTTTAAACATTTTCATTATGCCTTTCCAGCATTCCCAACAGGGGTTTATGCGCAGTACCAAAACAGAACGTGATAAAGGTTTATTATACATCTTCGAAAAAGGTTGCTCGGCCTCGTATAGGTATAGGTTTGCGATGCAAGAAATATTTGTACATCTGTGAATGCCATCCTGTTAGCATGGTAGGGATATGAATACGACAATCCCGATGCATGAAGGCATTGATAATTAAGGATATTTATCTTTGCTTAGGGGCGAAACATGTCCACAAACGAAGGCTAAATTAGCAAATTAAGATAAAGTCATATTCATATTTATTGGGATGAGAGAGAGAGAGAGAGGGGGGGAGGGGGAGGGAGAGAGAAAGAGAGAGAGAGAGAGAGAGAGAATTAGTGTGCGTGGGAGAGAAAAAAGAAGATACAAAGGTAGAGAGATAGATAGACGGAGACAGGGGGAGAGAGAGACGCGGACAGAGAGAGAGTGGGGGAGGCACATGATATAAGAGAGAACAGGCGAGGTGATTCCTGTAGGCGCTGATGCGAGACGAATGTTATTGTTGGATGTAAAGTGATATGTATATATGCATTGCATCAAGGCAAGCTCCCATAATACCTCAGTCGGCCATTTAAAGGGTACATCGGCAAAAGAAAGCACATGTAACGCTTTACTTGCGCGTATAAAAAGAGTAATTGTAAATTCGGTTTCTGTTTGAGAGAGAGAGAGAGAGTAATTGAGAAGATGGAGAAAGAGAGAGAGAGAGAGAGAGAGTAATGGAGAAGATGGAGAAAGAGGGAGAGAGAGAGAGAGAAGGAGGATATATATGAAAACAAAGAAAGATCGAAAAAGAGACCTATACAAGACATCTAATTTTTTTCCCCAAATGCACAGAATAATTATAGCGTGATCAAAAAAGATAAGTGCATAAAAACGTTCATAGGAAAATTTAAAGGAATAAAAATACATCTTAAGTGGAAAATGAAAAGAATTGTTCAGAGGAAGAAGAGGAGGACGATGATACTGAATCTGTGTAACCATGATTACTCGTGTTATTTATCATTTGCACGACTGCGTCCCTCTACTTTAACTCCCACATACATCTTGGAAGCGAGTTCAAGAAAAACAAGTAAAACGCTATACTTCAATTTTCCTTCTGAAAGGTTTCCAGGTTAGGGAGTAACAACTAGCAGGCTAGAAATAAAGACAATCATGAAAACGTTCTGTTTGCTGAGGAAGGTTACGATATATTACACTGGTTCCTATGGTAACATGTCTACCCTAATTCTTCTATTGTCTCATCATGTTCTTATAACTCAACAATGTATCCAATATGCGGCGAAAGATTCAGTTTTAAAAAAGGGATTCTCCTTCTTGGCGCAAAAACTATCAAAATATGCTCATGCCATATACATGTACTATACACCTCGTATTTCGTTTTGTTAATGTATCGTAAATTATTATGAATTAACAAAAGTGTCATGTTCATGTTTTTTGTTATTAAACCGTGTCAAATCCTGCAAAGATCTTATTTTATTCAATTTCATGGCTGCAGCTCCCTATTTGTTGATAAGCGATACTGAATGAAATAAATTGATGATGACCCGGCTGTATTATTTTATCTCTTTTAAAAAAATATTTTTTCTTTGCATTGCAGTAAATCAATTGATTTCCTTTCCTCTTTCTTTTACCTTTGTTAATGTACATTAATTTCGACCCAAATAATGTGTATGTTAATTTTTTCCCTATCATTATTGCAAATGTTTGTATCACCAGTGGAAGAAGAATGTCTAAATTGTGGACAATAAATGCACACTTATATATGTGTTAGCTTAGGACTAATCAATACTCCATTTACCCCCCCCCCCAAAAAAAAAAGTAATTTTGTGCAAATTTCAGAGCCAAAATCTGTTGGTGAGATATTTTAACTGGATATACTAAAACAATGGAAATTTGGTATACACATATGAGAAAAATAAAGATAACAACATCTAAATACCGCCAAGTTACCATCATGCGTATTTCATGTTAAAAGTAAGGTCTGTGTGCCTTTCATAACAAAAACACACCTTAACTACCTTTTCTTTTCGGTTTACAGATTTTACAAGAAAATGTCTTGATTCGCCCCCGGCATTTCCTCAAAAAGTTGAACCTAGTGTTGATGTGAGAAAAAAGCCAGACGGAGGCCTTAATTTATCGCAATCTAGTAAATCTTGCATTGCAACTGGCTTGTACACAGACATATCACGTGTCTCATTTAACAAGTAATACGAGCATGTCTTTTTAAACTTGGTAACAATATCGTGTCCTTCTAATACCCTGGTCACACCACAACTCCGACATCAGACCGATTACAGATCCCATATGGCAAGGAATATAGGTCGGTATGGAATCGGAATGGGTTTGGCGGTGTGACGGAGGCATAACTCATCATGTACATGTATTTTGAATGAATAACCCAAGGCCATGGAATACCCCAAGGTCATGTGATTTGATTGTTTCATGGTTTTGTATTAGATAGGAAAAGTATTGGTCAACATCTAACTTGACATGATTCTCATTCCTTCATGTCTATTGGAAGAAGAAGAAGAAAAAGAAGAAGAAGAAGAAGAAGAAGAAGAAGAAGAAGAAGAAGAAGAAGAAGAAGAAGGAGAAGAAGAAAAAAGAAAAAGGAAGAAGAAGAAATAGAAGGAAAAGAAGAGGAAGAAGAAGAAGAAGGAGAAAACGATAGAGAAAGAAGAAAACGAATAGCGCTTTTTAATATGAAATTACTAATCTTCGTTTATTCAGTTTAGCCAATGTGCAATGAATATTTTGTCCAAGCCTTCGATAATAATGTAGGAAAGATAGAGATCATTAACTCAATCAAAACAAACATAATTATATAAGTTGAGGAGAGTGAGGTGAGCTGAGCCACAGGATTAAGTTCCAAGGATACATCAATGTTAACGTTTGATTGCAAAGAAATATAATAGTGCATGTCTTATGTTAGATGGAGATATCTATAATTTGCTGTGCTTGCTAAAATCTCAACAGAATTGCACTATTTCATCACTGCCTCAAATAATACAAAGTTAAGGATTTCTTTATATATGAAAAAAAAATAGAATTGCATTAAAGCACTTTTGTGGTTTTCCATCAGCAGAAGTATGTCAGTTATAAATTTATTTCGTGTGTTTAAGAATGAAATGTTAGGTAGAAGGTAGAATAATATTATAAAGGCCTCTAGCTCTCTGCAAAACATTCATTGCTGCTTTATTAGGGAAATTCCCTTGCTCGAAGTAGTCTGAAGATACAGGCCCTTACCAGACCATGTTAAAACTATGAAAGCAACACCGCGAGTATAATTATGCTTGTTTACATTATATATGAAGGCATAATATTGTAATATTTTTACGTCATATACGTCATTTCTATTGTAATACTAAACCAACTTGCGAACAAAATTCACTATTCTTATTATTAAGGACCAATATAGTTGTTTTCAACTTTCCATCGAAATACATGTACCAATAAGAAATAAAACCGTTCTTATTACATAAACATATTTATATTACACAATGAATAGAACCGACAATTCAAAGAATGTAAGCCTATCTGACGAAAAATGATGAAAACAGTTGAGAGGAATTGGTACTTTTTTGAACTCTACTCTACTCTATACTACCCTTTAGAAACCCTAGGAAAGAACAACAACAACAGTTCTTGTCTTAATCTTAATCTTAAATATACAATTAGGGTGTTCTTTTGCCATTGGCGCCAAATCGACGAGACACAACTAATATGTGTCTGCTGTAATTTAGACTACGACGAGTCATTTTCACCCGCAGGTGTATGAAATTTAAAACTAAAAGCCGTTAATCAGCTCACTACCTCGTGGGAGTTTGCATACTAGCCTGACGTTCAACAACTATGTTGATTTCTCCACGGTCCCGACGAACTGTGCACCCCGTTCATAATATTGGAAACCCACCCGCAGTATATCCTCGGCAAACAGTAATGAGAATTTATCATCAAAACACAAAACCCAAAATGCTAGGAAGGTCTGTACATAATTTAAGCTGTCCATTGTCTATAAATGCATTTTCAGGCCATTTAGCATTATGCTGATATAAAGTGAGACTGGAAAAAAAGACCGCGACCACTTCATCCGGAAGGGGGACATTTCTCTCTGTAATGAATATGAATAGACTCAAAGACTCAATTCTTAACCCTGTCGCAAACCTGTTTGTGTTCTAAATGCACTAAAAGTATACATTTTTGCGATAGCGATGTTCAGGAAACTTATCCTTTACGTGCCTGGTATATATCTTTAACAATGGAAGTCCCCTAAGGTTTTTTATTTGCAATTTGATGAAATTATGATATACAATGAGCCCAAATTCCTCTACAATATATTTGCATTTGTATTTGCTGCGATTAAAAGACAGTTGCCCAACACCAGTGTGCATGAAATTTAACCGAAGCAAACAGGGGGGCGTTTCATCAAGACAGTGTCTTGTCGGTGATTTTTACCGACAAATTTGCTTTCAGCCAATCACATGCAAGGATTTCAGTAGCTTATAACGGTTAATGCAACTTGTCATTGATGACAAGTTTTATGAAACAGGGCCCTGGAATACAAACTGATATACATTAACTGAAAAATCCATCTCAGAAGGATAGATAATACCATAGAACAGTTTCCACAACTTGGGACTCCATGTTTCAAAGAATAACCCCAGGAAAACAGCAACAGGTGCAGGCTTCCCCTAACCTGCTTATGATACCATGGCAACTGTCGATACTTAAACCTTAGTTAAGGATGCATGGGAGAAAAATGAGATGTATAATTCATGCTCCAAGGATCAAATCCGAGTGCTTTTGTTTGTGATTTGGTATTGAATCCAGGGCCCCGTTTCATAAAACTTGTTATAAAAAAAACAACTGCCTAATTTCTATGACAAATTCGCTCTCAGCCAATCAGATTCAAGGATTTCAGTAGATTATAACAGTTATTGCAACTTGTCATTGATGAACAGGGCCCTGTGATGATTTCGAATTCATCTGCAGATAACAGACATAAACCATTCTTTCTTCTCATCCATAAAGACCCCTCTCTCCCGGTCCCCTCAGATCAAATCAGCTCTCTGGGATGCTCCTTTCTCCTTAATGACCTGGAATATCGTGACTCTTTCCCTCTAGCTTCCCACGACTCCCACACGCTATCATTCACTACAACCCAAGAGCATCCTAAATAAGACTTCCTAACTAAGTATGCAAGAGAACTGTTGCTATACGTTTAAAATCAACCCTCTGTGGACATAACCCTACTCTTGATCTATATAGCACGTTTGTAATTCTACCCAGCATAATCCATGCAGTGTTAAGACAGACTTTATAGTGGGCATAACCCGCTGTAGGATTAGAAGACTTTTTTGGGTTATAACGAAATAAGGCTGGCTGCTCATTTTCAAACAAAATAAATGAATATAAAAAAAGTTGTGCGGTAAAATTACAATCTAGCTGAGATTAGAATATTGATATTTCAATAAGAAATTTACTTTTTAGCAAAGTACCCTGTTATCTACTCAGATCCCCCACCTCAAACTTTTAGAATCATATTAAATACCTGAAATTGCTTTCAAATCCATTTTTAATGATTTTCATAAGCCTTTCAGTAATATAATATATAATTATATATATATATATATATATATATATATATATATATATATATAATAATATATAATAGAAAGAGAGAGAGATAAAGGTGAGTGAGAAATTAATAAAGATATAAATGTATATAGAAAGATAGATAGAGAGAGAGAAAGAGAGAGAGAGAGAGAGAGAGAGAGAGTTATTATAGGAGGATAGGTAGATGGAAATAGATAAAAAAAGAAGCAAAGCGAGAGAGATAATAATGTGTACTTCAAATCTACGTTAGATGTTAACATACTATACCAAATGCTTCCAAAGGTCTTATTCAGCTGCTTTGAATACAACGGTGGTCTTGATTACGTTCTCAAAGTAATGTGTAATTAGTGCTGCGTCTGGGATTCGAACCCCGCACTGTGAACCACAAGGTATACGGGGTTCGAATCCCTGTCGCAGCACTGACGTCCTTTGGCAAGACATTATTCTACATTTGTCACACTCCACCCAGGTGAAGTAAATGGATCCCGCTGGCAGTAATTAATTCCTTAAAAAATGCTTGAGCGCTGCAATGGCAGCCGGGCTAAAGTGAGGGTAATAATACTTCAGCTCTATTATAGGAGTGGCAATGTGCCAGACATAAGCGCTATAATAATAATAATAATAATAATAATATTGGATATTTATATAGCGCTCATATCCACCAAGAATGGTGCTCAAGGCGGACCAATATTACCCTGGCTCTAGCTAGGCTACCGATTTCGGTGCTCACAGCATTCAAGGAATTAATTCCTGCCGGTACCCATTCAACACCTGGGTGGAGAGTGGCAAATGTGGATTAATGTCTTGCCAAAGAACGCACTATCATTATTATTGGATAGAATATTATTTGTATTCCCATTTTCGTTAAAACTTTGTAACCTTACTGGAAATAGTATACCCAACCATTCTTGCACTGCTAGCAATATAATTCTAATGAGAGAAAAAATATGCAATGTCATGTCTCTTTCCATTGAAAGTGATCATGATTTAACTCCTCTCAGGTTATAAGTTATTCATGCTATGTCATCGCATACAAATTGACACAGTAGACCACGCGTTCTTTTCTATTCCTCCCACGCTTTATGAAACGGAGGTACTCGTTTTTCCGAACGTTCGTATTTGCGAAGGTTCATAATTCCAAACGTTCGTAATTGCGAAACACAAATTTCCCAGAGCAGGAGGTTTCATAATTCCGAAAATGAAATAAGGTTCATAATTCTGAACAGTTGATGCATTTCTCCGAAGGTTCGTTATTTCGAAGGTCCGTAATTCCGTAATTCCGAAAATGCAATAGAGCCCTACATAAATTTTCGGAATTACGATCCTTCGAAAATATGAACCCTGTTTCATTTTCGGAATTACGAGCCCTATTTCATTTTCGGAATTATGAACCCTTTTTCATTTCCGAAATTTCGGAAAAACTACATGTAACCTATACATTAATCACCCATTAGCCATTTTTGAAATCTTTCAGCTAGCTATGATAGTTACACATGATAACACAAAAATGTATTCTGGAGATTGTATCTTGGAAATCCTTTACTTTGTCTTGTTTACTTGATACAGAAAATAATATGGAAGTGAAAGTGCCATAATCAGTTAAATTTTGCAGTTATTTTGTTCCACTTCCTTTTATCCCCCTGTGATAAGAACAGGCAATAATGACAAATAATTTCCTGCTGGTACCGATTGAATATGGCATTTACAGAGATTTAGGTCTGCACCGTCCAAAATTCCACTATTCTCAGATGGATAATTTCACATCATCATTCTCATTCATTTATGATGTCTGTGACATCTAGACTAATATTTGCTGAAGTGGCTGACAATATCGCTTATTTCTCATCATTATGCTACTTCTGAAAGCCAGAGATCCAAGTCTGTAACCTTAAGACTATTAATTTGCTCAACTGTCTAACAACACTTAGTATTCCACATCATCACCGAGATAGACTTCTCATCATTATGCCAGGAATCCATGTCTGAAACTTGAAGGCTACTCATTTGCTCAGCTGGCTAACAATTTCACATCACCCCCATCAGGGGGAGAAAAACCACTGAACCACAAAAGATGCTCGTGACCAAAGTCATTAATCCACCCGTCACGTTCCTCCTTCCCACAACCTAATCAAGGAAAGGGGAGGGGGTATTTATGTGGTCACCTGACTATCAAGGAAGACTTTAAAATTAGAATGCTGATTATCATGCTAATCAGACAGCTTCAACTTGGCCTTTGGAATGATTGCTATTGCGGTCTTATTCGAGTTTTATGCTTCTTTTCAGAAGGTATTAGTAATACTTACAAGCATGACAGGAAGCCAATTTCTAGCATGTTTGTTTCCGTTGTAGATTGTGTAAGCTTTTAGTGATTTATATGCAATTTGCAGTATTAATTTCTCACCGATGTCATGTTATTTCTTCACCACTACATGCTTAATGTTTTTTTTTTTTTTTTTTTTTTTCTACATGCTTAATGTTAGCTCTGTCAGTTTTATTCCGATTAGTTGATTAGTTGTTCCCGACTAGAAGCTTGTCAAATGACACTTGAGATCGTAATTTCCTCCTGATTTTTCTTATTCTCTTTAAAAAAAGAAAAAAAAAAAAGGGGTTTAGGAGATATAGGTATTGATAAGGAGGAATCATAATTGGAATCTATTAAAAATCGTTCTTCAGTATCCCCTCCTGTCTGTCTGTCTGTCTCTCTGTTTTTCTTTCTCTCACTGTGTATCTGCATGTCTGTCTGTCTGTCTGTCTGTCTGTCTGTTTTTTTCTCTCTCTCTTCCCCATTGTCTAATTTCCTCTCTATGAACCGCCCCTTTATCTGTTTATTCCAATATGCTTCTCTCTTTCTCTCTCTAAACAAGATACATCTATCTTCCTAAAGTTTTTCTATGTTGCAGTAGTTGCAGTAGAAGGTATTTTACGTTCCTCACATTTCTGTTTATAATGAATATTATTCTCCTTTGATAATTGATTGATTAGGGTATCTTAATTGTTTATACGCCAATGCTCTTTCTCGCTTGTCAAGCATCTGCTTTCCCTCAATTTATTTTCTCTCATTGATCTTCTTCTCTTTCACTTGTCTCCTTTTCCTTCCCTCTTCACGTATAACATCAGTGTTCATAAATCTACCATTCTGTCTTTCTGTCTCTGCATGTATCATCATGATCATGCCTATCATACCAACCTATAATGTATATTTATCCATCTTTTACTCTCATTGTCGTCCATAGGCCTCTCCATGCAGACTTGCATTTTGATGGATCTGTCCTATATTTCAAATAGCCCATAATGATCCTTTTTAGTCCCTCGTGAAATAGTATGTTAATATCTACAGAAGATCTAGTTTCGCCATTTTGTAGACCTCTGTCATGACAATATCTCTTCAAAGTGATCTTGATGTAAACTCCTCTCAAGTTCCAATACTTATTCATGCAATATCATCACCGCATACAAATTGACACAGTAGACCATGCGCCCTATTCCTCCCACGCTTTATGAAACATTGATGCACGCATTATCCATTCTTGAAATCTTCCCTTTCTCTTCTTTTTCATTTCCTTTCATGTATCTTACTCTTCCTTTCATACTGCTGCATTACTATAGCGACAGTAAAGAGAGCGAGATACAATGTTCGAAAAAGGAAGTCTGTATTACCTGTCTACTTTCTTACCTTTATTTCTACAGGGGCACGCTTTCACCTTTTCCTTCCAAACCCCGTCTCCCCCTCCCTCTCTCCTCCTCTCTCTTTCTCTATCTAACTGTACACCCCACTCCCTCTGTCTCTTTGTCTACCCTCCTCACACCTCTCTCTCTCTCTCTCTCTCTCTCTGTGTGTCTACATCCTTCTTCGAAGCATTGCATTACTTAATTTGGGACAAGTGGTGCCTAACAATCAAAGTAAAAGCTTTTCTGCCATAATAGAAGACAGGAGGTAAAGTGTCTTTACCACACTGATGTATTACTCTCCTTGGAAAAAGACGATGCATTAGGAAATAAAGGTGTCGACCACGAAAAATGCAGGATTGACCCTCTTTCTTGGTGGTTCAAGGCTGTGTCAGCATTGTTGGTCCCCTCAGAAAATACTGTTAAAGTAAAATATCACAATAATTACAAATTACCCGATATTGTTACGATGTTATAATTATGTTATGGCGTTGTGAAGAACTTTAAGTGAAGTAGCAACAGTATAGTCATTTCGCTTTACGCATTAAACTTCAAAGATGCCATATTTATGGTTTCTCGACCTCATAACAGCTTTTCCCTTACATATCTGTCGGTACACTATGAACTATTCCCCTGGTTGGCATTGTTAACCATATAATAATAACGACCATTATGAAAGGCCAAGATGAAAATAGCCTTTGGAGTTTCATGAAAAATTAATGGCAATTTGGTCATTACTCATTACAACATGTCAAATACACTCAAGTTCTCTGCATTGGTTGTTTGATTATGCATGGTCACGTGGCCTCTCTATTATATCACAATATCCCCATTCCAAGCTCATATTAACGAATAAACTATGTTGTTCCAATATTTTGAACAGTTAACAGATGCTGCAATCCCTCAACCCACATGCTTTTCATATTTTTCATGTAGGATGAATGACCTCATACATCTTCCCTATAAGATGCAGAAAAGAATATTGGACAGATTAAAATATACATGTATTACATAATGATTGATTATGGTGATGAAACAGAATAACAGATCATCAACTCATTCCATTCTCCTCACTTGAAATATGATTAGTTTTTAGAACCTATAACCATACTCAGTTAAAAAAAGCAAAGAAAATATACTCGACCTCGATTTCTTTGTTTTGCCGACACAGGTTCTCTATTCGACAGATGTAAAGCACTATTTATATAAAATATATGGGCTGCATAGTAATATATTGTCTCACACTCTCTATAAAGTGGATTTGCCGACATAAATTGTGAAAGGTAGAATGATGTTGAGTTGGGTTTAGCCCCCCCTCTCAATATTGGATTTACCGACGAAGAATTTGAGGGGGGGGGCGCCCTCTTCGCATAATGCTATTGGGCGTTGTTACATGAAAAGGACTACGACAATATCGACTTGAAGACTTGAAGGGGTCGGGGTAGAGCCCTTTATGTTATACGCTAAGAGTGCTCTGGGTGTTGTCATTATACCCCCCTCTTTAGGAGGAGGAGACTGAGAAAGTATAATCCGGGATGCAATAGTTATCCAGATGTTGAGTAAAGGGTACAGTCTGAGGAGTGTGTGTTATCATAAACCGATGATGAGTGTCCTGTATAGGATGAATGGAACCTATCAAGTTGAGCTGTATCATGATGAACGGGTTAGCATTCCCGCCAACAATCGTTTCCGGATTCAAAACAGAATCTATCGCGTGCAAGATACTAGTCTACTCAGTGGCGCAGCGTAGATCTAGAAATAGAGGAGGCACTGGTCACGGGGAGGGCGGCATTGGTCTTACTTTTATAAAGGGGAAGGGGGACGCGAGAGTGAATAAGGCCATCCACTGCAGAGAGGGCGTGCATGGGAGGAAGTCGTAATATGTTTACGTTGCCTTCCCCATCTCCCTAATTTATTTTCCTCTCTTTCTTACTTTTTCTTCTTTCGCCATTCGATGGAAAGGGGAGCACGTGCCTCAAGCTCTCTGTAGTGACGTCACTGAGTCTACTGTACGAACACATAGATGGGTAACAGCAATTCAAAGTTATTTGTAACCCAAATAAAAATGAACTTTACTTGGGGCATCTAATGCCAAAATGGTCGTTTGAAACCGGATGATATAATGTACGTCATGGGATCAAGATAAACCTCACTGCAACCCGAGATAAAAACATGGAAGGTGTGATGATGTGCCATTTCGAGAAGTGAGAGTTTCACACCACGGGCAGTCCAGAGAGAGAGAGAGAGAGAGAGAGAGAGAGAGAGAGTGTGCGTGAGAGAAAGAGAGAGAGAGAGAGAGAGAGAGAGAGAGGGAGAGAGAGAGAAAGAAACTTATATGCTTTCCTTATCTATTCATCTCAGGTAAATAGAATCAACCAACCATTGAGACTTCTAAAGATGGGAGCCTGTTTCTTTTACTTGGTAACCTAAATCCTGAAAGAAGAAAACATTTTTTTTAAATTCTCCTCCATTTTTCCATGCAATAAGAAGCAGGCGATTCAAATAATCGGATTACGCTGTGAGATTAATAGATTAATCGATAAATAACATTATTGGACTCTTAATCATACACTTATTAGATTGGATAAGTAAATCAAATTACATGCTGTCTGAGGGAGACATCTTCTAAGCGAAGCTTATAACTACGTGGGTGAAGATGTTTGCGCTGGAGGGTAGAACATGACCTCAGTGGAGGAGGAGGAGGAGGAGGAGGAGGAGGATTTCGTTTTTACCAGGTCCTGAAGATGTAAGATGTTATTAGAAATGTGTTGACTGACACATTTCCTCTTTGTCAAAGCCACCAGGGATGGTGATAAATTATGTATTTATATCTTGTGCGTAAAAGTCTGCATAAAAATCTCCTAATCCCCTCGGGATTTATGCAATGCCATTAGACCTGGATGATTTATACCAAACCCACACATTTACGTGTGCACCATATCCATTCCAGGGGATGCATCTCTACAATATGGTCATAATTCAAGTTTCTAGAAGTATCTGTTGAGTTATTTTACGTGAGGTGGTATAGAAATATGGCCACTGCTATTCATTTTCGGAGAATTATAAATAAATAAAATTAAGAAATAACAATAATGTACAAGATGTAGCACAAAGAAATATGTTTCTCAGGAGGAAATACAGTAAAAATCGAGATTATATGATGAGAAAGAAGTATTCAAAAAAGAAAGAAAAAACAGAAGAAATTGAACAAAATATATATGAACTTAAAAATTATTATTGTTTTTCCTTTTTAAAGCTTGCAAAAAGTCGTTCAGGAGGGAAAATATTTATTTTTTTTTTTTTTTTTTTTGGGGGGGGGGGGGGGATTCACTTTACACAGTTGTAACCATCCATATACTATAGTACAGTACAACTCTGAATGAGGATATTTCAGGCATGCAGAGTGCGGAGCTATTTAACCGTCCTTGCCTTCCGCGCTAATGGTTACTTTTTGTATGAAGTGTGGAGAAAAGGGAAGAGAGAGAGAGAGAGAGAGAGAGAGAGAGAGGGAGGGGGAGAAAAAGACGTGAAAGAAAGAGAGAGACATGGAGAGAGTGAGATCGAGAGGGGGGAAAGGTAGGGAGAGAGATAGATAGAGAGAGAGAGAGCAAAAGAAACAAGCCTATGATAGAAATAAAGTGTCGGCAATCAAGACATGCTGTATGCTTGGGATCAGCCAAGTCTGAAGGACATTTCCCCCATGAGAGGACAGCCATATTCCACATGACCTGCTCTCTACCTAAGATAAACACAGTTTGTGAATGTGATATCAGCAGCAGACGACACACGCTGTCCCTTTCGCGCCAGACTTGGCTGACCATGCAGGTCAGATGACCTCTTGCTCATAAGATGCCTCAGTGACGTCTCGAATTAGTTCGCTGTATGCGATCTGTACATGCACTCCTCCACTCCGTAGAGAAATCTCAGTTCGTCCGTCCGTCATCACTCGTGTCATTTGGACGGGCCGGGTTTTTTTTTGGCGTCGTTCGTGGAAGGTTAATTAAAAATGGCTCTTATTGCAGCTAGGACTTCAACCCAATCAGATGGGCATTTTTATGTGTTCATGTCTATGAGGTATCTGGAAGATCCCCCTCTACAATAGAGCATGCGCGCGGGGACTCCCTCGGTCCTTTCGTGACCTTATCAAACACAGCATTCTATAAGGTATACATTTCTATGATAATATGCCCTTACCTGCGACTCCTCACCTTCTACAAAAGTACACATGGGTTTATTCACCAATGACGATCTGCCAACTGGAGTAGGCCTCGAATATGTGCTCTTGTAATTCAACATAATTTATATTTTATTGATATTTGATAATTATCTACTTCATTTTCATTTCATTTTCATTTATTTTCACATTTCTCATGTTACATATACATTTCAAAAATAAATACATACATAAATAACACAAAGGTAAATGGTCAATAGGCCTAGTATAATGTAATCATTTTACTGAAAGAAATATGATGGGACCTACATGAAAGCAAGCTTGTAAAGCTCAGTGTAGGCCCCGGTGAAATAATTTGTGGTAATGAATGGATGACGGATATGAATGAATAATGACCTATCAAAATACATCCGAAAATTAAAAAAAGGAAAGATAACATGCAGTGGTGTTGTATTTTCTTTCCTTTTCTTATACAATGCAGACAAATGTAGGCTACTTAAATTATTGTACAATTATGGGTGCTCAGCTGGTAAACGAACATTACGGATAATAAGAAAAGACTTCATCTGTACATATATACATACAACGGAACTTACACAGGTGGATTGAGTCAGCCGTCGTACTCTCGGATACAAAAAAGTAAGGACGATTTATATATTTTTTTAGACGAATTTCCTAGAGCACGACAGTCAAATCCAATGGCCCGAATTTACAAAGGAGGTTTGGTTTAAACCACGGTTTAAACCCCCTCCTGGGTTTTTTAAGCGTACGTGCGCACGGAATCCGATCCAATCATATATTTTCTTTGAGCGCGCGCATGGGCAATGAGCGCTTATTTACGCTTATTTTAGTATGCTTACGGAGGTTTAAAGTAGATATTCAAAGAAAATCACTAATATGGCAATTAATGTATCACTAGAAACTGGGAAGCTTACAGATGGCAATCGTATAAGTTTTATGTCAACTGCGTATCTGGTGATTATAAAAACAACACAAATAAAAGCTCTTCTCAGCATCTGGAATATCCGAGGATTCGCCAGAAATATAGCGATGTTTTGATGTCGTCACACTCGGGATCGATCCTGCTTAAGCAGACGACGTCCTATAATGAATGAACGTAATTGCAATGCAATTATTTATCAAATTATAAAGAGTTTGGTGTATTTAAACATGACCTTATTTCACACCATTATAAAGGGAAAGTGAAACTGATTCTGATAGCTAAAACCGTTTGATTGTAAATACATATAAGAAGGGTCAATGATCAATGAAATAAACCCCACTTTCAAATTGAAAAGCCCTCCGAATAATAGCAGGATGGTATTCGTTCCCTCTTGAAACGCCGAACATGTGCCGGTGCAAGCAGCTGAAAATACAATGGCGTCTTATTTTGTTTACAAGTGACTGATTCCTTTATTTTTTTAACGCTGCATTTTTCATCAAAATAATACCATACACGAAGTTAAGAGTGAGGCAACAGACTAACATTGAGACTGACGCTAGTGAAGGAAGAGAAATAAGTGAAGAGGAGATGACAAAATAGGCTCTGAAAAATGTGTAAGATGTTATGGGACATCGTCTGCTTAGACAGGACTGGTCCAGGGTGTGTCGTCACATATCTCAGCAGCGTTCGAGGAGCTCTTCAGCTGCTATATCGGGGCTGTATTTTACCGTTTTATAATTGATAATAATCATTACTTCAAATGTTTCCAAGCGTTGAATTTGGATAACCTTGTTTAATTTATGCCATCTATGCAATAATAAGTATTAAGGCAATATTTAAAATCATTAACGTTCTACGGAGGTTTAAACCTTACCCATGGTTTAAACCTCCTTTGTGAATACTAGTAATACGCTTGCACGTAAAAGTTATACATTGACATTGGGAGGTGATATGCGTTGCTCTGACGTGTAGGATAAGCATGTAGGAATCTATTTTTCCGAAACATTAAAAATATTTCAGGTAGGTTATTAGCAGATAAATTATACATGAAAATACCAACATTGTAATAGAATAGGTCGGACAACTTTTAGGATTTTGTTTGCATGGAACAGGTTGTTAGTGTGAGACAACTATCCTAATAGCACGCTTAGGTCATTCAGTGCCCCTCGGCATCATTATTTACATACATGGGGATGATTGTGTTATTACATTAACAAATACATAACATTCAAATGAACATGCACCTGCTAGATATGGAGTCTTATCTCTTAGTGGGCTCTTTATTTCATGAATTCTGTAATCTGATTGGTCAATTTGAGAGATAATTCTGTATTCTTGACCAATAAATTATATGTGTACACTTTAAGGGATAAAACCGTTGCACCCTGCTTGTTCTCACGGAATACGGGAAATATCTACGTTCTGGTTCCATATTCCATGAGGCCGGAGGCCGAATGGAATATGGAACCAGAACGTAGATATTTCCCGTATTCCGTGAACAAGCAGGGTGTAACTAATATTATTTATACATGGAGTAGCAATCATTAAGAGGCGTTGAATAAATACATGGATATGTATTAAGCCAATTCGTAATTACAATTTGCGCATGTGCAGATAAAGGTCAATTGACCTTTATACGCTTATACGCAGTGTGCGTACCACGATGCGCGCACCAGTATGATTTTACTACTTTAAGTAGCGCGTTCACTATAAGAGATGCGCGTGCACGTACAAATTGGGGTCAATTAAAGGTCAATACAGGGTCATTTGTAATTACAAACTGGCTTCTTATTGCACTTATTGCCCCCCCCCCCCGATTGCCCAAACTTACCTACGTTATTGTGCAAACGAGCCGGGGGAAGGGACTTTTTCAAAAATCTGTCTATAAAACTTGCATTTTAGAGCATCCCAAAATGGTTTTTAATGAAAAGAAGGAATGCATAGATCTACGCCAGTGGACGGAACCCCTTAATTGAGAATAACAATGCGAGCGAACAAATTTTCTTCGATATTTTCGCATTGAAAGTATGGCATTTCTTATTTCCTTACTTCTAATCATTAAATAATGTGATGGTATTTAAAGATCATACATGAGTTTGGATAATCATAAGTTTTAAGTATAATGTATCATATTTCTTATTTTATCCAAAATATTGGGGGGGGGGGGGGTGATAATACAGGCCATCCCCCCACCTCAATTTTTTTGGGGGATATATACCCCCCATCCCCCCGGGATCGACACCAGTGATTGACTTTGATTTCATGAGAATGAATGTCTACAAATAATTGTCTACAAAAATAACCTTCCAAACAAAAGGTGAATACACGTAATCCCAAACGGAACGCTCATTTGTTATATATCCAAACTTGATATGTACGTTCTATATTCTACGCATTACAGACCTATGACAACTAATGTATAATTATATAGAGTGTATTATAAAAAAAAAAAAAAAAGAAAAAGAAATCCCATGCATTAAACTGTATGAGGTACTACAATATGCATGTTTTGTCGTATAATTAGGAAGATACGATGAAACGCACAACCTGTTTATCACATGGTTGCCTCGTTATGTCAATCTTCATCTCTCGTGTTTGTGTAATCTTCAGAGACAGACCAATTCTCCATTATCCAAAGATCAGAAGACGAACATAGGTTGACACAATAGGCCTACACACACCCAGGTAAATGAGGTTCACCTTATGACGTAGGTACAACGGGCGTCAGTCGGTGGCGCAGCGTGGGTCCAGTCATTGAGGGGGCACAGTGCATGGGGGGGGGGGGGGGGGGGGGGCATCGGTCTTGCGTAATGAATGAAATGTCAATCAACGAGCCCACCGATTAAGGGGAGGGTGTTTGGAGGGAGACATAACATTTTCTGGTCCTTTCACCCCCTATCCTGTTCTTTTCTCTTTGTCTCTTTTCTTCCACTTTGACTGAAAGGGGACACGTGCTCCCCTGCCCCCAGTGGCTATGCCACTGGTGTCAGTCAATCCTATTCTCTTGAGAACTAATAACGTTTCCTTGAGTATAGCACTCCAAGTGATAATGTCACAGGTGTACTCACCGGTATGTGGCTAATTACTGCTCGATTGGACAGACAGCACGGTTTATTAACACGAGATGGCAGCAGAGCGCATGGGATGGAATGCCATTTATTCTGTGCATGCCCACGCACTCCATATGCGAGGTCTTTACCATATGGAATATATTCTGTGATGATGTGATCGACCATTAATGTCACAGTTTTGAAAAGGTTCATAATTAGAATCCAATTTAGTGAACAAATATCATTTGGGCGGTGTTTACAATTGATAGTAAAGCACTTAAAAAATGAATGATGATAATAATAGTTGCAGAATTTAATGTTGGATAGTTGAGCAAGAAACGCTGCCGCATGCCGATCAGTCGACTGCAATAAAAATTCTTTTCAATTTCACGTTTCTCATTCGGGCTTCACTTACTGCTAATACCAATTTGATATTAGATGAGAGACGGATTGTATCTGGGATTGAAATATTGAACCGCACTGCCATATTTTCGACCTAACATAATAGGAATGAAATATTAATTAAATGACATGGTAAGAAATAAAAAAAATACAAACTGTATTGTCAACCCTCTTATTCATGCTCCTATTTTCCTTTTCTTTCTAACATAAATTTCATGAAAAAGGACATAATAATATCATAATGATATTTACTTTATCCCTAAAACGAGTAAATGCCACATTTACCAATGTTAATACACAGTTAAAGACTAATTCATTATTTGAACAAGTGGACTTTTTATCTCCCAAGACAATAACGGTGACTCTACGGTAGCTTTTACATTTGCAACCTATTACTCCATGTATAAACAACTCTCGAAGAGGACTCCAGAAATCCCAAGTGGTAACACGCCAGAGAGTACTTGACAATGACAAGGTGTTGTTAAGTGTTACCGTTCTCAACATTGCTTCTGCTTCATGATATTGACTTTTAGGCAGACGAGTGGTGATTTTGATGGATGGGAAAAATATTCCAAAATACTGTTCAATTTGGGACACAATATTTTTGTGAGAGAGGACAAGGATAGCTCTTATTAAATTGTAGATTAATATTTAAGAATTCTTTCTATTTTCAGCTTTGTTTAAACGTACAAAACGATAACATGTTTTAATCATAATTGCGATTCAGTCGTTTATATATTGGTCTTTATACGAGCCAAAGTATTATGTTTACAAGACAATATTCCAAAGCTACTGCGTTATTTTCAGCGGAGTATGAACTTTACAGCTGATTGAATTGACCCGTAATTGTTTGGGTGTGAAAATTGTGCAGAATACATTGGATGTATTCTGCATAAGCATTTCCCACCTTTTCATTACAAAATGGAAATACATGTACTTCAGTTATTTACACCATTGCACACTTATGCTTTATTCAGACTTGTTTCTCCAATCAAATCATCCCCCCGTCCATACTCCCTATATACAAATAAAAAACAAAGAAAAAATTGAGTTCCTTTAGCAGGCACGCATTCCTCTTGCTCCCTATATCCTTCCCATGATAATTTTCTTCTTTCTCCCCTCTCTCCCTTATTCAGCTTCATTTTGAAAGCTCCTTTCTTATACTATACTATCCCCCATCTCTCTCCACAAAAGCAAAGATAACACACTACCTCCTCATATCAAAAGCTCATAAGGTCTACCATTATTAGTTAACCCATTGACTACTGCATTCTTTAACTCTCATAGGCTTAACACAGGAGCCACCCGGTTCATGTAGTCTATGGGCTAATAAGCAATGCAGAAATTCAATCACAGCTTGAGCCTGATCATCTTCATCATGAAATACAAGCCCTGAATTATATATCTGGGCCCTGTTTCATACAACTTGTCATCAATGACAAGTTGCAATAACTGTTATAAGCTACTGAAATCCTTGCATGTGATTGGCTGAGAGCAAATTTGTCCGTAAAAATCACAGACAAGGCACTTGATGAAACGAACCCCTGGTGTGAACATCCAAAGATTATTATATTCTGAAGGACAGAGATATATGATGACAGAAATAAAACCATAATTAAAATCCTTGACTCTGTGACAATTGAAATCCACAACAAAAGAGACAAAATGAGTGGAATACAATAATGATCTTATTTTCAAGGCTGCAATAATCGTTTTCAAATTAATTTTTATTGGAATTTGTTTTCCCTAAAAGAGAATGCCGGATTAGCATTATTTGTCATGAATAGTATCATTAATGAATATTTAAATGTGGTACATTTTATTATAGTTCATATCTTATTGGTTTAGCAACAGCAAGTTGATAACAAAAAATTTTATCCTTATTGTGTGTGTAATTGGGTTTTTAAAGACGTGTATCAATCAGATATGATTATTTACGTCTGGGGACCGACCTTTAACGTCACCATCCGAAAGACGTGACTCAGTCTCGAACCTGGATCCGCTGAATCAGTTTTTTTTCATACATTAGCCTCTTTTCATGTTTTATCTTTTGTAATTTTTTTTTTTTTTGGGGGGGGGATGGAATCACATGAAATTATTAACCAGATTTATTGCAACTTTAATATTTTCATTACACATTGTCAATTATGGTTATAATAATATCATTTATGATGTAGAAAAGGTCAATTCTAATTTCTGCATTATCATATTTACAGGTTTAATAGCACATGTTTAGTTTGCACAATGTAATAAATAGATGAGACATTAAAACATCTGGTATTCAAAGGTCAAATATTTTCATTTGCTGAGCCCATTGTTTATTGTTGTTTTAAAGGAAATACATGTAAAATAGGTGGATATTGAACCTCCTTAAAAATTCCTCAAGCGGCTACTTCTTTTTTGTTTATTTGATACTTTGAGATCCGGATGAATTCAATTTTGCAAACATCAAAATGACTTATTATGGCCATGTAGGTATAGAGACAGAAATAAATCAGAGTAAGAAATAGATAAGGTGGAGGGGGGGGAGTAAGCGACAGAGAGAAAGAGAGAAAGAGAGAGAGAGGGAGAGAGGGAGAGAGGGAGAAGCAGAAAGGGAGAAACAGAGAGAGAGGGAGAAACAGAGAGAGAGAGAGAAACAGAGAGAGAGAGAGAAACAGAGAGAGAGAGATACAGAAAGAGAGAGAGAGAGAAACAGAGAGAGAGAGAGAGAGAAACAGAGAGAGAGAGATACAGAAAGAGAGAGAGAGAGAGAGAGAGATGCAGAAAGAGAGCAAGGCACACCGGAGCAAAGAGAACATCGTCTGTTTGGAGCCAGAAAGGCATTAACTCTGTGTTAAAGTACATGAGTTAACGCCCTTCTGGCTCCAACAGACGATATGTCATATCCATAACCCACTGTACCTTAACCTACATCACATTGTGGCTGGGAAATCTATGTCAATAAAGAGAACAAATAAACTCTGATCTCCTCCTTTTGTTAACACAAGTTCTGTATGTCATTTGTATTGTTTGTTGACTGCAAATTTGCCAGGCGTACATTTCACACATTGCATGATCTAGAAGGATTCATTTCATGTACACAATATGCCTTAAGAAAAAGGGAATTCTCAAATAACATACTTTCAAATCATTTGTACAGTATTGGCAAGAGCAAAAGGCAAATTTGTCTTTCTTTGATTTCGGTTGCCAACTCAAAAAGACACCTTAGACTAAAAAAATAAGGGGAAAAAAGAAGCAATTTCATTTGAAGAGGAGTAATAAGCATATCAGACCTAAAAAATTATTAACATTAACTGACTGCTATCAAACAAAGCATATGTTTTCTTGAATTATTGTATTTTTGCTTTCCTAGTGCAGAACCATTTGATCTTTACTTTGCATATAACTAAGACATTCATAGATTTTGTTTCGAATGCCATTATACAGATTTGATGGCTCAAAAATTCCACATTTTCTGACTGTTGTGACACTCTTTAAATTAAAATATATATTGCAACAAGAATATTATGTGGAATCTTCAATATCTTCAACACTTGTATGAGCTTCAGCGACGGCTCACCATTTTGATTGGGACTTTCATACAAACTGTATACACTGTTTACATATCCATTTGATAAATGTCAAATGGGGAAGGAAGAAGTTTTGATGAGTCATGGACTGCCAACATGAAAGTTGTGTGAAAGGTAGAGTGAAGTTAGGACAGGAAGAAGATTTGTAAATAAAGGCTACTTCACATAATATTTTGGACCTCAACAAGCGAATATGCTTGTATTCCCTTCAAATATTATTAACCTTTCACAAACATTCCAATGTGAATGGATAACAAACACTTTTCAATAAATTTGTCATTGATCACAATTAGCTTAACATCATGTTTTCTTCCGGCACATATGCCAAACAAATTATATAGAAATATAATAAAAGAAAAAAGATCCTATTCCTTGAATTTAAACAATAATTGTTTTGCTGACAACTTTCCCTATCCATACGGTCTTTCTGACATTTAAGTATAGATTTATGCACCATGCGACAACAAAGGAAGACCAATGTGAAACTTGAAGTTACAGCATATTCATGTAATTTTCTTTGTAATCTAAAGCCATTTACATGGACATACAATCTTAAGTCTTTAAGGCGACTAAGATAGATGTATTTTTTGCTTTTGCATCCACATCAGTATTCTTGATGTTGAACTGAATAACTGGACTTCACTCAAACCACTTAAAAAATAAAATAATTATTTATAATAATTATTTCCTTTGTGGTCCGTGCATAGTCGTGTCATTAACATAAGAAGCTTAAAAACTGCAATTTTTAACCTTAAATATGGTCAGGTATCTCTCAAGGCGAACAGGTAAGGCAAAGGCCAAGAATGAAAATGGTGATATTCTATTATAAGTTCTTTCCTCCTGATCATTCATCATCACCTCATATACATAAGAAGCTTCTGCTTATTGATAGAAGGTGAAGCCACAGGAAACAACAGAAAGTCAGTTCTTTCGTCGCATTGGATGAGTAATCATCACCTGATGTACATGATAACCTTCTGCTTGTTGACGTTATAGAATGGTGATATCTTGGACAGCCTGGTCCCTTTCAAGACTAAGCCGTAGGAATTGATGACAAGCCTTAGGATCTGTTCAAGGTTCTTTATCCCTGACGGCAAAGAACGGAGAGTCTGTTTTTCCCTCCTGATGGCCCAGTTAACATCACCTCATGTACATAAGAAGCTTCTGCTTATTTGCGTTGTAGAAGGGGGAAGTCTTGGATCTTCTGGTACCTTTCAAAGCAAAGCCATAGGAAAGAACGGATAGTCTGTTCTTTCCTCCTGATGGCCCAGTTAACATCACCTCATGTACATAAGAAGCTTCTGCTTATTGACATTGTAGAATGGTGAAGTCTTGGACCGCCTGGTACCTTTCAAGGCAAAGCCGTAGGGTAGGAGAGCAGGTGTCCTTATGATACAACCCAAGCCTCCTGGTGTGAAGGCACGAAGATGGACATCCATTCCCTGATTAGCAGTGACTGCTGTCCATCCTGTATCAATAAAAATACACATAATGATTGTGTGGAATATATGGATCATTTTTGTTTATACGAAGACGACTGATGTTAGGTTACTTTCACCAAGCAATACACTCCCCACTCCCTATCATTATTACCACTAGAAACAGGTACAGGAATTATGGAGTTACTCACATGTACTAAAAATAACACATATCGTCTGTTGAGAGCCAAAAGGGGGTTAACTCTTTGTTAAAGTATATGAGTTAACGCCCTTCTGGCTCCAAACAGGCGATATTTCTTTATTCCATCTCCTTATTCTGTACAAATATTTTCAATACTACATGTATTTACTACTCCAAATGCAATATGGGAGTTGTATTGTATCATTTAATTACTTGGAACTATCCATCAACTTACATTTCCAAGAAGTATGGAAGTCAATCACATGCTGGCACCTCTGAACAAGTGAACAGTTTGCAAACCCTATGAAGTCTTTTAATTGTCATTGACAACGTGCAGCGGGAGGTGGAGGTAAATTATCAAACTGATTTTGTGTCATGTCAGTTGATATGTTGAATATGAAATCAAAACTTCAAATGCTATCCATCATAACGATTTCAATATAATTAACTCACCTGCTGATGAGAAGAGAATGTCAGCTACGCTCTTGTGTCTTCCAATGCCCTGGAGTGAGAACTCAGTAGGAACCAATGATGGGAAGCTTTCCATACGTTCATGGCCTCCAATTGGAACCTGATGAAATTAACAGAGAATAAAAATGACTATGATATTCCCTCGATAAGTACAGAACATTCACATATGAAATAATGCACCTTACAAGTGTTTTGGATATCACCATCCTACCTACAAAGTGCATTACTTGTGGGTTGAGAGAACAAATTGAAGCAGATAAAATGACCCACAAACATCAACCGGTCAAGATTTAAATTGATGTTATCATTGTTGAAGATCAAGGGGCCAGGGCATAGGGGCCCTTTTTTGTTTCAATTTCAAATTGAAAGAAGCCATTTGATATGTCAATTTAGCGAAATAAGATGTATATAAATGAACCTGTAATCATTAAGGGCGGAAGAAGTGAACAGTAGATTACTCCATTTTAACCTACTGTAGCATCAGATTCAGATTTCAGATTTATCAACTGTTTTCAACATAATACTGTAGTGCATAACATTCCAAAAAATACAATAACAACAATAATATACCAATGATGTTTTTCCATAGATATGGGCACATAGTTAATTATCAATAAGTAAAAGTATATGATGTACAAATATTGACCTAAGTGATGTTGAAAACAGTTGGACATGTTCAAAAGCAAAGCATCCATCTGGAAGCCAGGATTAAAAAAAAAGATGTATTTCCACTTTCACATAATCCTGTTTCTTTTCTATATTTCATGAAGATGCCTGCAAATTGTACACTCATGAAAAGACTTTAAAAAAATTGGTAAATTAGGGACAAACCTAACTTGCCCATACAGTAGGGAGGCTCACCACAAAGGTCTTGAAGCCAGCTTTCTCTGCATACACTGCATCAGCATCTTGTGTGTCTACAACCTTGATAGGAAGGGCTTGGCTGGAGAACACGGTGAAGTAGGCTGAATCTTTACCCTGAAACAAGAATTAAAAAAAAAGTGAAATGTAGGTATCGTTCAGACAAACGTGGTATTTTTGGTGCTCCGACTTATACTCAGGACTGCGACAATTTCTCTGGGCTTTATCATAAAAGATATAGGCCCGTAATCTAAACTCTGGTTTAACTTAAACTGCGGTCTAATGGGGTGTTGCAAGAAAGTTGCAATCAATTGCAAATTGTAAAGCAAATTAGCACAACCATTCTGAATGGTTCAGGGTCTGCCCATTCAAGAAGATGCGCTTGCAACAATGATTTTGATTGGTCAGTACCGATCAGTTGCAACTTGCAATCAATCGCAACTTTCTTGCAACACCCCATAAGTGTGGTTTAAACACAGTCTAAAACCTGCCCTTTTAACCAGAGTTTAAGATAATCACATTCTGAACTCCGGTTTAACTCAAATTCCAGCGCAGTCTAGACTCTAAAAGTGGTTTAACTTTGTACAGAAATGTAGACTGCAGCTAGGGGTAGTTTAAGTCCAGTTGAACTTAGACTGGAGTTTAAGTTAATCAGGAGTTAAGAATACAGGCCATAGGGTTAGGTTTAGCGTTGCAGTTGAGTTTTAGGTGAGTTTTAGGTTTGGTTTAGGGTTAGCGTTAAGTATAGTGTTTGGTCTGGGGTTGAAGTTTAGAATTCGGTTACTGTAAAAAATTTCTTCGGACCAATTGTCACCGGAGCATGTGTCGTACAACCAGTATTTTCTCTCTGAATGGGGGGAAACACAAACAGAAAGTAACTTTCCAACAACGGCTGATATGGTACTTTTATGTCAACCTTCATTACATGTAGTATTTAAAAAATAACATTAAGATTAAAAGCAAACCCCTCCCTAATCATAAATTTATCCAAAGAGTATTAAAGATAAAGTTGATTTCTAGTCATGCAATTATATTGTGAAAGAAACTATCTCAGAGCAATTAGGAAAGGTTGATCATGTCTCCATAAGAATTGGTGTATCCTGTGAGGTCTTGGAATCATCACAATGATAAGAAATTGACCCAGTCTCGCTGAAAAGCATATGTAATGTACACAAAAATGAGTATATGGGACTGCACACATGATGTATCATGAATGTTCGGCACGAAATCTTCAGCTATTTCTCGTCATATTTTGAATATGAGGGCATTTGAAAAGCAATCTTTTTCAGGGGACTTTTCTTCCAAACTGACATTAAAGGAATGAGAAAGCTCAAAAATTATTAATCACTGCTCCCAGAGCTCAACCTTCTCTTTAAGAACACTCACCTGTAGATAATCTAGCCTTCCCAGGCCACCTAGGAAGAACGTCTGACCTGGCTTGAGGACCAAGGACCGAGGAAGGATACATCTCTTTGGAACCACTAACTTTAATTCCTCACTGCTCAGCTTTGTCAATACCTGACAATATAAATCAGATTACAAGATAAGAATTTAAAGTGACAGTACCTAATATGAACTGGGCTAATACAACCTTAACCTTCATGATGTGGTGTGCAAGAAAACAGATGCATTCTACATATCAAAAAAGTATGTTCCATGATCAATCTTATCCAGACTTCTTGCATCTTTTGTCAAATAGATGATGTCATTGTAAAACAAACAGATTATCCTCCAATGCAACGCTAATTCAAATCTAGAATTTGGCAACGGCAGGGCTAGGACAAACCCCCAAACAATCCTATTCTTTGGATGGAAAATAAACAATAAAACCAAAAAAAGAATTTTAAAATACATTTTCTTTTTGAAAGAGAAGAAAGAAAGAATTGTAGGTCAATTTGGATTCCACCTTCCTCATTCTGTTTCATGATTGTGCTAATAAAACAAAGAATAGAAAAGTATGAAGATATCTTTTAAAAAAACTAAACAGTGATATTTTGCTTGAAACTTTCTAAAAAAGTTTTCTTAGGCAGTATATGAAAGACTTATGGACAGCTAATCACCATTATTAAAACTAAGAAACGTGAATTCATTAGGTAAAGTTTAAGTTATGCAAGGTTAACTGTAATTCCTTTACATCATGACATGACTTGGTCTTCACCTGTTCTTGGTAGATGACACCTGGAGTATCATAGAACCATTCACTCTGCTGGAATTCCATAGGATTGAATGGCACTATCTCCTTCTGTTTCTTCTTCGCCACATCTCTATTACTCATAGGAACACCCAAGCTTAGAGTGAACGGATCTCCTTCTTCTATGAGCGAGGCTTCCTCTTCCTGTTGGTTCCGCTTGAACGTCTGCCCAACTTCACCTAGGGTAAAGATCATTTGGGATTGTCATAGAAAGCATATTAAGATTGTATACCATTTCCAGAACACTTATACATAAAAGCATATCTAAGCTCTGTGCACAGCAAAAGGGCGCAAATAGATGCCCGGACAATGGGTGTACATTTCAAGAAAAATTATTTTTGAAGTTCTACTGCCTTTCTGTGACTACATCTACACATGTTTCACTCTGTACATCATCATCTTTGTTAACAGTGATATCAATTCAGAAATCAAAACCAAACATTTCAGAAATTTGACAACAATTTATGTTCTCACACTTCTGCCAGGCAAACATTTTATTTTATCACACATGCTTTGAATTAATTGGATTGATAAGTGCTGCACTAATTTTAATGAAAATACACTGTATATTTAACTCAGTGCTAAATTGATTTACTTCCTCCTTAAGTCCACAGCTCATTACTTCTCTTAGCCTACTTCTTAATGCATGTATGATAGATTTGTCCATTCCATAGTGCAATGTGCCAAAACAAAAAATATCCAGTGTTGCAAAATTAAAGTAACTAAATATACTGTGTGAGAAAATTTTTCTTTCTGGGCAGCAATTTTAACTGATTGTTCAGCTGCATATTTGTTGAGACGGCAATACCACTGATTCCTACAGTAATGTGTTAGTTCAAAAGGAAAAAAAAAATGGGCGAAGAAGTAATGCAACAAAGAGCACCATCAATGTCTAGGCACATGAGATAAAAGAGAAAAAGCACTGAATGCTGGAGACTATAATCAGACCTTCAACATAAGACATAAGGCGAGGGTCCTCCTCTAATTCAAGCTTGCTCCTGACTCTGGTTTCCTCCTCCTCTTTCTTCTGTATCTTAGCCTCCTCAGCCTGCTTCTTAAGCCTCATTGTCCTCAAGGCTATTCTTTCTCTGGTGGGATTGAGGAGAGGGAAGCGCAGGAGATTGAGTGTGGTACCAGGCCACTGGGAGATTGTAGCACGACCCATCAACGATGAAGCCTTGGCTTTGCACAGGTCTGAGTCCAGGAACCGGTTAAAGAGCGTGGACTTGCCAACGTTTGCTGTACCTGTTAGAGTAAATACCACCACAAGAGAAATAATACTTGGCTCACTGTAATCATCACATTGTGAAATGAGAAATAAAGCATCATTCTTTTCCCTGATGTTTGCAGTCATCCAAGTATTGCTACAAATTATTTCATTATTTTTTTCATACTGTTGTATTTAATGAGTGAAATTCCCCAAAGAAACATGATGATAATAATAATGAATTAAGTATCTTGTCTCCACTATGACAATGACAGCTGTTATACGCAAGTGAACTTTCTTCACCAAACTAAATCAATATGATTCATTTGCTAAAGGTTTTGAGTTGTTTAAATGTGGATTATGATCTACACCCTCAAGATAAATATAAATAAAGGTGCTAGTAATTTTGCAAAGCCCATCAAAGTCATTACATCAGAAACGTGTGTTCTTTTACATTTCCAAATCTGAAAAGAAAGAAAGAATCTAAAAAAAAGAAAAAAAGAGTTAAAGTCCTATGCTACTTACCAAGGAGATAGACATCTCCTTTCTTGGTTCTCAAGGAGATAATTTTACTGATGAGATTCTCCACACCATACCCAGATTTTGCACTGATCAGTTCGACATGCTTCACCCTATCTGCATCACAAACCCCCATCTCCACACAGGCAGCTACCAGGTGGTCTTTCAATCTTCTCTCTTGCTTGGGTTCATCCTTAGGCAACACATCCAGCTTGTTTCCTACAATCACGATGGATCGGCTGGATCCAATGAGGTCTTTGAGATTCTTGATGATACTACAGGGAAAGTCAAGTAGATCAACCATGAGGATAACAAGAGCACTGCGGCTTTTCCGAATAGCCTTGATGATGTCGGAATAGCTGTCTTGAGGAACGCTCACATTTAAAGCAGTGTGACGATGAATGATGTACCAACATCTCTGGCAGACGGCGTTACTGAATGGCTTTGAGAGGTTAAGTTCTTTAAATTTCTCACTTGGTAAAAATCCTGGCAGAGAATTCTCTTGACAATGCAAGTAAGCCCCACATCCTGAGCAGGGTACCTCACTAACTGGGATACTACTATCTTCGCTTCCAAAGATCTTCATGTCCTTAGATCTTCTGGGTTTCCTGCTCTTGTTCGGTTTCTTCTTGACGGCTTTCAGAGCGGAAACAACACTCTCCTCTAGATCCGCCAGGTTATGGTTGGCCACCCTCAGCTCGTCCTTCTTCTCATCCCACTGCCTGTTTGCAATAAGCTTCCCTCTCAAGTCAGGAGGAATGCTATCCAGAAGGAATTCATCTATGGATGAGTCAGAGATAAGATGCACCTCTCTATGATCTGCAAAATCATTCTTGGAAACATCTTGATACCGTGCTGGCTTATCATGTGCTTCAAAAGATTTACTATGCTGGTCTTTTATCCTTCCTTCTCCATCCCAGTCCCGGATTTGTTTGTGCTTTGACAAATGTTGTCTGTACATTTCCTCTTCTGACAGAGAAGTGTCCATATATCGCTTTGCAGGCACTACAGATTCAGAGGAAGCCTCAGTTGATAGAATACTTTGAGTACTTTCTGAATTCCGATTTTCTCTCCCGAAATACTGTTTATCAAATTCATTCATATCATGCTCGCTTGGTTCATTGGATGGACTCTCCTCTTTATTCTCATACACAAAATTAGAACTGATGTCATCAAAGAACTTCAAATCAATGTCATCAAACATATAATGTCCTCTGATAGTTCTTCCAGGTTTGGTGGCAAATGACTTTTTCAAAGCACTTGGTGTTAGGTTTCTTTGGTGACTGAAATCCTTCTGTCCAACTTCATGAAAATATTGTGAGTCAAATTCATTGAAGTCATGTCTGGTTGTTCCCTTGGAAACAGCATCACGACTCGGCATCCTATGCAAATCATCCTCTGAGAGCTGACGATCCAGGATACCACTAAAATATTGATTATCAAACTCATGTTCCACAGGATCACCAAGTTGGTCTTGGTGTTCGGTACCACTTGTTGCAGGACCACTTGCTGTAGTGGCTGAAGGTCTCGGCCCTTGAGAAAGTTTGTATCTGATCCTGCTCAGCTGTCCTCTCTTGCTTCCCCTACCACTCCCATGTTTACTCCTGACAGGTGTGAGTCTGACTTGATTTCCTGCAAGGAAACATCACAATATTTTACGATTATTTCAATTTCTGTTTGTTTAGTATGCAATGTAAAGGATCTGGCATGGCAGGGACCAATAATGTAGCGAACGATATGCGATGTCAAATAAAGATGAGTTACATTTGTAAATGCATTAGGCAAGGAAATTTTGAAAAAGTTGAGCCGTATGACTGCCTAGATTCTACACACGAAACTATAGTATAGGGACTATAGGAATGTAGCTAGTATGAGTGGAACCACTCATAGCTACATTCCTATACTTCGTGTGTATAATGTAGGCAGTCATACACCTCAACTTTTTAAAACACCACTGCACAAAAGTCACAAACATTCACTCAAAATCGGCATTTAATTTACAAAACAAGACACCAAGAAATACAATAAATTCAACTCACCAATGTTGGAAAAGATATTTCCAAAAATCAAATCCGTAATTTACTGTTGATTCTCGCGAAACGAGCTATCGGAGTCATTGTGTGCATTTCCTGGTCGCCGCGGGCGCTGACATCTCCCCAAAAGAGTTTTGTCCTTAAAAATTCGGTCCCTGTGGCATACACGGAAAAGTCCCGATTTTCTGTGTGCGCGATCGTAAAGATCGATGTGCGCTTGCGATCCCGAGTTTCTTCGTGGACAAACATTTTATTGGCCGATTTTAGTCTAAGACATCGGCAGTATGTAAACAACACGCGATCGCGAAACAAATCGGCGGGGATTTCTCCGGTTTTGGACAAGATTTTGAGTTTGGATTTTGCTGAAAATATCAAAAGTTCTTCCTAACGGCCATTTGAGGTAGGAGTGAGATTTTTAAGGGCTGAATTTGAAAGCAAGTATTTAAAATATTTATCTTATTTTCCCCCCATACCTTTACTACACGCGACAGAAAATACCAACTATTTTTGCATTTTGTATTCGTAGTGGTCAATATGACCACTCCCGGGTACATTTCTGTAAAATAGTTGGTATTTTCTGTCGCATGTACTAAAGGTATGGGGGGGAAAATAAGATAAATATTTTAAATACTTGCTTTCAAATTCAGCCCTTAAAAATCTCACTCCTACCTCAAATGGCCGTTAGGAAGAACTTTTGGTATTTACAGCAAAATCCAAAGTCAAAATCTTGTCCAAAACCGGAGAAATCCCCGCCGATTTGTTTCGCGATCGCGTGTTGTTTACAAACTGCCGATGTCTTAGACTAAAATCGGCCAATATAATTTTTGTCCACCAAGAAACTCGGGATCGCAAGGGCACATCGATCTTTACGATCGCGCACACAGAAAATCGGAACTTTTCCGTGTACGCCATAGGGACCGAATTTTTGAGGACAAAACTCTTTTGGGGAGATGTCAGCGCCCGCGGCGACCAGGAAATGTACACAATGACTCCGATAGCTCGTTTCGCGAGAATCAACAGTAAATTGCGGATTTCATTTTTGTAAATATCTTTTCCAACATTGGTGAGTTGAATTTATTGTATTTCTTGGATATTTTGGGGTCGGTTTTTGAAAATTAAATGCCGATTTTGAGTGAATATTGGTGACTTTTGTGCAGTGGTGTTTTAAAAAGATGAGGTGTATGACTGCCTACATTATACACACGAAGTATAGGAATGTACCTATGAGTGAATATGACCACTATTCGTGGTGTGAGTGGAATTGGGGTTTCCACCGACTAGAATTTTTAGAAAACTTGCAATAGGCTGTATATTCAATTTTATAATCTATATGACTATTCAGAAGCTAAATCAAAAGGCAATCCTAGGTTTTAGCGGTCTAAATTATTTTAGGTTGCTAACTAGGGTTAGGGTTAGGGTTAGGGTTAGGGCATAGACGAGCTGAAGTTAGCAACCTAAAATAAGTTTAGACCGCTAAAACCCAGGATCGCCAATCAAAAATGAAAATAACAACCATGCAACATCTTCCAACGTTGTTAAGCGTTGCTTCAAAGTTCAAATTCAATTCACTTCACCTCCGCGGCGAAGCCCAAGCAACCAAGGACCTCGGGCCTGGAGGCGGAGCGGAGCGGAGCGTCAGCCCGGCCGCCCCGGCCACTCCGCCCCGGCCACTCCGCCCCGGCCACTCCGCGGAGCATGCACGGCAAGGAACAAAAGTCAAAAGTTTTCACACAAATATCAGAAATTATCATCTTACCTTGTAATTTCTGGAGAAAAGGTAGTTTGCTATCAGTCTTATGATGAACACATGGAACACTAAATAGCCGCAGGAATCGACAAGAGAGCATATTAGCCATGCTAAAATCTCAAGTCAAGACTGAGTCAAAATTTCTTTTCTTACAAAAACCATGTTTTAGTACGGTGTCTACAACGACGCTGAGAAAAAAAGAATTAAATTGCAGGTTTTTTTTTTTTTTTTGCTTGTTTTTTTTTCGATTGGACTTACTGACGTACTTGCTTGGGTGCAGATACGTAAAGCTGTAGCAGTGTAGCTTATTTGGCCCTCGTCGAGTTTGGTAGTGTCTCTTAAAGTAGAACGTTAATGATTTTAAATATTGGCTTAATACTTATTATTGCATAGATGGCATAAATTAAACAAGGTTATCCAAATTCAACGCTTGGAAACATTTGAAGTAATGATTATTATCAATTATAAAACGGTAAAATACAGCCCCCGATATAGCAGCTGAAGAGCTCCTCGAACGCTGCTGACATATGTGACGACACACCCTGGACCAGTCCTGTCTAAGCAGACGATGTCCCATAACATCTTACACATTTTTCAGAGCCTATTTTGTCATCTCCTCTTCACTTATTTCTCTTCCTTCACTAGCGTCAGTCTTAATGTTAGTCTGTTGCCTCACTCTTAACTTCGTGTATGGTATTATTTTGATGAAAAATGCAGCGTTAAAAAAATAAAGGAATCAGTCACTTGTAAACAAAATAAGACGCCATTGTATTTTCAGCTGCTTGCACCGGGGCATGTTCGGCGTTTCAAGAGGGAACGAATACCATCCTGCTATTATTCGGAGGGCTTTTCAATTTGAAAGTGGGGTTTATTTCATTGATAATTGACCCTTCTCCTATGTATTTACAATCAAACGGTTTTAGCTATCAGAATCAGTTTCACTTTCCCTTTATAATGGTGTGAAATAAGGTCATGTTTAAATACACCAAACTCTTTATAATTTGATAAATAATTGCATTGCAATTACGTTCATTCATTATAGGACGTCGTCTGCTTAAGCAGGATCGATCCCGAGTGTGACGACATCAAAACATCGCTATATTTCTGGCGAATCCTCGGATATTCCAGATGCTGAGAAGAGCTTTTATTTGTGTTGTTTTTATAATCACCAGATACGCAGTTGACATAAAACTTATACGATTGCCATCTGTAAGCTTCCCAGTTTCTAGTGATACATTAATTGCCATATTTGTGATTTTCTTTGAATATCTACTTTAAGAGCAGACTAATCAAATTATCGCTCAGTAAATCTTACTTCAGTGTGTAGTAAAATAATGGAACACATTCTTTGTTCTAATGTAATGTCTCACTTGGATACACATAACATTCTGTGAAACCATCAGCATGGGTTTCGCAAAAAAACATTCTTGTGAAACACAGTTGATTTCCACTGTGCAAGATATTGCATATAAACTAGACCAGAAACATGAAGTAGATGTAATAATCATGGACTTCCAAAAGGCATTCGAGGTGAATTGTTAAAAACAGGGGGTGTTTTTTATCTTTCACCCAGAGATTTCATTTAAAAAAGGAGGTGTTTTTCTTTCTCTCTCTCTCTCTCTCTCTTCGACACCTGAGAAATTAAAAAAGGGGGTTATGAAATATGTTGAAAAATTGATCAAATCCCAGGATCAAATTCCTGAAATTCCTGCTAGTTTTGATAACTCATTCAGCCAGGATTATTTCATTTTGAAAAGTAAGACTAGAAACACTGGCCCCCAGTCCCACCCAGTTCCCCCTCGATTGTAATGACAGCTTACTTGGGAGGGGGGTTGGTGTCTGTCCTGAGATATGGGGTTGGAATGAGAGCTCACCTGAGATAGGGGGTACATTGAGCAGTGTTCTGAATTTAGGGGGGTCTCCAAGGCAGGAAAAGCCCGCGCAAAGTCCGCGAAAGGGGGGTTCAGAAATTTTGGCAGCCCTGAGATAGGGGGGTGCTTTCAAAGGGAGGGAACCAACACACGCGTACCCTAAATAATACTGAGTTGGGGCCGGGCCTTGAATCAAGCTGCCGTCTTTTTGCAGACGTCTGCATCCTGTACACGACAGTATCAGGACCCAAAGATGCCGATAGGTTACAGAGAGACCTAGATAGATTATCATCCTGGCAAAATAAGTGGCAGATGGACTTTAATGCCAAAAAGTGTTATGTCCTTCGTTCCCAGAAAAACCCACAAATATGATTATACCTTGAATAACACTACATTACCAGAAACTAATTCCCATACTTATTCTGGAGTTGACATTTTAAGCAACGATCTAACATGGAATATTCATGTTGATAGAGTTTGCGCAAAAACAAACAGAACGCTAGGTTTCCTCAGAAGGAATTTACATTCCTGTCCATCTCATGTAAAGGAATTGTCGTATAAGACAATTGTGAGACCCATACTGGATTATTGTTCATCCGTATGGGATCCACACACTCAAACGCTTATTAATAAGCTTGAGAAGCAGTGTAACAGAAATGAAATAGAAACTAAAAATGGAAACTCTACAACAGAGACGAAAAACAAATCGCCTATCAGTCTTCCAACAGGCAGTTGTGGGTCACCTCGCCGTGCCAGTGCAGTCCATCCTGCGCCCGGTCCAAAGGAATTTGAGAAAGACATCAGTAAATAGCTATATTCCAATTGCTACTAATAAAAACTGTTATAAATATTTTTTCATACCACGTTCAATTACAGACTGGAATAGTCTACCAAACACTGTAAAAATAACCCCCCAACAAACACAAATTCAAAGTATCCGTCCAAAACCACCTCTCAAACTTAAACAAACAGTAAGCAAAACCCCTCTCTCGTAGCCTTAATACTATCTGTGCACCCTACCCCTGCCCGTTTTACCCATTTTAGGGGTGTTGGGCAGTAAATACGTCAAAGTCAAAGACTTAAACATGTTGATGGTTGTTGCACTGACTGCTTCCTCAGGAAGCCCTGGCAATGCATTCCAGTTATTTATGCTCATTGATGAAAAGGCATTATGTCTTTATCTGTCTTATCTGCAATCTGCATCCATGTTTCTTGAGCTTCATACTGTGACCTCTCGTTCTACCACTGTTGTCCACCTGAAATAATTTATTCATGTCAATCCGGTCTATTCCTCTAGACATCTTGTAGATCTGGATTAGTTGAGCTCTTTGTCGTCTATACGAGAGGGTGGGTAACCTTACCGCTTTTAAGCCGTTCTGGATACTCTAGTCTAGTTGACGAAGATGGGGTAGGAGTCCCGTTGCCCTTTGCCGCACTTTCTCAAGTAATTCTTCGTCCCTTTTGAAGATGGGTGCCCATACGGAGTTGCAGTATTCCAAGGTACATGTAGGTCTTACAATGGCTTTGCAGAGCTTCAGCCATCCCTTATCATTCAAGGCTGTGAAGGATCTCTTTATGATGCCCAGTTTCACATTGGCTCTTTGTGCAACATGAGCTATATGGGCACTGAAGGAGAGAGATTGGTCAAACAGAACTCCTAGATCTTTCTCATTATCCTAAGATTTAACTTCTCTTACTCCATCTTCAGCTGCCATGACAAACCCACAATTTCTGATTCCTCCGTCCATATAGTGCAAGCCTTGCATTTTTAGATTGATTGAATTTGAGTTGCCAAATACCGACCCATTCTTTCATAGCATTTACATCGTCCTTAAGTTCATCAGCATCTCTCTGTGTGAGTCAACGGTTCGGTAAATCTTAGTGTCGTCTGCAAACAGCTTCACTGTTGTTGTTGGTTCGTATTATACGGCAGTCAGTCAATTTTGACTATTATCACCGTAATTGTTTTTTCACAAACATAATATAAAAAAGACCTCTGACTTCTCTCTTTTTAAAAAGTTATTTCTGGGGTATTATATTTTTAAAAGATAAAACAGTATCATGGTATGTTTCCTAATCCTGTCGGTTCTAAAAATGGCACCGTCCTGAAAAATCAGTTCGTGTTTTGTACGATCGGCGTTATTTCATGAATATGAGTGAATAGAATAAATAGATAATACTTACATTTTCATCAGCACCATCCCCTTTCCCCTTTTCTGGCCCGTTTGACTGTCCCACCACTACTTGTACATACAAATCTTTCTTAGTTTTGGAAAGTAATCCCGATAATAATCTTCATTCTGCTTTTTGGTTACTGAGTAAACTAAACTAGTTCTGGTCAATTTTTCTGTATTAAGCTGACAAATAAAGTGATAGCAGAAGTAAATAGTTCGGATACTGTATTGTATTCAAAATTAAAAAATCAAACACTAAAAGTAATGATAATGGTATTCATTAATTCATTAATTCATCCATCCAGTCATTCATTAATTCATGCATTCACTCTTTCATTCTTTCATTCTTTCATTCATTTCATTTCATTTCATTTCATTTCATTTCATTTCATTATATTCATTCATTATTTTATTTCATTCTTTTTATTTATTCGTCCAAAAAAAATCGACATGAATAGTTGTTTTGCTCACACACAAATAAAAAGATCATATCAACATCGATACATTGAGTGGGATACTAGAATAATATACATAATGTTGAACTTTATTTGGTCAAATGTTTCTTTCTGTTTCTTCTAATAATTTAAGATATTCATCTGTCTCTATGGTAAACAGAGTTTCTTCAAACTTCATTACGGCGCGACGTGATAAAGTTCATTACGCCGCGGCGTAACATATAAAAAGGCAACTTTTAGAATATTTTAGTTTACATGATTATCGAAAAAGATATTAAGTTATATCAACAGTATAAACATGAAATAGGTATATTTTCTTTTTTTCAAGTTATGAGCAGGTGGTGACAGAAAAATATCATATTATAAGCAAGGAATATTATCACATAAAATAGCATAAATTCTAAATTGACAAAGTTCTTTTCTTTATCGGAACAATCGTGTTTTCTGGGCTTCTAAGGACATTTCTAAGAAAGAAAATGACCTATGAATTAAAAGCGAAGTCTAAATTAAAAAAAAAAAGAATCTCCATATTTTCTTCGAGAGATCTAATAGAAGATTGTAATGCTTTTCTTACAATATACATGTATATAACATCGATATAACTCACTACAGTAAAACAGTTTATTGTAGCCAAATGAGTCATATACACCATGACAAACACTGTACACTGATAGACATTATATCAGGAAGAAATGTATAAGAAATAATTTAAAAGGACAAAAATTGTATACTAGTAATGAAAGATTTGATTTGAACAACCGAACGGTACACACACACACCTCTCTCGTTATATATATATATATATATATATATATATATATATATATATATATATATATATAAGTATATATATATATATATATATATATATATGTACATTTTTTCCTTTCCTTTTTTTAGGAAAACAGTAGGAACTTTTTACAAAAACTACCTTCATCCATAGATTAATTCAGGAAATACGCTAAATGTAAAAGGGAATTTCGATAATCATAACAATACAATTTATAAATCAAAGTTCTCGAAAACAAGGACACAGACATGTTTGTAGTTGAATTGATATCCATTCACATTAAGGCAGTTCACAGCTTATGAGATAGGGTCAATATGCAACGCCATGAATTCTTTGGACGAATTCGGATATATGATATGAAGAAAAAAAAACCCATTACAAAGGTCATATCCATGTACTTGTTGAGATAAATCAAAGAGAAAGTGAGGATGCTTCTCTTAAAGGGGAAGTCCGGTCCAAGAATTACTTCGTTTTAATAGAAGTAGAAAAACCAGTCAAACAGATTATAAAAAAAAAAAACGTTTGAGGAAAATCGGACAAGTAAATGAGAAAGTTGTGAATTTTGTAAGAACATGAAAAACTAGGAAAAACAATGAAAATAACTAGTCAAATTGGCAACTCAGTCATGAGTTTGTGACGTCACAGCTCACCTATTATTTTGTTTATACTGATGATACAAATTCTCAAGTATCGCCCCAGAATATGATTTCCACATAACATGAAGAAGTTATATTTATAGTAATATGCTTTTGCATGTATACACATTCTCAATATATTTCATGAACTGAAAATAATATTGAGATTGTTTTCTAAATATTGCATATTCATAACCACTAATTTTTAATGTATATTTTATATATTTTCATGAGTTTTACAGAAAACTATAATTTACTCTGTATTACTAAATTAAACATAACTGTACATCTGATATTGTTGATGACTTATTCAAGTAAGAGCCAAATATCTTTGACATGTTGCTTTCAACTTGTTGGAGAACGTGACATCACTCTCCATTCAGCCGTTTCGAATTGGAAATATGACTAGTCTGCCAGAGATGTTCGCAAAAGACTTTCCTCCACTAGAAAGCTAGGATTTGGAAGCATGAGGTAAAATTCAATAAATCATACAAAATTAAAGAATGATTTCGCCTATAACCATTCGGAACAAAATAGTGTTGCATTTTTTTTTCTTTATTTCCCCACGTAACTTTGTTCACAGTTCAGATGATATAATGTAGCTTTGCATTCACTTTTAGGGGTCAAACAGAAACAAACAATGTACATCCATGTTGGATTGTACGGCACATTATCCAGCGACAACTCCTCCGTGGACAATGTCCTTCACTAACCGATTTCTTAACTTCATCCCTGGACATAACCCTAACCCTATATCTCTAACGAAATAAAGCCCGAGCCCATAGGCCATCGTCGCCGGAGCAAAATTATGTCAAAGCATCTCTTGTAGGGATGGGATTCACCTACTTCCAAACAGTATCATCCCGAACCCTGAAAATGGAAACACATTTTATATTGTTTTTTTTTATTTTTAATTGAGCTATCCACCCAATAATGATAAATGATACCCCCCCCCCCGAGTTTTTTTTTCTTGCTCGTTGGACACTATTCGTCAAACGTGTTTGGCAAATTCGGTCTAACATCCCTCATTCAACCTGTTTAATCTCTCTCCCCCGTCTCACTCCCTCCTTTATCCTGGCTCTCTCCCTCTCTATCCCGCCCTCTCCCACCATCTCTCTCTCCTCTCTCCCTCCCTCCCCTTCTCTCTTATAGCCCATTATTTATTTCACAACTTGGCCTAAACTTACTTCATGGATTCTTCGATGTTGGTGTTGTCTCTGACTGAAATCTTTCTCCATCCAATGAAATTATGTTTCTTACACAATTCCTCGATCTCCTCATCACTCACGCAGTGTGATGGTAGATCTACCTGAAATAGAAACAATACACTTTAAAATAATGAGAGGCAAATTTACTTAAAGGTAGTACATAGTGTTTGCAAAGATCATCATCAAGGTTCAAAGATATAAAGGGTTTTCTTTTCTCGAGCTGTATAGCGCAATCGTTGGCAAAGATATTCTCCTCCGCCAAAATAAAGGTTTCACATAAGAAATCAAGTTCGTCGTTAAATAATATGATGAAGTAGTGTCACATGAACATACTCCTAAAATTTCATGGCGATCGGCCAATGAATAACTGAGATATAGGGCTTAGCAATTCTGCCTTTGTTGCTAAGGGATCGCATTTTTATCGGGGGTCCCCCGATAAAAAGGCGATCCCTGAATTTTCAATAAAATACATTCAATAGAAAAACGTTAATATCTCGAAAACTAAACAATATTAGAATCCGCGGTTTGGAGAGTTGGTTAGGTACCCCAAAGGGAGTGTTATAACAAAAAATGAATAAAATTTATTTTTGAACCCCCGACACTATGCACTACCTTTAAAAATACACTGTCGACTACTTGAACGAAATGGGGACTTTTTGAATCTGTAGTAACTGTGAGGACAAGATGAAGAATTTTGAAATTTATTAATATCGGAATAATGTCGGAAAATTTGCCCAAGCCTGAGAAAAAGAAAAGCAAAGCAAAGCAGTTCAAAGCAAACAGTAACAAACAGAATAATAAATGAACTAAAATAAAAATTAAAATTAAAAACTATAAATGGAATAAAATGAAATAATAATAATAAAACTGATAAAAATGAATAATGAATAAATAATGAAAAAACAAACAAACAAACAAACCATAATCAGCATTTCTGGGGCTTTTTTTTTTTTTTTTTTTTTTTGGGGGGGGGGGGGCAAACTTTCTGCTCCGGGACACGATAAGGGGGTATATTCTTCTTTTGTATTTAATGTGTACTGAATATATGCCAAAGTAAGGTTTTGCCCCTGTACCTCTGGATCTGCCAATGATTATTTGTCACTGCATTTTCAGATTCGCTGTCAAACATATTCTTATTTGGTACGAATCGAGGATATAAAGTCACGATGCCCGAGGCTGATTGTTTTCTACGAACATGTCGAAGCGAACGAATGGCATGATCCCACATTTGCTCTGGACTTTGCTTTGTCAAAGTTATATAGCTACACTTCCCTGGGATATAGGTTTGGGGCTTGAGCTTTAGGGTTACAACATTTATTTCGTACCATTCTTATTGCTTAATGGGAAACTGACTACACTATCGACACTGTTTCTTTTTTTAAAATTATTTTATTTATGTACCTTATTTGCAAGAAGAAGGCATGGAATAGGTGTCCCATTTGATAATGTCACTTTGTCATCGACGTCGTTCTTCCAAAGCACGACCCTTTCGAATGTCCTGCGTTTCGTGATATCGAACATGATGATGCAAGCTGATGCATCTTTGTAATAACATCTAACCATTGAGGACGCTCTCTCTGAACCTAGTGAACAAATTACACACAAAATATGCAGTATATTGAGCCCGAACAGAGGCCCAGGTCCTTACATTTGATCTGTTAACTACTGTAAACGATGTTCTCTAAATTTCGTGGTCCCGTAGCGGATCCAGAATTATTTGTAAGGGGGAGATACATTTCCGAAAAAACTCTGACAAGTTAAAAAAAAAAGCAAATTCATTTATCAAAAAGCTCTGACAAGCAAATACAGGAAGTACTCTGAAGTTCGTGCAATATCATGCGTGTTTAGCAAGTATTCATCAATCCACATGCCTTTTAAACAGGTCTTGCTTGTTAGAACTTGTTATCAAATGCCTATAAACATTATTCTGAATGCTGACAAATCTAGGACTCATCCTGGCTCGGCGTGATATACAGCCGTATACGGGCACAATTTTGCCAAGGGGCTGATCATAATCTCTTGCCCAAATATTAACTTTCCAGCATCTAAAATTTACAAGCGAGCAAAAATATTTGTCGCTGTTTCACAGTACCCCCATTCTCAAGGACTACAAAAGTGCCCCTTTTCATAGCTGATAAGTGCCCCCTATTCTTCGTATAGTGCCCCCTTTTCTTTCTAATAAGTGCCCCCTTCTAATAAGTGCCCCTTATTAGATCTAATAATTGCCCCTTTTTCGTCTAATTAGTGCCCATTTCCCGTTCTAATGGTGCAATTTTTCCTTCTGATAAGTGCCTTTTTCACTTCAGATAAGTGCCCCTTTTCCTTCGTATAACTGCGTCCTTCCTCTTTCTGATAAATGCCCTTTTCACCTTCTGATAAGTGCCCCCTTTAACTTCAGACATTACTGCCCCTTTGGAAATCTGTGCCTTTGTGTTTCGTCTGATTACTTTTTTATTTAATTTATTTAGTCTTATTTTACCAGGGTAGCTTCATCAGTGATTTCAATACTGGTTTACAAAAAGGCCCTGCAAATTAACAAATATAACATTGACAATACAATGCAAGATATGAACATTGCAGAAAAATCTTATTCAAACAAACAGTCAAAATGAATTTTCAATACAAAAGTGACCAAATGTGATTCAGCAAGTATAGGATGAAAAACAAATAATGATAAATGAACAATTTGAAATCTTACTGAGACTGCATGAAAGAAAAATCTTTTTTTGGAAAAATATTAGATATTTGGACTTTCAAATCATAGAATCGTGAATAATGTTAAATGGCATTATGTCATTTAGATACAAAGTGAATGCATTATAAGTTATCATGTTTGAGAGTATGATAAATATTTATATATAACTTCAAATATTTTGCATTTCAACTATCTATTCTCTTACAAAAAGACTAGCAGACGAAGAATAAATAAGTTTAGAGTTCCATGGTTGTGTAATAGTCACCCATTATGTAGGTTAGGGAAAGGTTTTCATAATTTGTTGACTATTCCACACGTATAGTAATAGTGATCTATAATTCGGTTTGATCCTTTTTAAAAGTCACACATGATTCTCAGTAATATGATAAAACTGATTTGTATTCTCTTAGTCTTTTTCTTCTTTTTTGTAAATAAAAGAAGATATACAAAAGGTGAAATATACATACTACTTTACAATCTTTACAATCATAAACGTATAGAGGGGGAAAAAAATTTCTGACACACCAATTTTGTCACACTTCACTTATATGCCAATATGACAATTTTGAGATAGCTGGTACAAAACGTTTGTTTGGTTTGGGCATTTCGTACATTACTAGGGAAGTTGTTCCAAATGGTTGCACCCTCAAAAGAAAAAGCCTTTGCCATTTTCTGTTTTTAAATTAGCTTTTGGGATAGTTAGACCTTTAGACTGTGAATTTCTTGTGCTATAATTTTTAATTCGTATGACTGCCCCTCCTTCTTTCTAATAAGTGCCCTTTTCCCCTTCTGATAAGTGCCCCTTTTAAGCTCAGAAAAGTGTCCCTTTGAAATCCGACAAGTGTTCCTGTTTTCGTCTGATTGGTGCCCATTTTCCGTTCTGATAGTGTATTTTTTCCTTATGATAAGTGCCCCTTTCATCTCTGACGAATGTCTCTTTTAAAGTGCCCTGTTACTTCTGATCAGTGCCCCTTTTTCTTTCTAATGGTATTATTGTCCCTTTTGATAAGTGCCCCTGTTATCTTCTGATAAGTGCCTTACCTATATACCAATATATATATATATATATATACATATATATATATATATATATATATATATATATGTGAAAGAAATTGCGAGAATAACGTTGCGTAGCTCAATCAAAGTTCCCCAGAGCTGTCCTCCCTTTTTGAAATTTTTGCAAAGGCTGAAAAAATGTCTCCGCCGGGAATCGAACCCGGGTCGTTGGCTTAGAACGCCAATGCCTTAACCACTAAACCACGGAGACGGGTTAGTGGTTTCGGCGACACCAGATTCAATTGACCGACAGATTGACAAATCCTCAACCTTATTAATTAATTCCCCTCGTCGGGGGCAGATGAGTTTTTGAACAAGACAAGCCGCTAGTGCCTCAGCTGGATCCAAGCGAATGCTTTGAATACATGTATACATTGGAATAAATTATTCTTAATAACATTATTGTAAGGAAATAACATATTTTACTAAAGGGTACATTAGGTCGACACCTAACAATGCGGTTTATTCCGTCATAATAGCGACCCCTACATTAGGTAGACAGTTGGTACATTAGGTCGACAGTTGAACAAAGAAAAAGAACAAAAACTGTCCTCCTAATGTACCCATTAGGGGTATATATATATTGGTATATATATATATATATATATATATATATATATATATATATATATATATATATATACCCCTAATGGATACATTAGGAGGACAGTTTTTGTCTCATTTCTATAGACAACTGTCGACCTAATGACACCAACTGTCTACCTAATGTAGGGGTCGCTATTATGACGGAATAAACCGCATTGTTAGGTGGCGACCTAATGTACCCTTTAGTAAAATATACCAATACATATATATATATATATATATCTCATATATAGTACCGATATATTATATGTCGCTTACAAACTGTGTCCTAAAGTAAACAAAAGAGCCATATACCTAGCTCAGAGAGGCTTCATAATAATAGATCCCCATACTGATATCAGTACAATGAGAGGCAGGGGGGCAGGAGGGGCACAATTCCCTAAATGAGCAGTGCCTCCTAAATCATAACAGGAAGGAGGTATTTTTTTTCTAAAATTTTTCCAAAGCTCGCTCGCATTTACCATTGACTTCTTAGCATATTAGGAAATCGCTGCTATTCAAAATATCTTCAATATTTTGCTCGCTCGCTTCGCTCGCTCGCAAATGAATAATCAGACCATTACACTCAACTGAAAAGTAGTTTTTATCTAGAACCATGTTAAGACATAAACAATAATGTGTCGAAAATGATCCTCGATAGTGAATTATTCAGAATGTAGCGGTATATTAATGTCTCAAAATGGCATTTTCCGCCTTGTTTTCACCATTTGTAGGTGCCCCCTTTCCCCCCAAGTGCCCCTTTTTGTTGGTGCCCCCCAACTTTGAAAGACGCTCCGCCGCCCCTGTCACGCTGAAATTGGATGTGTCCACCAGGTCAGCAAATCATAAGGTCCATGTATCAACCAACTAATTTTAACCCATCGAGTGAGGAAAAACAGCTCAAGGTTGCCAAAATATTCTGTTAAAACCATGTTTTAATCTTTGAAAACAAAATACCAGCAGATATGAGCAAGATTACCGTTGATATCCCAAAGCTGCAGCTTCACAGTTTGATGCAGAGACTTCACTACCTTGAAGGCAAAGTCAACTGTGGAGAAAAAGAAAAATGAAGATTTCTTTTAAAGAATAAAGTAAGTTTAATCCAAAGTGGTTGAAAACTGGATGCAGAGGTTATAACATTTTCTCCAAGAGGTCGAAGTCAAAATAATTTATTCTAACCAACAGACAAATCAAAACACAGCAACCCCTCCACAAGCTCTCAATTATTTCAGAAGCATTGTTTTTTTTAAATATGGCAGGGGGTGGGGTTGTTACATCTGCAAAAAATTGTGTGCATTTTTTTTGTCTTGTGCCATATTGGGTATAGCTAGCTCGGGGCACGTGCACCCTTTCCTGGTCCTCTTGCCCCTGATCCGCCACTGATACACCAGTTTATATCCACGCATTGGACGAACAATTCCAATAGTGTATACGTATATCATTGTTTTGATTATTTGATTGTCAAAAAGAATTAATCATGAAGGTATCCAAGATATAGGTTGAATGATTTCTTCTAATTCAAAGATTTACAATGTCGTGTTTATATTAGTTCTCTTGACTTACCACCAAGCGTAATGCGTCCCAGACCGAACTTGCCATGGACATATCTGTCAGTGAATGAGGTTTTCCCAACCGGTGTATCTCCAATGATAATCACCTTTAGCAGTTTTTCCTCTACTTTAGTTGTCGCATCCGGAAGATTCGTTAACTCGATATCATTTGTTGTAATTCTACTCATACTTTACAAAAGTATTTTCGAAGGACCATGTAGACCTGATGTACTCTCTATTCAGTATTTAGTATGCTTACTAACCATGCTAATGGGCTCTCTTCAAAACAAGTTCGCCTGCACAAGGAAAAGAGAATAAAAACACAAACGCATCTTTTTTTATATTGCAACGACAGGCTGAACAAACTTTAGGGTAAAAAGTAGATATGGCCCAGTCCAGGGGAGCGTTTCATCAAGCGATTTGTCAGTGATTTTTACTGACAAATTTGCTCTCAGCCAATCAGATGCAAGGATTTCAGTAGCTTATAACAGTTGTCGGTAAAAATCACTGACAAAACGCTTGATGAAACGCTCCCCAGTTGGACACCTTTTTGAAACTCTAATCTAGCATGATTTGAAATATGCAACTTTGTTGTCCCCATGATGGGAAATATTTCACCATGGTTAGAAACACACAGTCCTGGGGAGCGTTTCATCAAGTGTTTTGTCAGTGATTTTTGACCGACAACTGTTATAAGCTACTGAAATCTTTGCATCTGATTGGCTGAGAGCAAAATTTTCAGTAAAAATCACTGACAAAACACTTGATGAAACGCTCCCCTGAAAAACTGAAAGGAGATCGTTCTCAATCGAGTCCAAGTCTGGGGGATGAAAAATATTCTTTGCCGGGAGAGATGATAACCAAAAAATACAGAATATACAGAAATATTATAGAAGAGATTAAAAAAAAATGATTATACAAGTTATGTTTTCATAATTCAAATTTAAAGGAATATGCATATGTACAAAATGAGCGACCCTTTTGAATTTCTTCCTATATGAAGATAACAAAATGCATTTATATATATATATTCATACAATGATCATTTCTCTCACTATATACTCAACTAAAGCCCCTCTTTTATTCAAGAGGCTGGTATAGTCTAGACGTAGCAATTTGCATACTATTTCTTATGCCTACATTCATTAATATTCCACCGGTATTTGCGATGCCGAGAAACAGAGTCTATTTTCAAGTTCAGCTTTATTTCTTATCTGTGCCATGAATATGTAAATTATAATAGTCAGGCTCACTAACACATATACATACCGATGGTTCATAACGGAAATGCTGCCAGAAGCCTATGTTGTACTGCAGTCATGAAAGCAGATATTATATGAGGAAGTAGGTCTTTTTCGTTTGATTGTTGTTTACGGAGGTTTTTCCGTTTGATTCATTCTTTATTTGATCAGCACGCAGCTGGGTTCAGGAGAGACGAACAGCACTGGATTCAGAGACTCGGGGAATCCCCCATGCAAGCAACAATAACATTGTTGTCTTTACCATGTTTACAAATCCACAATCTGACGACCTTTGTTACATATTGCAAGGGAATTATAGACTCGTTTGTGCAGATACTGATATGTTTCTCTCTCTCTCTCTGTCTCTTTCTTTTTTTTTTCTCTCTCTCGCTCTCTCCTTTCTCTCTCTCTCTCTTCTCTTCTTCTTCTTCTCTCTCTCTCTCTTTATATATATATATTATATCTTTTCCCTTTCTCTCTACTCTCTCTCTCTCTCTTCTCCCATTTTCTTTCTCTCCCTCCTCTCTCTCTCTCCTTCTATATTCCTCCTAGAACCGAGGATCGTTTTCGAAAATGGTGGGGTGAGGGGATTGAGCATACGAACGATCGAGGATATCATTTTCTACTACATAAGCATTATGAAATGTGTTTACTGAATAAAAGTGTTTGCGTTTGTTTAGCATTATGTCCGAGGACATTTTCGGACAGAGAACAAAAAAAAAATCATGACAACAATGGTCCTCGGAAGGCGGACAATAGTCCTCGAACGTCGAACAATGAATTTATGCCTTATTCCGTCGACTGTCCGAGGACGAGTAACAATAGAGGAACAATAGTTGTCCTCGGAAGTAAAGCCATGTAAACGTGTGTGTGTGTGTGTGTGTGTGTGTGAGGGTGTGTGTGGAGAGGTGGGGGTGGACGGGGTGGGAGGGCTATACAACTCCCAGCTCCCCGGTTCCTCGGCCCCTGTCCTCTGTTCATGAAGATCTAGATCTATTTTCATTTTATATCAAAGACTTATATGGTTCTTATTACTGAGGGGTTAATTGACTTACCACTTGTAATTCATTATTTTCGTTTACTGATGTCTGAATGCATTCATGATGTGATTTATCTTTTATTTCATATTCATTAATTCATTATTGTCTCGTTATATATGGTCTGTTGAGAGCTGGGAGTTCTACTAGTATTATGTTAACAAAGGATAGAGATATAATATGATCTCTATGTATAGATGTAACAAACTATTAACGCCCTCTTTGCTAACATGCAGAAAACGATATATACGCCAACACTGCATGTAACGCCAGTGGAAGCCGAATTTCTGTATTGTATTATCATTGAATCTTGAATCTTGGCTTCATAGGTAGTGTCATTCAAGCTGTTGGGATTTTGCGACACTCACTATTTGCGGATGTGATGATACCAGGTGCCCATGTTTCTCACCTGGGTCGAGTGTGGCAAATGCAGCATAATGACTTGCCTAAAGATGTTTGTAATGTGACAGGAATTCGGGCTTCGTACCGTGTTTTCTAGATCACAACACTTCTTGATTGTCCAATTCTTTGATACATGTGATAGCGGCAGTGGAAAGAAATTCATCTCCTTATAGCATGATTTACTCTATAACATTTAGATAGATATACATATGAATAAATAGATGGATAAATATATAATAATAATAATAACGATAACGATAATGAAAATTATATTACTCCTACCACTACTACTACTACTACCACTAATGATAACAACAAAAGACTCGGGATGTAGTCCTGTACGATTATTTATTAGAAATAAAAAAAATCCAATGATAATATTCTGATAGCAGGGAAAATTTTACAAGTAACATTTCTTTCCTCCGTCATTCATACATAGAACATAATGAAAAGCATATAAAAGGCATGGTCCAAAAAAGCCTGTTATTTGTTCGCTTTAAAGATGAGTTTACGCTCAATAGTGAATTCTTTGAACTTTATCTATATTCTTTACTTAACAAAAATGGGTACCTGGTAGGAATTTATTCCTTGAAATGCTTTGAGCGCCTTATATGGCAGCTCGGCTAAAGCCAGGGTAATATTGGAGCGCCTTGAGCACCATTGGTGGATACGAGCGCTATATAAAAACCCAATATTATTATTATTATTATTATTAATCAAATTACATGAAATAAACATACATAAAGGTAGGATGTGTCTTTGTGCATGAACCTGATGATTAGAATTATCATAGGAAGACATATTTGGAATATGTACTACAGGATAGCAAAGGTAAAAAATCTTGGGTGCATTCATGTAAAATATAGCATTATTGAAAACTAATACAAAGGATAGCATATCATTGATTATAATTATACAAAGAAACATATAGTAATAATATGGAACTTTGATAATACATCCTTCTTAAATAAAATATATATATGCGCACACACGGATCTTTAAATATGACAAGAGCAAGCTTCAATTACATTTCATAAAAGATCATTTTTAAATTCATCCCACGGTGAGAAAGAAAAAATGAAGAGTTTGAAGAGGGAAAGAGAAAGAGAAAGAAAGGAGGCAAGAGAGAAAGGGAGAGAGAGAAATAGAACAAGAAAGAGCAAAAGAGAGACAGAAAGAGAAAGAGGGTTAGAGAGAGAGAGGAAGAGAAGCTATAGAGAGAGAGAGAGAAGAAAGGAGAAATAAAGGAGGCAAGAGAGAGAGAGAAGGAGAAAGAAAGGGGAATGAAAGAGAGAAAGAGAGAGAGAGAAAGAGAGAGAGAAAGAGAGGAGGGAGGAAATAGCATTACAATTTAAATGATAACGCCAATAATTTGGTGCGATTTTTCTATCATATTTGTGTATCATTACTCGATTATATTATATTTGCTGAAGGTTACTGTTATAATTTTTTCTATTAAAAAAGTTTTCTTAATCATGTTCATGAGGTTGCTGCTCATACAACGTCAGTTTAGAGCTAAAGTGGCCATAAATAGATAAAAACGGTATTTTGCAGAGTTTGTTCTCATAAATTTCCCTATTCACTACGTTTTCTTTGGTTTGGGCATTTTGTATGGTTTCGTATTTATATCATGAATTTGAACATTATCCAATACTGAAACACTATAAAATTGCGAAAACAATGAAATACATAAGAAAAAATGAATGCAATTTCACAGGCAATAAATATGATTATACAATAACATGAATTCCATGTATAAATAGCTTATTTTCAGGAAAATAGTAGGAACTTTCTACCTTCATCCGTCAGTTAATTCAGGACACACGCTAAAGGTAAAAAGACATTACTTAATCAATCAAATTTCTGGAAAACAAAGACGCAGACGTGGTTTTGGTAGGTGACGTGGTGTCAATTCGTATCAATACAGTTCACAGCTTATGAGATAGGGTCAATATGCAATGTCCTGGCTTTTTTTCGGACGAATTCGGACATGTGATATGAAAAATATTACGACAGTTTTCTCCACTCACGTTGAGAAAGATCAAATAGGAAGTGCCGACGGTTCTTTTAAAAAATGCAACAAGTCATTATAATTCATCACATTTCTTCTGATGAATAAGTTCACTGTGTACATTTTCGAAATATTTGTGTGAGTTCAAACTGTTTAGAATATCATATACTAGTACTTCATTTCACTTGCAGAAGCATGCATGGTTTTCTTATTGATATATCATTTCAAGACGCCTATTATGAAACTGAGACTAAGATTTCTTAAAGGGAAGTTTGAGTTCTGGGAAAGGTAAAAATAATTTGTGAGCTTTCTCATTCGTTTTATGTCAGTTTGGAAGAACATCATAGTAGAAATGTCCCCTGAAAAGTATTGCTCTTCAAATGCTCCCATATTCGAAATATGACGAGAAACAACTAAAAATGTTCGGGCCGAACATGTGTATATAGTCCCATATACACATTTCTGTGTGCAGCGCATGTGACTCTCAGCAGGACTGAGTCAATTTCTTCTCGTTTGGGTGATTCCAAAACCTCACAGCATCCACGAACTATTATGTACTATATAATCAACATTTCCCAATTGATTTGAGACACTTTTGTTCACGATCTTTATCGCATGACCAGAACTCAACTTTATCTTTAAACTCAGAAACAAATTTCTTGAGCTTGATACTAAGTTTCAGTTTCAATTTCAGTTTATTGTTTCATATTTCACATCTACAATGTTTTTTTACAGTATAAATGGTACAAACAAACATGAGATATGTTGTCAGAGAAAATAAAAGAAGATGAGTACCTCATATCTTTACGTTGCATGCAATATTAATTGAAAAGACTGCATGGGGTAGATTAAAAGTGAAATATTGAGCTCCAAAGGGTAATAAAATTTTATAATAGTCTTTAGAAATAGTGGGAACGACCAATGCATGATACTGATACAGTAATATGTGTATATAAATAAAATTATTGAGTCGCAGTAATAAAAATCGCATTCAAAGAAATAGTATCGGATGGTTTTGTCACTTTCATTACAGCAATAGGGTAAATAAGCATTTCCTGTACGCCGTGGCAATTTCTGAAGCATATACCGAAGTGCATCACATGATTTATATCATTATTTTCAATTTTCGATTTTTACATAAGAAAAGACATATAAAACAACAACCACGTACGCACCAATGTAACATTTAGAACATTTTATCAATAAGCAGTTGAATTAACAATGGATGGAAAAATGATTAAATATTCAAAAATTGCCTCCCACCTCAGATGATATGAATTGTATTGTTTCGCAGAATATCGAGTTTTGACGTTTTAGAGAATCGTGTTTACTAACTTCATACATGCACATTGTCTTTCTCCAAATGATGTCACACACGTTAATGTTATTTTGGATGACGTAATGCAGGAAGAGCCGGGCATTCTTGACACGTTGCTTTCAACTTGCAGGAGAATCATGGGGTCACTGTACAATCATCCGTTTGATATTAACGTTTTCTCCACCAAGAATCTGGGATTTGTTAGCGAAATGTAAAGAATGAAAGTGAATTGTTTTTTGGGATTATGACTAATGCCGTGCATTATGTTACAATCTTTTTTCTTCTTCTGTTGATATTACAAGCCCATGCTTTTGTTCTTTGTGTAGATGCAGGAAAATGGTGCTGTGGCTTTTAAGTTCATAGTTTTACAGAAAGAAACCATTACCGTCCATAATATCCGAATTTAATGTTGGGATAGGATCGATCTTCCTCCTCCTAATCAGTATCTCCCCGTCCATGTATAAAACGAGTTTCCCGTTTGTTTGTATTTAGGCCTAAGTGAGCTTTCGACACACCTACCCACTGGCATAGAAAGATTTGCTGGGGGTGGGCACAGACTGGAGGGATGATATTTCCCCTCCCACCACCTGGGGTACAGGGGTAGGGCAAGCGTTATTAAGGTCTTGACTTAGATACAAACAAACGGGAAACTCGTGAATGGCCAATTTTTTTTGCGGATGATTATTGCCCCTTGTGCCCCCGACTGGCTTCGCCTATTCACCTACCCACTACGGCTACATACCAGTAGACCGACAGCCAAATAGACCGACAATCCACGAGGCCGACCAACCACGAGACCTATAGCTCACGGCCGGTCTCGTGGGCTGTATCTCAAAAACCCTCCCAAAATTGTGAGAGGGCCTACGAAATGACGGTCTCGTGGGCAGTCGGTCTTGTGAACAATCAGATGATTGTTGATAAGGTCGGTCACGTGGTCTGTTGCCCCGCGTTAGAAACTATCCCGCCCTCCTCTCTCTCTCTCCCCCCCCTCTCTCTCTCTCTCTCCGCGTTAGAAACTCTCTCTCTCTCTCTCTCTCTCCCTCTCTCTAAAAAGCACAGTCATCGCTTTTCTTTCCTGAAACTTACAGCATGGTTTCATCAATGTTGGTCCTGTCTTTGACTGAAATCTTTCCCCATCCAATGAAATCATTTTCGTTGCACATTTCCTCAATCTCCTCATCGCTCACACTAGGTGACTGCAGATCTACCTAGAGTAAAAAATGGGTTTGAGAAAAAGACAGGCGAAATGAATGAAGAAGAGAATGAAATCTTTCACATTTTAGCATGGTCCTAGAAGATACGATATTCAGAATATAATTATGTTTCCTTCGAGTCCAATATACTTACTATACCTCAATGGGGGCTGATATAGGGATTTGTGTGTGGGGGAAGGGGGTGTGGGCGTCTGGGGGGGGGGGGGTCCACTTGAAGTTTTTATCAGCACGTCTGTCGACGTTATGAATTTTTCAGCCATTGCTGGCAAATCTTAAAGTCTATAGAAAATACTTGCTTATTGAGAGAATTTACCTTACTGCCCAACTCCCGTCCAACTTTTAAAATGTTCTGGTGATAGTCCCAATAGAATGGCAATGACAGCGGAACGTTTTTTTTTGGTCGACCCCCCCCCCCCCCACTGAGCGACTTTTCTAGAGCTGGCGAGACTAAAACAATACGGGTCTCCCTTTTCCAAAAGTTGACAAACCTGCATTTGTGTGCCCCCCCTGTACAAAATCCTGGATCCGCCCCTGTGTTGGAGGTTCAAATCTATCCTGGTTCCAATATTTTTCTTTTTTAAATCATTTATACAGTGCGTATAAAAAAAGTATACTAACATTTGATAGCTTCTAATTAAAATGTTATAAGCAATGTGACTTTGAAATTTATTTCATGGTGAAGAGTAACTTGTTGTCTGTCAAGTGGTACCTCATGCATGACATTTCTACCATGGATGACTGAGCATGACTAAGGGTTTTTTTTAAAAGTGTTGTCAAAATATCCTTGTTCCAAGTTTGGGCTGTCAAGTGGTACCTCATTCATGACATTTCTACCATGGATGACTGAGCATGACTAAGGGTTTTTTTTTAAAGTGTTGTCAAAATATCCTTGTTCCAAGTTTGGGCTGATGCAACCAATGTGGGTCAAGCCATATGAATGTGTTACTTCAGTCTAAAATCATTTTAAAAGTTGAATTCTCCTTTGTGCTTCAATGCTTCATTATTTAAAGTGATCCAGTGTATCTAAGCTTTCAAATGACCTTGTATCAATCAATATGGCAATCTTTAATTTATTTTAACAGCCTTCTTGTCTCGTGATAACTAAACAATCTCTGCTCATTTGTTCATTGCACCATTTTACCTGCATAAGGTGCACACGTTGTTTTTCGCGAATAGCACATGAATTCAAAGGTTTACTATAAAGACTACAAAATAAGAAAAAGAAGGATACGTGCGTTGAGAATTACCAAGGTAATTGGTAGTAGACTTTCAAGAAAAAAGATAGCTTACCAAATAAATGTTGTCATATTTAATGACTCAGTAAAACGGCTTACCTTAAAAAAGGGATGCGGATGATGTTATCATGGCCAATAAAATATCATAAATTTAGCTTGTAATAAGCCCATTCTTGATTTTGAGTTGACTTTAACACCGTTTATATTCAAAAGCACAAAATCAATTGAAAATAACTCAGCAATTGTTTTCCAACTGAAGTAACTAATGCATATTTAGTTTTACCCACATTCGCTGCTTCAGCCCAAACTTGGTACAAAAGGATTTTTACCATACTTTTTGTAAAAAACGTGCTGCTTAGTCATCCATGGCAGTAAAGTTATGAATAAGGTATCATTACACAGAATATAAATTGCTCTTTTAGAATAAATTTCAAACTCATATGATACCTCTTTAAGTAGAAGCTACAAAAGTTGGGTATACTTTTCCATACGCACTGTATACAGATAGTGCTGCCGATCTCAAACATTGGGAGTTACAGCCACATTCTTTCTCAAGAAATTCTCCAATGAAGCCTCATTAAGCCTGGCTCATGCACGAGACGTCATTTTTGCTGACGTTAGCGTTAGGAATTCGTCAGCGACTTAAACGGTCTTTTGCGCATCATGAAAGAGTGAATTTGTTTAAAAAGTAAGTGCAAAATGAAAAGTGGAAACAAAATAAATTTGATAGCTGGGGTGTTTCACAAAGAGTTAAGTCTGACTTAAAGTCATGCGTAAGTGCCAATGCACATACGGTATTAAACGCGAAATCTCATTGGTAGATTACCCAATAGCGCACGGCCCCTGAGCATGATCTGACCAATGCGGTGATGTGTCATATACCGCACACAACTAGGGATAAGTGCGACTGTTAGTCAAAATTAACTCTTTGTGAAACACCCCCCTGGTGTAAGGGATAATAGCCTTTACAGGATCGATTAGAGCAGGTACTGACGCAATTGAAATGAGCCGGGCTTAAAATTTGTAATTATACCTTATTGGCAAGTATAAGGCACGGTATAGAGCTGACGTTGGATAACATCTCCACGTTGTTCTTCCATTTGATGACATTATCGAATGTTGTACGCTCCGTAACATCAAATATGATGACGCAACATGAAGTGTCTCTGTAGTAGAGTTTCCTAATTGAGCTACATCTCTCAAGTTGGCCTGATGCAGAAGAGAAAGGAATTATACTGAAAGAATGCATTCTACTTTCCGGAAAATCACCGCTAGGACAACTACCCTCCGGCAGCGAAATTTTTTCCCCACGAACTTTTTGTCACTATCGTCCTTGACGCATGCGCAACTTTGAAATAGCCCTACAATGCATGGAGTTGGATGGGGTTTCAAAGTTTCATCCTACTTTTAGTAATAATAAAAACACAAAAAGTTATTTTTGTGATGTCCAACTGAGAGTCGAACCCACATACCTCAGGTTATACCTCAGGTTAAATGTCCGAGGGCTAACGCATCTCGCCACAGCAAGACGCTGGGAGCAATCGTCATTATATCGCTTACGGAATAAACCTATGATTGCGAAATTGATTTAGATCGGAAAGGATCAGGTGCGCATGCGCCAGGGAGGACAGGGACAAAAAGTTCGTGGGGAAAAAAATTTAGCCCTCCGGCAACTACCCCCGAACAACTTAAAGGAGAATTACGCTCAAAAATAAAGACGATAGTGTTCAAAGGTGTTATTTATTCCTACTTGTTAGACTATATGGTTTCGCGTCAAAATATACGAGATCGATACGAATCAAGATTTTCTGAGCAAAATTTACCATCTGCTAGGAATATGTATCGTCTGCTAGCAGCACATGGGGCTGCCATTTTGTTTATGTGTACAAGAAGATTTTCTTAATCCAAATGCTCAATTGCCTTTTTCAAAATTAAAAACCCATTTGAGATTTAAAATATAGAATAGATATGTCAATTTATTTTTAAACTGAAGATTTCCTTATATATTTCTGTTGAAAATCGATATTCGCTTAATAGAAATCTATTTTCTCGATACTGGACGTATGGGACGGAGCAAATTAATTCAAATTTAATGGATGCTTCTTCCTGAGCATCTATAGCGGCAAACTATGCATTCACCTGCTTTCGGATAATGGACTTGAAAAGTCGGAATGCATGCTGCATATATTATGTTCTGCTCTGTTTGGCAAACCCAAGAAAATAGATTTTTTTGTTAAGCAAAGCCAGACAATTTAAAGTATCATTATAAAGATTTAATTTTTATAATACATGTAAACACCTACTTTATATTTTTCGTCACATATGGGATTTTAGATAATGAAGAAAATCAATTTAGGATTTGGATTCAAAATATCTTCCTGACTGGAACATTTCTCAATGGTTCATGTACAACTCCAAATCAGCAAGAAAATGGCAGCCCCCATGTAAATGAGTAGGAGACGATACCGGGTGTTGGAATATCTTTATTTATACCCTTTTCTGATATCTTATTAGAAAATGATTTAGACCAATATGTAGGAATATATTACACCTTCCAATATAAGTAAATTTGTAATCAGGGTTAATTCTCCTTTAAGTCAACTTAAGGAAATGGACTTACTTCGTCATGAGGTGGCCTCGTTAGTAGGGGGTGCTATGTTACTCCCCATTGAACCTTCGGCAATTTTTTTTTTCACTTATAACGGTAACTGAACAAAAAACGTGGACTTCCCATTTTATCATTGTAGTACAATTTTCGGCAAACTTGTCGGCAAATGCAGTCCAATGGCACCGCCAATTCTAAATGGTCTAGTGGCCCCTGTTTATCATTTAAACTGAAAATAAGTAAATTGGACTTACCATTGATGTCCCATAGTTGTAGCTTCACAACCTGTTCCTGACACTTCACAATCTTGAAAGCAAAATCAACTGTGAAAAGGATAAATATAATGTGGATTGAAAATTTATCTTTGGACAACATTAAACTCGTCAAAAAGTTGGTAATTAAGGGAACATTTTATGATGGCATGGAAGCATATGCGTAGCCAGGGGAGCACAAGGGTACATTCCCCCTGTTCATCCGCCTAAAAAGGGGGCCAAGAACTTAACCATACCCCTACCTCTACCCCGGGTGTTTGGAGATCACCCCTGTCTGTGCCCCCCCCCCCTCGCATTCAACAAGTCTGGCTACGTCAGTGCATCGAAGATTCTGTATTTTGTACTTTGTACTTGTCTGTTACTATTCTCATTTTACAAATTTGGTTGTGAATAGTGCCATTTTGTGAAATGTATCAATGACATAATCCGAGTGCATGGGAATAGAATGAACTTAGATTTGAATGCGTTTCTTTTAGTTCTTGACTGCGAAATATGACTGCTAACTTACCACCAGCTGTAGTGCGTCTAAACCTGCCGTTGATATATTTTTCAACAAATGAGCTTTTCCCAACCAGACTGTCTCCAATAATGATAACTTTGAGCAGTTTTTCATCCACCTCTTCAGTTTCATCCACAAGACTCATTTTGTTCTACTCATAATACACGAACACATATCAATTATCTGGTGATGTACTACCGTTCAGGAATCATGGAACCATTTTAGGAGTCTGTTGGGAGGAGGTGTTCCTTTAGAGATGAATACACAAGTTTAGTGAGTGAAGAGTGAAACTGGGTGAGGCCCATGGGCGTCGATCTGTTTGATCGAAAAGTGGGGGTGCTCGAGCCCCTCAGCCTCCCTGTTCCTGGGCCCCTGCTGTTAGTACTGTTGGCCCATTAGGCGGACTACTGACACTGAGCATGAGCAACGTTCACAAAAGTATTCCTCCGAATAACATGCTGTCCTGAATGAATAAACGTTTTTAAAGATTAACATAATTAAGCATTATGTTCTATTTACAGCTTCATGGTCGAAAGTCTGTGGCCTCTTCATATAATTTGGCCATAGTTTCGATATTCGTGATTTTAGTTGCAAATCCGGGATAAAACATTTGTAGGATCTGAGGATAATGAGGATGCCATGTTACTCACCATGTTAGAGAGAGAGAGAGAGAGAGGGGGAGGGAGGGGTGGGGGAGAAAGTGGTGAGATATAGAGGGAGTAAGAAAGAGAGAAAGAGAGAGAGGGAGAGAAGGAGAGGCGTGAGGGATAGAGGAAGGGAGGGAGAGAGAGGGAGAGAGAGAGTGTGGATATATGTGTGTGTTAGAAAGAGAAAAACAGGGAGAGAGATTGCAAGAGAGAGAGCAAGAGAGAGAGCAAGAGAGAGAGGGAAAGAGAGAGAGACAGAGAGAGAGAATAAGAGAACAGCTTGATTTTCCTTTGGACGGCAAAGATCAAATTTCACAGGATACAACTCCATGTACAAACAAAGAAGGCCAATAGTTTGATAAATGAACTTCGCACAAAGCTAGATTATTTTCAGCGAGGTTCACCTACGAGTAAATAGCAGGAAATGCACCTTGAACCGGGGGCATTGACAGGCCATTTTAGGTAGTGGATGGGGGTGGGGGGGGGGGGGTGATGACGGACGTAATGAGACGAAATCTTTTAAAAAGACCTCCCCAAATAAAAATAAAAACAAAAACAAAAACAAAAAAAAAACACAAACAAAAACAAAACAAAAACAAAAACAAAACAAAACAAACAAAAACAAAACAAACAAAAACAAAAACAAAAACAAAAAAAACAAAAAACAAAAAAATTAAAATATATATAAAAGTAAATAAAAATAACAACCAACTAACAAACAAAAACAAACAAAAAAAAGAGTAAAAAATTAGCTCTTTGGCTGAGAGCAAATTTGTCATATAAATGGGACAGTTGACATTGATAACACGTTTCATGAAACAGGGCCCAGGTTGTTAGAATAAGGTCAATAATGCAGGCCTAATGTAATTAAAAACCAGAATATTAAATGACATGAAAAAGGGGGTATAAAATTAGTGAGTGATCAACGAGATATATAGCTATACATTACTTCCCACTTTATATGATGTATAAAACTCTGTATTTCGTTACGTGTTTAGTTAAAAATTGGTCAAATTCATCTAGTCAACCGGAATACCAGAACACAGGAGATATCGCAAAGCATTTCTGACATTTTGGGGAATGCTGTGGGTCTTAAATGATAATGTCATCGGTATTTCTATAGTTTTTTAAAGATTACACACAGGGGCGGATACAGGATTTTCAGAAGGGGGCGCGCATTTCAGAAAGGAGGCGCACACTGAGGAACCCTCCGTTTGACGAAGCCAAACGGCCATCTAGGGGGTCCGGGGCATACTTTGCCAGACAAAACGGGGGGGGGGGGGGGGGCGCACGCCCCTTGCGCCCCCCTCTGGATCCGCGCCTGACACAAACAACCAACTCCAGAAAGAAGCGTCCTCAAACCAGGTCCCCAACCACCAAACCCCCTTTCTGATCGGTTGCATGTAAACACGCTATGCTACTGCAAACAATACCTTTGTCACATAATTATCTTATGTTCCGAAATATATAATCACGTGCAATCTTTGCCCGTATCAAAAGTATAAATCACCTGACTTCAGCACTGACTCTTGATTTCCATGTTGAATTAGATAGAGGAAAATATTTTGCTTCTAGGACTCTAACCATTGTGGTCAACATGATTCGCCAGATCTTGGTCTTGGCCCTGTTGGGCCTTACGGTGGAAGCAAGACCCAGTTGGGATAAACTGTTCAAGAAATCGGACAACGACCGTGTACCGGGCCAGTACATCGTTGTTCTAAAGGTATGATTCTTTCAAGGAAATCATGATAATATTATACCTTAGTTACACCGTCATACCGACTCCAAACTGAATCGAAAACTGACTGACATGACTGTCATGATTGTTATCAAACCTAGTACATGCGCGTAGGCCTACTTGATCAGGATTCTCTTCAATTCTGTTCTGCCCAGTTTCATCCTGTAAAACATATCATTTGCATATTGTTTTTATTTTTTGCCGTGTCGACTGTGAATTTAGAATGATGCCAGTCAAAGTATGGACCAAAGAATTAATGAGAACCCTAGACAAAATGGTGGGGTCAGAGCAGACAAAAGTGCATTTTTGAAAGCTCGCGAGCCATAAGTATCAAAAACATTCATTCTAGAAGCGGTGCTACGAAATTGGCAATTGGCACCCCTATAGCAAAAACTACAATCCATGCAAATTTATTCATCATACTAGTATTCAAATACATTGGAATAAGAACAGCAGAACCTTAAATATGTTACATCCATGTACGTTTTATATGAAAGGGTTCTTACAAACAGACGATTGGTACTACAAAACTTAAAGATAACATTTAACAAATTCATAGTGACGAAGCTTTTCGACCTGCACTCATCGGGTCACAACGTAGGAATGAGAGAATACAAGAAAATACAAAAATCAAGGAAGGGTGTGTATAGCGACCCAGGTATGATCCGGGAACGCTAGAATAATCGAAGCGCTTGTACAAACTCCTTTTGTCGGCACAATAGCGGATCTCTCGACTGAATGAACAACGCTTCTAAGAAGCGAAGATGTTGAAAGCTGCGTGCTCTTGTTCAGATATGACAGAGAATATTATCAAATAATATAAAAAACATGGTAATATACATACCAATTGCTAATTCCTGGATGTAGCGACATGACTGTGTACCTCAATAAAGGAAACGGGTAGTGGGTATGCACAGGAAAATCACTTTCGTTGAGATTTTGATTTCGACATTCTTGTTCCGCAATTGATTCAGTCTATCCGTTCGAAGTAATTATATATCAGTAACATGAGTAATGAGGAAGCAGAAGTAATCGACTAAGCTACTCAGGAAAAACAATGAAAGTAATCTGAATATAAAATGATAATAAATATGTTTCCCCTAATAACAGCATGGTTTGTGAGGTGAAAACTGGTCTTGAGGTGTCGAAAGTAAGAAAGAACCAGTTGTATTTCTAAAATGGCACAAAATAAATCGGGATCTGAACGTCTTATACATGTGTATTTCATGTTGTATAGGCCTATGTATAGAGATTAGGACATACTATAAGGTGACTCTATTACACAAACCAATGCAAACAGGAAACTCGTTTTAATATTATCTACGTCATAGGAAAACTGCAATCAAAATCTTTATTTCCAGAAGAAAACAGTACAGTTTTGATTCCTTCAAAAGCAATTCATCAGATTTATTTGTTTTTCGTTGATAACCGCAATACGGATCTATATCAATATCTTTAAAAATCCCTAATAATCGAATGAATGATATTTTAAAACGATTTAATTCTGAGGCGCTGATCAAATATATCATATCTTCACCTTTGTGTTCAGATTCTATATCAAATATTTACATACAAAAAGAATGTATAGCAGCTTTTTGAGAATCGTCTTATCAAAGAAGATAACCATAATTACTCTGTATTCCTCTATACTATTGTCACTATTGTCATGATTGGTGATGAGTTTTGAAAGGCACACTCTAAAAAATAAAGTGTTAAATCACCATTTAAAAGGGCCGAGGAGTGACTTCTTTATCAAAATTAGGATGAACACTTAACATGCTGGATACAACACTATAAAGGCTGAATCCAGCAGGTTAAGTGGTTATCTACCATTTTGAAAAAGTGGTTACCCGTCGGCCCTTTTTAACGGTGATTTAACACTTCATTTTTTTAAAAAGTGCAGCATTTCCATTGTAACACCGATAAATAACAATGACTGAAGGATTGTACAATGTGACTAATTTACAGAACACTCTCTTTCGAAAACCATTTAGTCAATCTTGTTTCTGTTTCGAATTATTTATCATAATCACCGATCGAATTTCGAAATTTTTAGGCAGAGTTTGGTTTCATTCTTACATCAAATATGTAGACCAGACCATTATGATTTTTCGTATACATTTGCAATGGCCAAATTAATTGCTGATATATACATAATCTACAGTATCACTGCTTTCTATACGACACTTTTGCCGCATCATTACTTCCCTTTTTGGCAGTCAAAAAGAAATACGTTGTTATCGCATTATCTTTATTGCTATCACGTTATCAATAAAGACATGTGATTTCATATAAAAAGTGAGAGAAAACTGAGCTGAAATAGCTTTCGATAATAATGTCCCGTGATGTTCAAAGTATAACAACCATAACGACACAATCCTATACTGTCTACATAATTAATGACACCTTTCTGTTTATGATCTCAAAGCTATAAAGATAAATCTTATTGATTCAAACAAGGGAGCTTTAAATTTTGTATCATGATCTTTAATTTGATAAAATGTTCATAAATTCATCATGCAATGGCGGATCAAGAATGGTTGTCAAAGACGCAAGCGCCCCATAATTTATTGGGTAACTTTCATTTGCATGGAGGATTGCTGTGCGCATCCTCCTCAATTGTAAAATCCGAAACTGCCACATCGGGGCCGTATCTTTTAAGGAGTTGCGATTGATTCGAATCGATCACAAATTGAAATCAATCGCAATTGTGTACTGAAGAGATATGTTTTCATATATTTGCGATTGATTGGAGCAGGGGCGGATCCAGGATTGTGTAAAGGGGAAGGGGGAGCACACAAATCTAGCAAAATGTTCTGAAAACCAGTTTCAAAGGGGGGGGGGGCACAATTTTAAAAAAGAGGGGCCCAATGTACACTTTTCTTCCAAAGGGGGGGGGGGGCAATTCTGGCCCGTGCCCCCTAGATCCACCACTGGATTCAAGGATCAATTTGGATCAATCGCAATTAGACGGGGCCCTGCTATAGCGATCAGTAAGATATTATTATTATTTTGCTATTATCATTGCTCCCATGATGTCCTTGATGGTTCGAAATAAAAAGCTAGTCAGCCTACTTTATGAATAAAGAACAAAAAACAAACAAACAAACATGCAAAATCACTGCATACGTTATTACTGGAACTAAAATGAAAAGCAGGGGCATCCTTTGCATTGAACACTTTGAGAGAGAGAGAGAGAGAGAGAGAGAGAGAGGGGGGGGGGGGGGAGGGGTCATCGAACTTAAACCCGCGGACTATTGAATTCTCAAATTCCCATAGGGTTAATACAGGGTCCATCAGGAATTGGTAGTCGGAAGAAATGATGGATATTTCTAATAAACATAATTATAACATTAAGTAAAGTGAATTATCAACTGATTTATCTTTTGGAGTTGTTTGTATATCTAGTTTAGTTTAAAAGGCGTTTGTTGTAAAATTGATTAAGCAACTTCCTCCTGGTGACTTACATCATTTTATTTGTCGAGTTGAACAGTACATCAAACAAACCGCTGTTGTAATTGTCGTTATTGTTATTGTTTCGTTTTGACGGTGCTTATCACTTTCTCTCTTTTTTCAATTAATAGCCTGGGTTCAAGGCTGATGCTTTTGTGACTAAGGTCGAAACACAGAAGTCACCATCGTTTGCGAACTGTTCCATCTTCCACGTATACAAGAGTATCATCAATGGATTTGCTGCCAAGCTGACCGCACAAGGTTTAGAAAAGGTGAGTATAATACCTCAGTACAAGGCAAATTAACTTATGACCCGAAACCCCGGAATGCTGAGGACCTTTTTTTTTACTTAAAAGAGACCCCAAAATGCTGAGGACCCTTTTTATTTTCTTTTTTCCTTCTCTAAGAGTTTTTGACTTAAAAAGAGACCCGAAAATGCTGAGGACCTCTATTTTTTATTTTGTTGCTTGTCTAAGATTTTTTGACTTACAAAAGAGACCCCAAAATGCTGAGGACCTTTTTTCCTTGTCTAAGATTTTTTGACTTAAAAAGAGACCCGAAAATGTTGAGGACCTTTTTTTTCCTTGTCTAAGATTTTTTGACTTAAAAAGAGACCCGAAAAAGCTGAGGATTTTTTTTTTGTGGCTTGTCTGAGATTTTTTGCTCACAGCACCACCAGTAACAAAATCGTTCCCAGGTGCCTGGTGGAGGTAGGGCAAACGTTTGCTGCCTATTTATTTGTTTGGTTTCATTTCAGAACAGAAATTGCTATAGGATGACATAAATTTTAAAAATTATGTTATAGGCCTATTCATATTTGTTTAAAATCAGACGTATGTAGTGAAACGGCACATCCCAAAATATCAAGTTTAATTTGCTACTTATTTTCGTTCAGAGAAATATTTATTAAAAGTATATACCTAATTTAGTCAATTAGATATGTGGTTTTACCTTTGATGTAATAAGTAAAAAGGAATATGTTTCGATGAACATAAGACAGGAATAAAACGCTGTGTCACGTTGTTCATTGTTTTGCTAATAGCGTACTAAAAAATCTTTTTCTTCTTAGTTTAGTTTTATTTGGCCATAAATCTTAATTATAACAAGTTATACATTCGATATGACGTATGACTAGGCTGTCTTTCAGTCGATGCTGTTTTTTCACCCATACATGTATCTGTCTTGTTAGAAGATTAATAATATTCACATCTCTTCCTGCGTTCCCAACTTTTAAACTCTAGCTTCTTGGTTTGGAGGAGGTATCGTTTGTTGAAGAGAATGGTGTGGTTCGAGCTCATCAAGCCCCTGGTTCATGGGGGTTGGACCGGGTAGATCAGAGGTATCTACCGCTGGATGGACAGGCAGACTTTACAGGTTAATCCAAATGACCTCCGTGACCTTTTTTTTTCGTAAGAATTAAAAAAATATTCTTAAACGAAAAAGGTCCTTGAATATAAGTATCGTAATCATTACCATCATTTTGTTATGATTATTAAGATTATTTTCACTGCATTTAGTTTTATCATTATTGTTATAATTATTTCATTATTATTGTCATTTATTATTATTGTCATTATTATAATAATAATAATAATTATTATTATTATTATTATTACATGTATTATTATTATTGTCATCATCATCTTCATCATCACTGATATTAATATTATTATCATCACCTTCATTATTATTATTATTATCATTGTTATCATCATCATAATAAATAGATATTCATCATTATTCTTCAAATTAACCTAGAATTATATGAAATGCACCAAATGTGATGGGAGATGTCAATCAAAACAATGGTTGGTTAATGGTATATTTCATAATCCAGATTGAATGACTTCTAAATGTTTCTATCAATCAAGCTTTCTTTTTTTTAAGGTGACGGAAGTGATGTGACTGCCTACATTTTGGACACGGGCATCTACCCAACCAATACGTACTTCAATGGGAGAGCTTCAGTAGGATACGATGCAATTGGTGGTGGCCAGGTAACAAAACGTTCATACGACACATGCTCCGGCGACAATCAAACTCTTAATGCAACCCTGGATCAAACACTCTACCTAACCCTAACCCTGAAGCGAACTTAAAACCAAATTGCAACCCTATAACCCTAACGTGATATCTTTAACGAAATAAAGCCCGAAGCAATTATAATCTATCGCCGGAGCAGATATGGTCAGAGCACCAACAAAACACATCCACATTGTGACATGTACAAGTTAGAGGAAAGGAGTAACACCCTATAAAAATATTCATTCTTTTTCAAGCTTTACCGCCAAATTGCTTGTTTGGAAAAATTGGGAAATTTGAATTTGTGCGCAAATTTGAAAAGCCGAGGACGATTTTATTGTTGGAAGATTTTAGGTTAACTTGTCGGTAAATTCGGTCCAACATCCCCCCCCCAAAAAAAATGCTTAGTGAATCTCGTGGTGAGTCAAAGTATACTGGAGCACTTCGGAATATTTCGGCCTTTTACCAACTTTCGTTGAGCTAAAATTCTGTAGCAAGATCAGTGTCCTCTACTGTATGTCAATGGTAGACGAATAGAATAGAAATACACGCGACGGAATTACAGACAATTTTTTGAAGTTTCCTTAAATGTCTATATCCCAAAATTTGATTAAATAATGCTTGTTTATTCCTCTTAATAATTGATGGATCCGTTGTGAAGTAAGGGAATACCCTGCTTTTAAGTAATACAAATATGATGGTATTTGTATAGTTTTTAGAACGGATGTGTTGTAAATATTTTTCTGTTGATACTTGATAACTTTAAAGGGGTCGTCCACCTTAAGCTGCTTTAAAAAAAAGCAGAAAAATTAAAGAAAAAGATTAATGAGAGTTTGAGAAAAATTCGATGAGAAATAAGAAAGTTGTAATTAATCAAACACAAATTGGCAACTCCGTGACGTATCATCTGAGGTCCTCTCCCATTTGCCCTCTAAAAGAAATTCATAAATACCCATTTTCTCTATAGAAAATATTCCACCATACATGAACCGTTGGTATAATGAACCTTTGATGTAATAAGTAAAAAGGAATATGTTTTCGATGATCATAAGACAGGAATAAAACACTGTGTCACGTTGTTCATTGTTTTGCTAATAGCGTACTAAAAAATCTTTTTCTTCTTAGTTTAGTTTTATTTGGCCATAAATCTTAATTATAACAATTTATACATTCGATATGACGTATGACTAGGCTGTCTTTCAGTCGATGCTGTTTTTTCACTCATACATGTATCTGTGTTGTTAGAAGATTAATAATATTCACATCTCTTCCTGCGTTCCCAACTTTTAAACTCTATCTTCTTGGTTTGGAGGAGGTATCGTTTGTTGAAGAGAATGGTGTGGTTCTGAATTTTTCTGAATTCTTTATCGGATTTTGCTCATATTATTACTTATCTGTTTCTCTAAATTTGTTGCTTTTATTAAAATCAACTTTATACCAGGGTAGAAGTTCCCTTTAAACAGGATTTCTTTCTGCCAGTACAGATTTAAAAACTTCAAAGATAAAATAATGATTATGTCTCAATTTCCCTGAATCCTAACATTTTTATCAATAATGGAAGACATGTAAGATATTGATTTAATATTATTATCATAATGAGATGTGTGTCTTGTGCCTATTCTTATTGCTTGACCATCCTAGCAAGGTGTTGACTGTAACGGTCACGGTACTCATTGCGCAGGGACAATAGGGGCGGACGTCTATGGAATCGCGAGAGGGGCACAGTTGGTCGGAGTTCGGGTCCTTAACTGTTTGGGGAGTGGCCTAAATACGCAAGTCATAGATGGTAAGCTCTACGCTGTTTACCTTATAATAACTTCTAATTCAACATAACTATGAATGTAATTTTCTTTTCAGTAAGTACATTAGTAAAAACATGCCGATATCTAGCATTACAGTCATGATAAAGTACACACAACTAACTCCTGTGGCAATCACACCTATATAACAGCTACTCCGGACAACTACCCCTAGGACAACAAGCTCTAGGAAATGTAACCCTCGAACAACTATCCCTAGGAAAACTACACCAGAACAACTACCACCCGGACAGTTACCCCAGGACAACTACCCTAGAACAATTAACCCTGTGACAACTACCCCTAGGACAACTGCCCCTAGGAAAACTATCCCTAGAACAATAATTATCCGTTGGACAATACTCCTGACAACTACCCCCTTTAAAAGATTACCAAATCACCCCTCGAACAACCCAGGGCATGATAAACTTGGGGAGCCTGTCGCTTATTTGAAATGTGTGGATGACATGACTTGGCCATATCTCGCAGAATCCAGGATCAGGGTGACGAGCTCTACCAGTCTCTCATTACCCTCGAATCTTGGTTCCGTGATAATTTTGTGCCTCTAAATGCTAAGAAATACAGATAATTATGTTTCAGTAAAACCCAACCTCCATAGCTGCATGTATCTCTTAGCAGTGATGCCTTGAGCATCATCAACGCCATGCAGGTTCTTGGTGTGATCATCGAGGACAACCTCAAACGGAAGTTGTAGATCCAGGTTATTATGTCGCGAGCAAATCGACGGATGTATATGGTAATATGGTAGAGAATTTACCCTACCTAAACATGACCTGATTACAGTCTACACTAGAGTCTCTTAATAGACAGAGTTACGACATGGACGTCCTATTTTTGGAAACAAAATGTCATTCGAGTTCTTTCTACTTAGAACAATCAGGGATCGTTCGCCTTCTACTTGAATATGCTCGTCAGGTATGGCATTGACTCAAAGCAAACTCATCGAGAACGTCCAGCAGAAAGCCCTCAGAACCATCCAGGGTCCTCAATCATGTCAATATCACTCGTACGAAGCCGTTCTTAAGACAAGTGGCCTGTTGTTTCTTAGATGTCGACGTGAACAGTTATGCCTGAACTTTTTCCGTGTTGCCTTCAGATCTGGTTGTTCGGAACATTGGTTTGAGGCAAACTCAAATGCCAGACTACTGAGAAAAGAAATCGAATCTTTAATTCTGCGTTGTGGACATCCGGGAACTTCCGTCGTGATTGAAAACAATAGCGTGTCAACGCATAGCAACGAATTGGCTTTGCACGCACTTTGGATTTGTGGCTATAATGTTTTTTCTTTTCTTCATCAAAATTTCGTAAATTTGTTGTGCCATAGGTTGTCACAACCATAATATGATGCAGGGATAATCTCTTTCATTTTGTGTTTTTCCTGATTGCGTTAAATGAAAATGGGTAAACGCGATCGAATCGGCAGGAAAAATCCAGATAACAACAAACGCTGGGAACCGACGATATACGTTCGGATCATTTGCTCGGATTATTTCATAATAGGTACATATCTTGCTGATATCTAGCTTATCAGTCTTATATATGGACACTTATATATATATACATATTTATTTACCCAGTGACTTATCTAGGGATTATGGCGCCCGGGGCAAACAGTGAAGTTGCGTCCCCCCGAGTCCCCAAACTTATTTAAGTTATTGTAAAAGTGAGTGAGCACGGCGGCCGAGCGGCAATTTTTCTATTTTTACCCTAAAAAACGTAATTTCCTTTGCATTTTACCCAGGACATTTTGCAATTGACTACTCCTATTGAGCGATCGAGAAGTTCGAATTTTTTACATTGATAAACGGTTTTCTATTCACTCACTTCTAAAATTGGGAGCAAAATTAACGATAACCCTTGAGAAGTAGTCGAGTAATTCAGCAAGGCGAACGAAAGTTGGGATTTCATTCAAATGTTGAACCTTTGCAAATGATGTTTTATACGCTTTATGATATTGCGGGCGCAATATTTCTAGCAAGATTCAGATGAAGCTTATTACATGATAGCGAGCAAAACAACAATTACATCTTTATTTTTCAAATTGTGAACCCTTTAAGCTATTTAAGAACTATATACGGGAGGCGCAAAATTACGACATCCTTAAGCAAATAATTATGCGAGAGAGCAATGCGACCGAGCTTTTGAAAATTGTTCGCATTTCCAACCCTAAAAAACTGTGTTTCTAATGCATTAACCGTTCAGATTGGGGGGGGGGGGGGCATAATCCGTAAGAATTATGATTTTTCTTCATTTACCCCCTTTTTCCTTTCTCTCTTTTGCATTTTTTGCACCCCCTCCAAGTGCCGCCCGGGGCACGTGCCCCGCTGCCCCCTAGATATGCCACTGTATTTACCAATATATCTATATAGATTTCAAAGACAGAACATGTGTCATGGGAACCAAAAACAAAAAGTCGCCCATGCACCTGTTCACATTATCGTATCGATACGGTATGGGATTTTGTACAGTCCCACCTACTCAGCTTTTTGCATTCCCTGAATATGACATCAACCCACTCCTACAAGTATGAGATTATCCTGCCAGGAGTGAATTTCCGATGATGTTCGCTGTGCGAGAGTCGTTCTATGTGCATACAAATAAAATGCAATGGATTTACTGCACGCAAATGCTACGTGTGGGATCGAAGTCAACTAAGTGCGACGCTCAAGCGGGCCGTGCTTTCACCTATGAACTGAGGCGTTACTAGGGTCGTCGTTAGGAAAGTGACATCACGCCGGAACTCAGAATGAACCGAAATGCATGACCGAACTTTATAAAAAATGCCCTATTCCATATCTCGCCAGGCTTCTAAACGCAAATGATATCTAATCACTCATTATTGTATTTGCACATGTATTTGTAAGCAGCTGCTTTACGATAGATCTGATGCTTTTCCCCTAGGGCAATTTATTATATCAATGTAAAATCGGAATTCAATTAATTTAAATCACTAATTATGATAAATTATGATAATTATGATAAATCTCATGAAATTTTGGATTTTCATAATTTTAAAAAGCATGTCATATATACGATACGCTCTTTGTTGTGAAGTTTACCAAAAATTCTTACTCGATATTCTTTACTGGTGGAGATTGATGTTCTTCATTAAAAAATATCTCATCATTATGTTTCTAATTTTTCTATACGAGACTTTAATTTTGTAACTTTTGTTTCACTAGTAGATGCATATTAAATATAATTATTCCTCAAATGTATAATCAAACCGGTTATTGAATATTATTCTGTTTCAATTATTTGCATAATATGTAATTAATCTGATCTCCTTTCCAATTTTACCGGCCCATGAATATACAGTTATTCTGGTTACGCAGGCGTAGCCAGGATTTTTCAATAGGGAGGGGAGGGGGGGGGGGGGGTGGGGGCAGACGTGAAGGATCAACCGCAAAGCCAGGATTTCATTTTAGGGGGCGGTTGTGAGGCACGCGAAGAGTGCGAAATTGGTGATGAGCACGCAAAGCGTGCTCCCCAGGGGTGGGTGCAGGGAGGGGGATTTCCCCCCCCCCCTCCCGCGCGAAGCGCGAAAGCTCTTAAGTGTTACAGAAAATGTGAGAGAAAGATAACGGCTCGTAATCCTTTTTTTTTAAGGCGGAAAGTTAGTCTGAAGCCCTGGCTGCCATTTCAGTATTTTCTCCATTCAATTCAATTCAAGGATAGTTTTGTGGGAGTAGTTATCAGGAGGATAATATCCAAGGAGTTATTTGCCCTTTGTAATATTTGATATATATGTCCAAGTAATAATCCTTGAGGATTGTTATTACTATTCTTATTTTTGGCAACATACACATTACATGAAAGTAATACGGCATTATGTGATTTGATTCTAGTCGTTTTAGAACATTCAAAATCTAATGTGTTAATAGAAGTCGTTTAACGAGTGTTTTGCTGAAAAAATAAAAAAGTATTGAATGATGAAGTATATTATTGCTATCAGGTCTTGATTGGGTGATTGAGAACGCGGAGAAACCAGCGATAGCATCCATGTCTCTTGGAGGAAGCGCATCCGACGTGATGGATGCGGCTGTGACGTCACTCATCGATAATGGAGTCCTGGTGATTGTTGCGGCGGGAAACGACGACCTTGACGCCTGCAACTATTCTCCTGCTCGAGCACCACGTGTAAGTATTTGTAAGGTCGTCAGCAGAACATTTTGAAGGGTTAGGGGATGGGGGGGGGGGGCAGGGGTATTAGCAGAAAAAAGTCATCATTACCCATATAACATAGTTGAGTTAGTGATTGCTTGCTCTTTTGCAATTATCTCTATGTAAAAACAATCAATCGTACGTATGAATTGCTGAGCTTTGTGTTATATGTTTCGGTTTGAACGTCTTCAAGATTTGTTTCAGTTTGCCGCAAAAAAAAACACACAAAAATCCCCACAAAAAACAAAAAACAAAAACAAACAAAAACGTTAAGTTATGGATTTCCTACATTAGTGCTCGGTTTCTGCAATATCAAATACACTGATCAGGGGCCCGCTGCACAAAACTTGTGTTTGAACGCAACTCAGGAAAATCAAACGCAAGTCCTTAATGCGCACTTCTGGGCCCGTTGCATAAAACTTACCATTAACGGTAACTTTGCCATCAATGGTAACTCCCATGGAAACCTTGAGTTTGATTGGCTGTTGAGTGATGTTACCATGGTAGTTACCATTGACAACAGAGTTACCATTAATGGTAAAGTTTTATGCAACGGGGCCCTGATTGGCTGAAAATAAAGAACAGAAAGTGCAATAATGTATCGATAGAACATAATGTAATTATATTTTTATTAGAACCTGACACACGTATGGAAAGTGGTATAGATATAGGGAGGGGGGGGGGGGAATTCCCTTGACTAATGGGGGCGCTTAAGACATTATTAGACTGCAGGATTCCCTTATCAAGGAAATTGCAAAAATATGAAAGGGATGAAGTGTATCTCAATATGTATCCTATTCTACGGTTTACTTTAATATAATAATAATATTGGATATTTATATAGCGCTCATATCCACCACGCAAGGTGCTTAAGGCGCTCCAATATTACTCCGGCTCTAGCTAGTCTACCGATATCGGCGCTCACAGCATTCAATGAATTCCTTCCTACCGGTACCCATTTAACACATGGGTGGAGAGTGGCAAATGTAGATTAATGTCTTGCCAGAGGACAGTAGTCAGTTCGAAACCCACGACCTTCCCATTTCCAGTCAAGTGTTAAAACCACTCGACTACGACACCTCTACACCTTATACCATTTTGTTTCCAGGCCGTGACTGTTGGTGCTACAGACAGCTCTGACGCACGAGCTTATTTCTCCAACTATGGTACCTGCATGGATATCTTTGCACCCGGAGTAGACATTACAAGCACTTGGTACGGCGAACCTACCGCTATTAATACTATCAGCGGTACCTCTATGGCCTGTCCTCATGTAGCAGGTGAGCAGTGATCTTCTTCTGTGTCGAGTTGCTTATCATTTAGTTTAATTTCTCTCTTTCGTTTTATTCCAAATATTATGATCCCACTGGGAATGAGTTTTAAAAGTTGTGCTGTCCTGTGAAGTTGTATCGTTTTTATTATCAGTAATTTTTTTTGAAAATTATATTTTACCCGACAAACACTCAAACTATTTAATCGGTTTTTATTATACACCATTTCTACCTTCTTGAAGTGAGGCAACTTTAGCTAACCCTTTCTGCATCATGTTATGTAATCTTTAATTCAAAGTTTATATATATATATTGCCAATTATATTTTGTTTAATTTTTTTTAATGAATCATATTCGTTGTCAATCTGACAAAATGTTTTGTACCTTTCCCATTGATGTCAGTGAATTAAAATTCGAAAAAAAATTGTATATTAATTTGTGATAAGAAACAACAACCTTATACATGTAGGTCATTGTTATTATCAAATTACAGTATTTGTGTATCCTTATTCCTTATGTACTTACGGCAAGTTTAATGAACCAGGTTCATTTTTGTTTTTGTTCTTTTAGGGGCGGCCGCCATCGCACTTGGAAACGACAACAACTTAAACCCAGACGATCTCAAACAAAAGATTGTTGATGACGGTACGACGAATGTGGTTTCTGACCCCGAGTCGGGATCACCAAACTTGCTGCTTTACATACCCTGAATACATATGCGCATGCGCGCTATGCAATGAACCAATAAATAATAATCAAACAAGATAAAACGACTAATTATAACATAGACAGGGTGTGATCCGGGAAAGGGGGGGGGGGGGGATCCCGGAAGTATTTAAATTTTTCTGTACCCTGAAGAGAAAGGAGAAAATGCCAAAGGCGTGGATATCAAGATTAGACTTTGATTTGACTGTGTGATCAAAGTGCTCTAAAAAGTTCCGAACTACAAAGTTTACAATTTTCTCGCTTGATCACTATAATATTTTTACGAATGTAGTCGCTAAAATGCAAAGTTTTTTCTAGTGCAAAATAGAGAATCTTCACATACATTTTTTTTCCTCCTTGGTCTCTAAGCGCTATACCCCCCCCCCCCGCCGACGAGACATCCCCCACCCATGATTACATATAGCCCATAAAAATAAACATTTTTTTGGCTATACAATTATAACTTATGTATTCAAAATAACAAAATGTTGGCAGAAATGATAGGTGCGATGCACAATGGTATTGTTATGTTCTGAATTAATTACTGATACATACAAGTTATATGGACTTGATTTTTCAAAAAGTGAAAATGTAATTAAATATTCACAGTTTTACTTTGATAAAAGTGTTCAAAGAAATGTCAAATAACTTATTCCAAATAAATTTGACATCATTCAACTTTACAATATGCAAACCTCACTCTGATACGAGTTGATTTTTGTTTACACCTAGTATACCGAGAAAGGCTACTATAAGCCATGCTTTTCTTTGAAACAAGTGTATGATTTCCAAATATTGATATCAAACAGTGTATTATGCAACAAATATATATGTCTTTCAATAAAAGGAAATGATTGATTTTTTAAATAATATACGGCGGCTATATGCTAAATATTTTATCTAAAATGTAGGCTGATATCACCGTGAATGACAAAACCTCCATTTTGATCGTTTGATATTGTAAACTATACAATAAAAAAGATAATTATATCCTTCCTTCATCCAATCAGAATTTAATTTGCCACTTAACTTAACAATTACTATCAAACCACTAAATATGGTTTAAACCCTAAAACCCCTAAAAAAAATAAATTGAACAAATTTATATAAAGTCATTTCATATAGATGGTTCATAGTCATTATTCTTCATATACTGGGTGACAGTCTTCAGGGCTCCATATCTGAAGCAAGTAATACATATGCTCATTTTATTGTTTTATCAGATCAAATGTACAATAACAAAATCTGTACTACGGAAATTTGTACTCGATTTGTATTTTCTTTCTCTAATAATTATATGAACTTAAACTGCTTAATTAAAAACGTTTTACCCACTTAAACTGCATGTGTAAAACATTAAATGGACAGGTGAGTTTAAGTAAGCGTAATGGTCAGCGTTTGCCGCCAGAACCATCACCAAGACAACACTGTCGGTGAGTGACGTCACAGGAAAAAAATCGAAAAGTTGGAAAACTAAAACAGTCATAATTCGACTTTATACTGGTCAAATATTTAAACTGATATTCAGGTATACGGTAGGCCTATACGGTAAAGATAAAAATATAACACAAAAAATGGCCTGATGATAAAGTTATCTTAAACCTGTGTTTCTACAGCAATTTCATGAATAGTTTGATTCAAAATGAGAAGGGAATTAAAGGAGAGAAAAGACAAAGAGAGAGAGAGAGAGAGAGAAAGAGAAAGGGAGAAGGAGAGAGAGAGAGAGAGAGAGAGAGAAAGGGGGGGGGGGGGTGAGAAAAGAAAGGAATGGTTCCAAAAAAGGGGTATAAAGTGAAACGATAAATGAATAGTTTTGCCAGGTACTCGTTTACAATGCTTTCTAAAAAAAGAAGAAAGGGTACAGTTTATTAGGCAGAATCGTACACGGGTGCATCGATTATAACAAAATATTTAGATATCTCTTACATACAATTGATATATATTATACAACATACTGTCCTGAGAGTGTCACCCAATCAAATCCATAAGATTTGACCCATAAGTTTACTAGACCAAAAAAGTTAAACCGTTAAAGATTTTCAGCCTAGCCATGGCCCTCCGGTTTAGACCCCAGAGCCCTGTTCGATTTCCCCCAATCTATTCCCCGCAACCATTATTCTCTCTATTTCATTTTTCTACGAGAGTTGTCAAAGCTGTTGTAATGTTGTTGTTTATAATTATTCGTAAGTATATTCATAAGTATACATGTATCTCAAAGCATTCGCTTGGATCCAGCTGAGGCATGTGGCTTGTCTTTGTTCAAAACTCACCTCCCCCAACAAAGGAATTCATTAATGAGGTTGAAGATTTGTCAATCTGTCGGTTAAGTCTAGGTCACAACCCGCCGTACTTGCAAGTGCGTGCTGTCTGCGTGCAAAAACGTGGGCAAAATTTGTGGATCCGTCCGTGGTGAGTACTGCCTCCGTACGGATTTGGGGCACGCAGACAAGACGTAGAATTTTTAGTGCAGGAGGAACTTTTGCTGCGTTCAGGCTGCGGGCGGTCTACGGATTCACCCCCAGTACGGGTGACGTCGTTGACGTGCGTGCCCTCTGCTGCTAACGAGCGCACAACGCACGGACTCCGTGAGTTTTTGAAAAATTTTCCCACAGTTACTTGCTTCTCTTCTCTCTTTTCTTTCCTTCTCTCCCCTCTTATTTCTCTTTATTTTTCTTTTTTCTTTTTTTCTTTTTCTTTTCTCTTTTTTGTCCTCCTTTTTCTGTTTTCAAAACCCTCTAGACTCTTTCTAACGGAGTCATTTATTCTCTCTCTCTCTCTCTCTCTCTCTAAATAATCGTCCAGCGTCTTTTGATGAAATTTACACAAAAGTTAACGGTAATTTAAACAAAACCGTTGGGGAGATGAAATATTACAATTTTTTGCCCATAGGGCTTCATCAGGAAATTTATTTAAAAGCATCCAGCATGGGAACATAGTGTGCTAAGCCCAATGTCCTAAAGAATACTAGCCCAACAAAGCGCAACAAAGCAAATGTGCAAAAGAGGGAGAAGGGAGAGAGAGGGAGAGAGGGGGAGAGAGAGAGCTCGAGAGAAGAGAGCGAGAGAGAGAGTGAGAGTGTGAAAGAGAGAGAGAGAGAGACAGTGTGAGAGAGAGAGAGAGAGAGAGAGAGAGAGAAATAGGGGAAAGTGAGAAACAAAGTAGGAACACAAAAGAAGAGAAGAGACGAAGATAAAAGGAGAACAAAATAAAATAATAGGAAAGAAAATAAAAGAAAGAAATAAAGAGAGAGAGAGAGAGGAGGAGATCACACGGTAGGAGTAAAAAGATACATTCATCCCACCAGGTTGGAGAGAGCCGAGATACTGGATATATATTAGTCTCTAAATGTTCAGTTTTTATTACTACAGATAGGTCTTGGACGAAGGTCCCTACGTAATCTGCAAGCACATACCCTAATTTGACACTTTATCAGAAAATCATTGTGTCTTGAGAGAAGCATAATTCAGCTACCTTCTGGTCGAGCAGCTACATTACATGGCCTATGGTAGTCTTAGAGCGCAGACTCTCTTTTACGTCAGACCAGGGTTTGTGCTTGCAAACTAGCCTCTACGGGAGTATCTTGGACGTTTGTTCTCTGTTGTAACTGCACTTTGTATTACTGCATTATCCCTTGCCTCCTTGAATCAGTTTAAATCATCTTCCTCTGTTCCAGATTTTCATGTAACAAAACATTTAGATTTCCAAGTCTGCTTCCAGTGCTGCCAGTGATGGCGCTATAACTTTCTGCTGGGTAGTGTCCCTGTATTAAAGAGTTGCGACATGGACGTCCCACTTTTTTGGAAACAAAACGGCGTTCGAATTCTTTCTATTGAGAACACCCAGGTGCTCATCGGAATTGAATAGAAATGTTACGTAATAGTGGAAACAAAATGGCGTTCAAATCCCCAGTTGTCGTAACTCTTCTATACAGGGACACTACTGCTGGGCAAGCCTTCTCGCCAGCAGCTAGACCAAATCATTAGAAGGAAGAAGTATGATTGTACGTCACAAAAATATGAGAGTAAAATGCAAAAAATTTCATCTCTGAAAAGGTATTATCCCCACCAATAAAAATTGAGTTTTAAAATTGTTTGCTTCACTCTTCCAGCGAGGTCATTCCATAAGCTTGCTGAGATGTACAGGAAACATAGCAACATAAGTTAAATCTTCCTTCAAATCATACGAGGAGGTTGTCAAAGCAACTCTATGTTCCCATGGTTACACATCAATATCCATGATGCGTCTTTTCTGAGAATCCTCCTGACACAGGCCATGCCACCAATCGTAGAAGTTTGGATGCTGACCCTGCCAAGGGTACTCTTCTGGATGCAACGATTTCTTGAGCAAGGTCATGATGATGTAGCACAGTCTCCTCCCAGACTGAATACGTGTTGTCAGAATTGTCGAAGATTTCTGCACTCGACCAAGCCTCCTCCATGCGAAGTATTGCAGATACAAGTCATCGTTCCCATCCAAGAAATGAATGTAGTCTGCGAAATCCTGGATTGTTCTGAAGTCATCGACGTGAATGAAAGAGTGAGGCGGAGCAAGACGCTCGTAGTCCTCTTTTGATGAGCCATAGACGATCGGGACGGAGCCTACAGCTAGAGAGTTGTGCCAGAACTTCTCCGTGATGTACTCGGGACACTGACTGTTCTCTAGGGCGAGGTAGAATTTGTAATCTCCACGGATGGACCAACAACCGTCTTTGAAGCGGGGACACTCGAGGCGTCCGCATCGACCATACGTGTCGATGTCAAGATACTTCTGGAGCTCTTGTACAAACTGTGTTCTTTTCCAGCTAGTGCTGTTGCAGTTGGACGCTACCCATGACATCAGCTTCTTCTTGCGGAGAACCTTGGGGCTATGGTCAGGATTTTCTGTGTCGAAGTAGTAATATGCTGGAGCGATATCCGTGGTGCTCATATACGTGATTGAAATATTGAATGGATTCCCGAACTCACGAGGTGGAGATTGTTCAGGGCCATGCATCGGCGCTTCCTTGGAATGGAAAACCCAGAGTTGTCCTTTCGGTCTGCTTTCGATGACAGATTTCCAATCGCGTCGGTCTGGTAGAAAAAACACCACATCACTCTGTTGAATATCTAACAGAGTGAAGCCGACCTTCGTTTCAAATTGACAATTTGAGAATCTGCAGGTGAATTTCGTCCATATTTTGTGAGTTTCTTTGATCATCCGCGTGCACTTACTTTTACATAACTGAAGTACTTTGATGACGCAAGTGTCTGAACCGTTATTGCTCTTGTCTTGGCTGAGGATTGCCGAGTTGTGTATCTTTTGCAATAGTCTGTTCTCCTGGAAATTATATTTCATATTCCGCAGAGTTTCAAGCAGCCATTGGCCATCACTACCCATTTCCGAATCAATTTCACGATTAACCCTCTCTGTTTTCAGGGCATCGTGGGTGAGCTTTAGATTGGCTAATTCAGGAATATGTTCATAATATATCTGCTCCTCGTGAGAAGTCTGAATTTTTCCCATCTCAAATGAAGCTCTGTCTGGTGCGTCGGCAACCAAGCTATCTTCATTGCCCCTGAAATGGCGGGAAGGATTTTTGTGTACAAAATAAACTTTCAGAGCGAAACGACAAGCAATTACAAACAGGACTGTCCCTAGTGTTTTCAAGAGTGTTCGCTGGGATACTAGCTTGACCATGTTGATTCTTTGGCTGTGTTTTGCTTATACATGTACATCAAAGTTGTGGAGTATCAAAATAATGTGGATGACATCTTATCCTGTTTGCCTGTGGATGAACAAGATCATAGAAAATATATTTAACCTGATGAAAGTAAACACGTTCTCACATGACACGGGTTCATATTAAGGAAACACGTGATCCTCCCGCCCCCCCCCCCCAAACAAAAAAAAAAGAGAGAAAAATTTGCTACAATGAAATGTTTAGAGGCACCTACTCATTTCCACAGCAAGCAAGTAACTCTGAATCGTATGGCCGATGAGAGCGAGAACTGGAGGCTCGACTGCTGAGACAACAGCATAAGTATGTGCCTCTACACTTGCAAAATTTTGCTTAGTCCCGTACTGTCGGTGGGGCGAAGGATTTAAGATTTAAGGATCTAATGATTTAGCCCCACCGATGGTGTGAGACTTAGCTTTTTGCTTTCTTTTCTTTTCTCCCCCTCTATTTGATTTCTACCCTCATTTTCATTTCTCTCTCTCTCTCTCTCCCTCTCGCTGTCTCTTTTTACCGAATCGTGAACAGCATCTTATTTTTTATTTATCTATTTATCATTATTATTACTATTTTGTTTATTTATTTATTCATTAATTACGCCCTCTTATGACCTGCAATTATGAATTAGGGCGTTGTGGCGTGCGCCTGTAATCCAGCTACCAGTGTTATAAACTGATTCAGCCGGACCCAGGTTCTAGACTGAGTCACGTCTTTCGGATGGTGACGTTAAAGGTCGGTCCCAGACGTAAATAATCATATCTGATTGATACACGTCTGTAAAAACCCAATTACACACACACACACACACACATTTCTTGTTTTTACACTGCTGAGATTTTTTAAAATGTCCAAAAGATCTTAGTATTGAAATGAATTATTCATGCATTTCTACCGCCAGCAAATGAGAAGAACCTGATACAGAAACCTGTTCTCCTTTAGTAATCCGCAGGCATTGGTTCGTGTTTCTTTTTCTGCTTTCTTTCTTTTCACCTTCTTCTGTTACCGTACTTCGTATTTCGTATTCTCTGTTATTGTTATATTTCATTGCTGGTAATGAATAAAATAAGATAGATGAAATAACAGAAACTAGAGGAAAGAAATGCTTGTACCGAAAGGGTGGGTAGCGTCGCGTTGACTGAAAAGCCACCATTCGTCCAAAGCCCCCCCCCCCCCCGGGTTGCTGGACTTTTTCTAAATATAGTTGTTATTATTATTATCATCAGTAGGCCTATTTTTAAAATTATTATTATCATTCATATTATATTAGAAGTTCAAACGCATCAAAATAACAATACATAGAAAAAGTCAACGCACCCTTTCGGCAAAACGGGTGTGGGGGGGCTTTGGACGAATGGTTGCGTTCCAGTCAATGCAACGCGACGCAACGCGACGCTACCCACCCTTTCGGTACAAGCCGGAAAGAAATGATGGTCGAGGGATCACACTTTATACAGTATTTACATTCTGCAATATGTAGGAGCCGATGTGGACTTCCCATAATACTAGAAAAAGCATGCGACGACCTATCATGTAATGTTAAAGGATTAACCTGTTGAGAGCACAGGCTGCAGTAAACCCTCAAAGCCCTAAACAATGGGTTCGAGCTATCGATTTTAGAACCTTTTGAATAAGATTCTTTTCCAAAGGGTTTGGTCATTCAAGTATAGCGTGAAGACGAAGTAAAGACAATAAGTTTTGGAAATTCTCTGGCCTGACCAGTCCATGGTATACACGTACATGTATATCCCATAGGCCTGATGGTTAATGTTATGTTAAAGGAGAATTACGCTCAAAAATAAAGATGATAGTGTTCAAAGGTGTTATTTATTCCTACTTATTAGACTATATGGCTTCGCGTCAAAATATACGAGATCGATACGAATCAAGATTTTCTGAGCAAAATTTACCATCTGCTAGCAATATGTATCGTCTGCTAGCAGCACATGGGGGCTGCCATTTTGTTTATGTGTACAAGAAGATTTTCTTAATCCAAATGCTCAATTGCCTTTTTCAAAATTAAAAACCCATTTGAGATTAAAAATATAGAATAGATATGTCAATTTATTTTTAAACTGAAGATTTCCTTATATATTTCTGTTGAAAATCAATATTCGCTTAATAGAAATCTATTTTCTCGATACTGGACGTATGGGACGGAGCAAATTAATTCAAATTTTATGGATGCTTCTTACCTGAGCATCTATAGCGGCAAACTATGCATTCACCTGCTTTCGGATAATGGACTTGAAAAGTCAGAATGCATACTGCATATATTATGTTCTGCTCTGTTTGGCAAACCCAAGAAAATAGATTTTTGTTAAGCAAAACCAGACAATTTAAAAGTATCATTATAAAGATTTTTATAATACATGTAAACACCCACTTTATATTTTTCGTCACATATGGGATTTTAGGTAATGAAGAAAATCAATTTAGGATTTGGATTCAAAATATCTTCCTCACTGGAACATTTCTCAATGGTTCATGTACAACTCCAAATCAGCAAGAAAATGGCAGCCCCCATGTAAATGAGTAGGAGACGATATCGGGTGTTGGAATATCTTTATTTATACCCTTTTCTGATATCTTATTGGAAAATGATTTGGCCAATAAGTAGGAATATATTACACCTTCCAATATAAGTAAATTTGTAATCAGGGGTTAATTCTCCGTTAATGTAGATATGCAAATCACATAATTACGGTATAGACCAAATAACAGTATCAAGAACTACATTAACCTCAATGTTATACTCATATGAATTGAGGAGTATAATTTGTTACCATAATGGGAAGAATTTGAAGGGAATTCTTCAAAATAAATTATTTTGACTGAAAGGTTTTGAAGGGGCCTATATGAATTATTCCCGATATCAATAACTATTGGATTGCAAAGGCAAGCAACATTATTGTGCCTTATAGTTTGCCGTCTGCCTCCTGCATTTTATGATTATGCCCCAAACCAGGATAAACCTGGTTGATTGGCTGTATACTTAATCAATCGTAAACTCTTTACATGTACGACATTTATATTATATTGGATGGCTCTGAATGGAATACCAGAGAATATTCCATATTGCATTATTTGCGCGCACGCAAACAGACCAGACAAAATACGGCATAATATTGCACGGCAAGTTTTACTGTAGCCTGTGGGGGGAATTCAGCGTTCCGTGCAATGCTCTCATATTGCACGCGCAAATCAAGCGGACAAAAATGTGCAATTTTAATGCGCCGCTAAAATGCCTCATATAGATATAGGTAATAATTAACATTATGAATGACTCACTTAATATGACCTGAAGGAATGTATAACTGTCGTCTCTGTCCATGCAATTCAGGCAATTCAAAGTTCTGCTGTTCTTCTGCTAAGAAGACCCAAGGAATTAGGAGCTCGACGTTCGTTGATACAGAGTAAAAAGTGCCCGAGCTACCACAAAGACATGTATAGAGCACTAATCTGATTTGAAAACCGGTTTTGAAAACGCCCCACACATGCGGATTAAGACGATCTCATTCAGAGGCGGGGAACGTCGGGCTCGGACGATGAAAGTTTGGCAGACAAAATGTTCCTCCTCCCCCCCCCCCCCCCCCCCCCCCCCCCCCCCCCCCCCACTTCCATTGTCCGAGCCCGACGTTCCGCGACATCCGATCTCAAAACAAAAATCTTTATAAAACAGAGTACTGGGAACCGTTTCATCAAGCATTTGTCAGTGATTTTTGCTGACAAATTTGCTCTCAGCCAATCAGATGCAAGGATTTCAGTAGCTTATAACAGTTGTCGGTAAAAATCACTGACAAAATGCTTGATGAAACGCTCCCCTGACTTTCCTATAATAGCTTTCAGAGCAAAGTCAATATAATAATGTATAAGGGGGAAAAACAACTCTGAAAATGAGGTGGCCAGTCATTTTAATCTTTGAATAGAAATGATATTCATTGTTTGTTACTGGACAATGTAGGAGGGAGCTTTAGTGCTAAGGCTGATGTGAACGGCCAGAATCAGTTCAGACTAAGAAACATGAGTTGCATAAGTAAAATTTAGTTTTGTAGAACAGTTCCAAAATTATGTAAATGGTATATTGCCTTTCCTTTTTCATTATGACGTAAATAGGATATATAGAATATGACTTTGTATTCATCTATTTGTCGGTCTCTCTCTCTCTCTCTCTTTTTCTTAACCGCGTAGCCAAGTATTTATTTTTTTGGTGGACTTTGTTTGTTTGCTGCAGCTGCTGCTGCTGCTGTTGTGTGTGTGTGTTTTTTTTTTTTTTTTTTTTTTTTTTTTTTTGGGGGGGGGGGCACTTCAAATCATCCCTCCTCTTCTCTACCTCCCATCTCTCTCTCTCTCTCTCTCTCTCCATCTTTCTCATCTCCCCCTTCTCCCTTTTGCTATTCAGATTGGCCTAGAATGCAATACATAAGATCAGCAATATCAACGACATCACCGACACAATATCATTATTTTTTTAAAATCTTTTTAAAAATCCTTTATTAGGTAGAAAATTTTCCTAGTAAAATGACACTAAGATAATCTGTTTTGGGTAAAGCTTTTTTAAATTCTACTGCAGGGAGAATTTGCTAATGACGGCTTTTCATACAATCTCCGTTTCATCCACGTTGTCTTTGCTTTCAAAGCGAGCAGAGCAGAATAACGCGTTTGTCACAAAGCTGACTATAATTATATGGAAAGCTGACATACACAAATTTCTCACCGCTTCAAGCATGACTACGGTTGCAAAAGTAGCAAATTTGGAAAATGACATTACTTCACAAAAGAAGCAGTAAAATCCTAAACTGATGATCTTGACTTTTATTTTGATTTTCTAGTTCTTTTGATGTTTTACTTATTACAGTGAAAAAATAAATCATCCTGGGAGAGAAAAAAAAGGCTATTGCGAGGGATCCAAAACTGTATGTTACGCACAAGAAAACAGAAAAAAAAGTAAATACATGAATCGTATCCGCTTAAATTTGTGCATATGAAACGATCATAATTTATGATCATAACGTTTTAATCAATTACTATTGCATAAGTTTACATGGCAGTGTCTGCATTATAATCAAAATTTATTCAGTGCATAAAGATAATATATATGCAAGTGTAGTGAAAATATAAACACATGATACGCTACATTTTCATTTTAGAATTCCAAGCCATAGCTAAAGTAATCTTCTTGGTCACCACTATTTGTTTCGTACGTTCGAAAAATATCTGTCACATCTTCTCAGGAGTTGACAAGCTGGTTGTTAGAAGATGTTCATTTTTGAAAGAATCATATCTACCATCACAAGGCCTTCGCGTTTATTTAACACTTCATGTTTCAAATTATGAATGTATTGTTTTACATAAGATGTGATACACTTCATAGATAACGTGGTATTCAATATCAGCTCCAATCGAAGGGGGTTACTGATCGATCTACGACAGAACTAGTGACCACTGATTCATATCCTTGTTCCATCTGTCCAAACACGGGCGGAATCAGAGAATTTTGGAAAAGAAAATAACACCACAAAGCGCACATGACCTAAAAATGGTTTATATCAAAGAAGTTTGGAGTAAAAAGGCACCCATATCGCTGATGATTTTTTTTTTGCTTGTCAGAAAGTTTTCAGAATATTGTGCACTCCGTCGAAAATCCTAGATCCGCCATTGTGTCCAAACAAGACCAAAGCTGATAATGTGACCGAGATGACTGGTCATTAAACAAAACTGTTAATTGCAACGTTTGCTTGTGTTTTAGTTATCATTCAGTTTGTATCAGTTGTGCTGAATGGTGCCTTTACCTCAAATCAAATCAAATCATTTTATTTCCACTATTAAAGCATATTACAAAAATCAATTACAAATCAATATAATAAATAAATGTTGGGGGGAGGAGGGGGAGGCGGGGTACTGAAAAACACAAATAGGCTTCTTAAAATAGGTCCCCCTTAACACAGAGTACAATCATACAAACAGAATTCACGTGTTCTGTCGAAATTTAATAATCTACCATTGTCATTTTTTTTTATATCCAGCCTTGTTATATTTCAAAATCGTTCACATTTTCCAGCTTCAATTGTTTTTATAAACAACATGAATTAGAGTTTACTCATTACTTATACATTCAATCAATTCAGACTAAAATAACAATGATAGAGAATATGTTAACATCGACAATTTTCACCTCGTAACTTTTCGCTTGTCATGTAATGATTTTAGACAAAATTGTTGCAGTCGTCAGTCTATAGAATGCTGATGATGACATGGCAGTGATCTTTTCAAGTATCGAACCCTATATTTTAAATCAGAGGCAACAGAACGTTGTTTTTTCAAAGTATGTACATCGCCGAAAAGGGCTTTTCTAAACCTTCATAATTAATCTTGGCGGGGTATATGTCACAGCCATAATAGGTGCATCCTATGAAAACTGAAAGCATCAGATGTCAGAAAGACATGACGATGAATAAGATATCAGACCTCCTACGTTTACGTTTGCACATCGTGAGACAACTGATTAACTCTCTTCAATTATTCTTCACCACGATGAACCTCTTCCAATCTATATCTGACATCGTACATAAAATATAATGTATATATGTATATTCAAAACTCAGCTGCCCCGATAAAGGACTAATAAAAGCTGAAGATTTGTCAATCTGCCGGTCAATTGGATCTGATGTCACTGAAATCATCAGTCCGTCTCCTTGGCTAAGTGGTTAAGGCATTGTCGTTGTAAGCCTGAGACCACGGTTCGATTTCCGGCTGAGACATTTTTTCAACCTTTGCAAAAATTTAAAAAAGGAGGACAGCGATGGGGAAATTTATATGGCTACGCATCCATCATTCTCACATTTTCATAAGGCGTGTGTCAACTAAAAGCATATCAGACGAAGAAGAGACAAGTCCAAATTCCCGATTCCATCCCTGGATTGGTATCAATGTTCAATTGGAATGGGCACTTCTTATCACAGGTGGGGCACTTTCCTTACAATTAAAGGTCTACTGCAGCCCAAATGCAAGTTGATTTCTGTTGATGTGCAGGGATGCATACAACTCATATTTTGTTATTCAAACATCTAAATAGGTTTCATAGATGTTTAAAGGACAAGTAACCCCACGTGATATTCTAGATGCACCTATTGTCTGCTACGTCTTTCCATGGAGGCTGCCATTTTGTGCATGACACGGATCATTAGGTACCATATGCATTGATAATAGCCTACCTTTACAACAGATACGTCGCTTTGTTCTGATTGTATTACGATTGTTATTGGCCATGGGCCTAGATAATTGACGACCCATGAGTTCTAATAGCCATCCTGTAAAGCAGATTCCTCGCTTTGTTTTGGTATTGTTACGATTGTCTCCGTCCTTGACGTCAATTCTCCGTCCTTGACGTATATTTTTTATGAAGTATATTTTTTATGAACAAATTAAGACCTTTTAAAAAATATATAAAACTAAACTTACATTTCAGAATATGTGACTTTATCTAATATATATTTGTCCTCTAAAAATCAATTACAAGTTAACGATGAAGGAAATTTTACTTGGGATGAAAAATATGTTCGTGTACACATAAAGTAATGGCAGCCCCCTTATTATTGCTAGCAGACGATAACTTGGCTGGAAAATAGTGATTTATATCTATATCCTGTGTTTTTACATGAAATTGCATGTATCAAATAAGAGGCATATACTACACCATTCAAAATAAGCTAATTCATACGCTGAGGTTAATTTCCCTTTAAATATCTTTTGACATCATTTTCTCAAACATGCTAAGCTCCACCCACAAAAATGCTCCAGATCTCATTCCTGCAGTGACATCATCTGTCAATCATTAGTGAGCTAAGGAGAGACAGTGGTATTAGCTTTGCCAAAGAGGACCATCTGTTCTAATAGACCATACAATGCAATCATAGTAGTTGCTATGTCAGACATGCTGTAGCATCACCAGGAAAAGAATGGTAATTGGGAGGTATTGTTAGAAAGCATGCAATTCTATTGTGAGCATATGCTGAGCTGGGGGGAGTTACATTCCACTGTCTATTGTAGAATGTTAGTGTAGCTGACTGATGATCTTGGATGATGTCATTGCATGAATGAGATCTGGAGTTTTTTTGAGGGTGGAGCTTAGGAGGTTGGAAAAAATATTTAAAAATCTGTGAAACATATCTAGATGTTTGAATAACAGAATTAAGAAAATTAGGAGGCATAAGCCTACTGCCATCTGGTTCCGCCGCTGTTTTAAATCAGAAACATTGGAATTGTCTGTCCACTTACAAGCGGCTGAATTATATAATTAATTATGATTGTGGTCATAACTGAGATACAAGTTCGATTAGGTCCAGTAGCTTAATACGTGACAAAGGTTCTCGATAGAGACATCTCTCTCCGATATCTCTCAGACCTGCATTTCCCAAATCATTCCCCATCATGTAAATAAGCTGTCCAATCTGATAAACATCGCTTGCTTTACTCGTTGCTGCGTTATCAAAAATCAGTTCTGGCGCGTAATGAATGCACAACGGATCTTCTTCGTAGTAGTCTCGTTCCGTCTGCCCGAAATCGTAGATTGCGGAGAGGAACGTCGTCGACGCGTTCCCCAGATCGATGAGGTACCCGCTGAATAGGTCATGGTCGGATTGTTTGACGATCACGTTATCGCCTTTGATGTCGTTGTGAAGGATATCCATCGAGTGTAAAGACTTCAACGCAGAGAGGACATCAAGAAATACCGTTTTCGCGTGATGAATGGTGACATGTTCCTCTTGCGTCCACGTATTCAACGTCTTGACTTTATACGAGCTATCGTCACCAAGAAACTCCATTGCAATCGCGGTGTCGTGTCCCAGACTCCCAACACCGTACATACGTGGGAACACGCCCGTTCCCGTGAAGAGTCTGATGAGTCGAGCTTCGAGTATGATCTCCTGCCGACGAACTTCGTAATCGTCTGCGGTCGCGTGCAGTATCTTCATCGCCACTGTCTTCCTTTGTCGTCCCCGTTTGTGGCGGTATGCGAATACCCTCCCGAAGGCACCGCCTCCGAGAGTGATGATGGACTTGTTCTCATCGACAATGGGCTCGTATTTCTCCGTAATGTTTACCTTTGCAAGGGGCTGTGTTTTTCTGAGCAATGCGAAGTGGATTTCATTGAGGTCCTTGAACTCACTGTCTGCGGTATCTTTCAAAAGTCTGTGACAAACAAAGAATTTATTTGAAAATAACGATATCTTAGCAATAGACTTCAAAATGTTCAACTTATGGAGTTATGTGATCTGTTGGTATGAAAATAACATGGATGAGTATTTATTTAAGGAAAGGTTATTATGAATGCGAGCATAGAGTTGGGTGTGTGACTCTGTTTGTGAGCTAGCTCAAGCCATGACTGTCACCTTTAACCGCTACAACACTAACTATGGCTGTCGCAGGGCAGCGTCCTCTTGCGGATGCCAAACAAATATTTGCAGGTATAAACGTGGTCATAATGTCTTAAAGTAGAACACTCAAGAAAATCACAAATATGGCAATTAATGTATCACTAGAAATTGGGAAGCTTACAGATGGCAATCGTATAAGTTTTATGTCAACTGCGTATATGATGATTATAAAAACAACATAAATAAAAGCTCTTCTCAGCATGTGGAATATCCGAGGATTCGCCAGAAATATAGCGATGTTTTGATGTCGTCATACGAGGGATCGATCCTGCTTAAGCAGACGACGTCCTATAATGAATGAACGTAATTGCAATGCAATTATTTATCAAATTATAAAGAGTTTGGTACATTTAAACATGACCTTATTTCACACCATTCTAAAAGGGAAAGTGAACTGATTCTGATAACTAAAACCGTTTGATTGTAAATACACAGGAGAAGGGTCAATGATCAATGAAATAAACCCCATTTTCAAATTGAAAAGCCCTGCGAATAATAGCTGGATGGTATTCGTTCCCTCTTGAAACGCCGAACATGCCCCGGTGCAAGCAGGTGAAAATACAATGGCGTCTTATTTTGTTTACAAGTGACTGATTCCTTTATTTTTTTAACGCTGCATTTTTCATCAAAATAATACCATACACGAAGTTAAGAGTGAGGCAACAGACTAATATTAAGACTGACGCTAGTCAAGTAAGAGAAATAAGTGAAGAGGAGATGACAAAACAGGCACTGAAAAATGTGTATAATGTTATGGGACATCGTCTGCTTAGACAGGACTCGCCCCTCTTGTGTCGTCACACATCTCAGCAGCGTTCAAGGAGCTTTTCAGCTGCTATATCGGGGGCAGGGGGGCTGTATTTTACCGTTTTATAATTGATAATAATCATTAATTCAAATGTTTCCAAGCTTTAAATTTGGATAACCTTGTTTAATTTATGTCATCTATGCAATAATAAGTATTAAGCCAATATTTAAAATCATTAGTGTTCTACTTTAATGTTTGTGTGCATACCGTAATCATTAATGTCATCAAATAAAAAACAACAACAAACGTTGACATAAAAATGTGATAGATTAATAGGAAATACCTGCTGAGTTCTCTCTCCAACTTCTCCTTCGCTTTGGTAGCCTCATACAGAGATATATCGAGGAACCTGTTAGAGTACACAAGAAAAGAGGTGTACGTTAGACAAAATATGCATAATCTTAATATTGGGAGGACACAAACATGCATGTGTAATAACTGAGTGGTTCTAAAAGATAATACACCTAAGTTATGGCATTTATTCAACGTTGCTGATATAATCAAAACAATGTATATAGATTTAAACACAAGAGAGTTATCCGACAATCATTCCAACGTCAGGGTTGTTCGTCTCTTCATAACAACAACAACAACAACATTGCGCGACTATTTTCTTAAAGGGATTCGGTAACTTTGTGGAGGCTTGATTTAATAAATTGTTGAATTATGATATCTGTCTTGTATAATATTCAGAAGGATAAACAAATAGCCAGGCATAGAAAGGTTTTCAAATATATAATGCTATCTATGACTTTAGTCCAACACTGAGTCTATGGGGGAAATGAATCTGGCATTTCCGGTCACTTGCATATGTTTACTTTTGTGAAGCACATGATGATTTTGAAGTGCTTTTTTTTTCCTGGGCTTCATTTTTATACCATATTACATACACTGATAGCATTGTAAGGCCAGGCAACTCAGATTTTATCGAGCCTCTACAAAGTTCCCAAATCACTTTAACCCTTTAAATATCTAGCATTTTAAAGATAATTTTTATTAAAGAGTCAATGGGATTATATACTCACTCAGCATCTTCCTCCTTTTCTTCCAGTTTGCGCAGAGCGTCATCGAGATCGCTCTTGTACTTCGCATTCTCGTCCTGATGGGGGAAAAAGAAATACATAACTCTGGTATTAATGAATGAACATCTGAGTACCCTATCCTGCATGGCTATACAAAGTGTTTTACTGAAGATACTTAATATTCAAATCATAAAAACTTTGATCTGCGAATTTCGAGTTTACTTGTAAGGGCACTAATCTACATGAAACTTTCTTTTAATGCACCGTATCTTTCCCTTTCTATGAAACATAATAATGTGAGAACACAAAAATACGTTTATGAAATGAGTTAAAAGGAACATAAATACCCTACAGGCTTTATGCAATTGTCCTTTTACTGAATAAAAGAAAACAAAGTAAAGTAAAAGGACGAGTAAGTAATTTCAAGAAACCGACCTCAAGGTTGACAAGCATCTCTCGCATCCGAACAAGCATATCTGACATCCTCTTAATTTTCTTCTCGGCATCTCGCTGTGGAAACAAATAAATGAAGTGACAAATATCATTCGTTAACACTCTTTCGTCATGGTCCTGATAGTTATGGTTGTGTGTCAAAGATGTAAAGCTTTGAATAGCTACAGGATGACTAACAAGTTATTTACACATAATTTATATTCAATATCTTTTCTCTGATGACCTTAGCATAACCCTTTTCTTTATTTGCACATGGTGTACCTGTTCCTATAACACAAGTCGAGCTTTTCCGTTTTTGTCTCATTATTTTCTTTTTTACAATGATTTATGTAAGCATAATCCCCAAATTTTAGCGACAGTCAGAAAAAAAATTACGTGAACGTTTTTCACTTTTTCTCTTTGTGACTATACAGATTATCTACCTAATGATCGTCAGGTGAAACAATCATGAGATATGATTTAGTACATAAAAAAAATAACAACTGTTTCTCACCTACCTTTTCACGTTCAAACTTGTTTGCCCTGTGAAACTCGCGCTCCCATTTCCTTCTCAAAACACCCGTCTTTTTCCTCTCCTCTCGGAGTCGATTCTCTAACTTCAGAGAATTCCTTCGAACGGCGGAAAAGTTTCTCAGTAATTTCTTGTCATGGCACATGATCGAGTCTCTTCCTTGTCGTTCGGTGGATTTGCGTAGAGCGTCTGCCTTAGCCAGCTCGAGAGCGATCCTGGTTTCGGCCAAAATCTTTTGTCGAAGTTCGCTTTCTTGTAGGTTTGCTTCATCCTGTATATAAAAAGGAGGAAAGAAGATATTCATGAAAGGTAGATGCATAGGATGAAACCCCAATATTTAACAAATTTATTCCATTTTTAAAACAGTTTAGCCAAATTAATGAAAATTTCCGTCATTCAATTTTACTCGACATTATGAATAGTAAAGGTCTTTTCAATGGGATTTTGGCAAACTTGTACTTACGACGGCCTCATGAAACGCTGTCACGATCTCAATGAACTGCAATTTTTGTCCTCTATGCCTCATACATTATCATAATTTGTTACTGTTTAATATATATATATATAATATATATATATATATATAGAGAGAGAGAGAGAGAGAGAGAGAGAGAGATAGAGATAGAGAGAGAGATAGATAGATAGATAGATAGAGACATAGAGAGAGAGAGAGAGAGAGGGGGGGGGGGGGTGGGCGGCACAGGGAGAGGGAGACAGGGAGAAGGAGGGGGTACGAAGGTACCAACCTGGCATGCAATGATTCTTACATCTTTGTTTAGCTGTCCACTTGACTGATTGATTGTGAAGACTTGCCGACAATATTCCTAATTATAGGAGAAACAAAGAGAAAGAGATGTTGTTCCCGAATTATTCTTTATGAACAGATACATATAACATTTGTATCTCGTGCAATATTTAACGGTTTAATACTCCATATTACATCATCATTAATGACTGAGCAATAATACGTGTATATTACGATGTACAAAATATATATAATCCTAACAGAACTGTGAGGTTGCTGTCATTCATTGGGACGTTGATCCGTTATTTTGTATTTTTAGGGGGATGTGATAGGGGCAAGTGCAACAATTGAAGGTTAACGTTCGATATTACATGCACAATTTACTCTAACGAGATTGGGGGTCAGTGCAACCATGAGTGCAACTCTCCCCTATCCTCGACAATCACACCCTTTGACGAAAGAAACCTAAAAGGACTGGATATTACAAAAACAAACAAACAAACAAACAAACAAAACAAAGAATGCAAAGTTGAATTGTTTGATTGAGTTTATAAATACTGAAACACTTTAAAGATGCGCAATCTAGCCTCTTAATAGCCAGCCACCATTTGCCAGATAGTTTGAGAAGAGACGTCCCCCCCAGACATTGTACTTTTTATAAACACAGTTATGCAATGGTCCCGGAAATTCATGAAATTCCTGTTTTTTGCAACCCATATCTAAGTGATTTAACATATTGTTTGGCAAGTTAGTTGAAACAAAGAAACTACAGTGGTGTTCTTTGTGGCCTAAAGCATTTTACATCACGCAATCATGTGTCAAAAAACTAATTTCACAACATCAACACAATTTGTGGAACGAAGTTATGAGTCTGAATGTTATAGTATGACTCGGGACAAAGACGAAGGGAAGAGTCGGGGAGCGGGACAACTCCCTTGATTTTTCGCCATACCATCTGCACTCATAAACCATTGGGGGGGGGGGGGGGGGTGGTAGTCTATATGGGATCCGCTGGCTAGTCGTAAGGACCGCTATTCATAATGACGGCTAATAATGAATGAATAGCGGTCCTTATGAATGATGGTCCTTATGACTTTATGAATAGTGACCCGTTCCGTTTTATGAATAGCGGACCTTCAGGTATAGGAACTTACACGTTATAGCGTTCCTTATGAATAGTGGTCCTTATGACTAGCGGTCCTTATGACTAGCGAGGTTACCCCGTCTCTGTCCCCTTACACTCTAAAAAAAAATAATAATGTGTACAACCAACTTTACGCCCATTTTATGCCAAACTCTTATTCGAATATATTACTCGTTTCGAAGGATTAATTTCTAATTTGGTCATAATTGTAAAGAAGAATACCCGACCTGCCCATAAAATTACCATAAGGTTGTCGGATCTATAATTACCCTTGTGCGATGCATTTTGCACCGATTATTTTCTTCACAGTCTACCATCACTCACTTCACTGAGCAAGTTTGGTAATGATGGCGGAAACTAGACGAATCCCCCCTCCCCGAAGAATTCCTGGCTACGCCTCTCACAGTATTCAACATTGAAGAATTCCATTGTAGTTATGGGTCATCTGGTATGTGAGGTCTATGTACACAGGAATTGTTTCCGTCTGTGCATTGGCGGATCCAGGGGGGGGGGGGGGGGCACAGCCGGCCCGTGCCCCCCCTTTTGGAAGAGAAGTATGAATTTTTACCATAGACGATCCGCCATTTTCGCGATTGTGCCCCCCTTTTAGAGTGAAGACCTTTTTTTTTTTTTTTTTTTTTTTTTTTGCTTGTCAGGGAATTATGGAGGGAAACTGGACCCCATAACCCCTTACTAAGCGAATTTTGAAGGTTTGGCGGAAAATTTTTTTTCGTCCCTACCCTCCCCCCCAAAAAAAAAAACAAGCCAAAAATGTTTAATTTTACAGGTTGATACATGTTAGGACATGCATTCAATATCTGTTACAGTCCATGCCAGTGCACATCCGATATAACTATTGTTAGTCACGTGATAACATCTCAGCCAATAAGATGGCCGAGTCTTCAGTGAGTAGCACACTTCAGATAACAATGTTAAGTTTCATCTCAGTTTATTTCACTGAAATACAGTCTACAGTTCTTTAAAATCTAAAACGAAAAATCAACAACACACACAAAAATCCAACAACAACAACAACAACACCGTGACATATCGATTTGGAGTTCTGCAACTACTTGCATCATGGGCTTTGATGGTACCGTAAAGATCACGAAGCGTAATTATTATTGTCACACAGAGAAAACGCCTGGTTAAAAATATCCGTGCAAATAAATTATTTTATTTGAATAATCGCATAATTTCACAAGGAATTTGGTATTTTGTTTAGAGAAGACGCGCTTGAAATAACCAAGCAACGGGTTAAAAATTACCAGATTTGTGTGGCTACCGGTCAACCAGGAACTCTGGTAAAGTTTGATTATTCGTTATTATCGTGTTAAAGGTCCACTGCAACCCAAATGCAAGTTGATTTCAGTTGATGTGCAGGGATGCATACAACTCATTCCACTGTCTATTGTAGGATGTCAGTGTAGCTGATTGATGATGTCATTGCAGGAATGAGATCTGGAGCTTTTTTTTAGGGTGGAGCATAGGAGGTTGGAAAAATATTTCAAAAATATTAAAAAATCTATGAAACATTATTTAGATGTTTAAATAACAAAATATTAGCTGTATGCATCCCTGCACAATCCAAAACTTGCATTTGGTTGCAGGGGCCCTTTAAATCTTGAAATATGAGCATAGTGATAAAGCACAAATGTAAGAATAAGGTTTGCTCATGCCTATGTTTGCACTAGCTTTGATATTTCGTGATAGATTTTATCTGTTTGTTATTATACGCATAAGTTGAAAGCCATGGATCAGGAAATATTTTGAAGTTTGCACCTCCAGATGGAATCTTGTTTCAATAGCGTGGTAAAGCGTAGTAGACCCAATGCGGAAATTCCGACCTAAAAACCAACATATTATACAGATGAAATCCTTTTTTCCAGAGATAAAATTTTGCCCGTGGATTGTGGCGTAACATATTCAAGAAAACACATGTAGTGCTAATCCTTCTCTCCACACGCTATAACCTCGGGTAATGCTGGTCAAATATTAACGCCTCCAGAAAAAAAAATGACCAATTTCAAAACCATGGATGACTCACCTTTATGCGATTGTAGTATGCTGACATTCGATTGACGTCTGACTCTGGTTTTGGCCATGCTTGTGAGGATGATGGGACAGTCGTTTTCTTGAAAAGACTGTGATTCTCCATGAATCCCGATGGTAGTAGGTCGTCTAACAAGTCACGAACAGCGCTACCAAATATTGAAAGTAGAATATTTATATACACATATCAATCGATAGGAAGAATGTTATTAAAACTATGAGTTAACTATTTTTCAATAAAAGAGAAAATTGTAGATGATTAATGCAATTTTTGACGTCACGTTTGTATTCATTGGTTTTAAATGGAGGCTTGAAGAACAATGTTGTCAAATTCTCTCCTACAGTTAATGATACAAAACCGTCTGTATTTAACAAATATATATTTTATACTACATTAAAACAATATTACAATTAGAAAAAAAGGCATTCAACTTTTTACATGTGCTAGTACGTGTACAATGGCGTAAGAGCTTTGTTTTCAAGCTATAGCTGGCATTGCTATTACATTATTTAAAACGGAATGTTATAAGAATTTTTGTGTTTTACAACCAGAAGATTTTATATTGCATAAATAATTATGACAGTTTGTATTTTTTAAGTATTCTTCAACTTTAATAATTTAAACCAATGTGGTCAGCCTATCTTGATTGATTGTGGTTCAATTAAACAGGGATCTTTCGTCGTTCCAGTATGATAAAGTAAAGAAAATGAACAGAGTAAATATTTAACAAATACAATACGATAGATAAAAATACATGTAAATACTACCTATCTGGTGGTTGAAATCATGATACCATCATCATATTTTAAAAGAACTTGTTTCATTTCATACGGTGGGAATTTTGTATACTGTGTTTTATTTGATGTCATTCTGTATTTTTTTTATTCACGTGTTAAATCATCCGTATTCAATTCGTTTCCGTCCAACCTAGCTATGAAGAGTCAATCTAAAACTTTCGGAAGTTAGTTTTTGGCAGAGGCTTTCCTGGCTTGTGCAACGATATTGCATTTGGTATCAGGCGTTGTTATATACAGAACACACAGTAATGGCTGGACTACATCAGAAAGGTATACACTCCATAATAATCACCTGTTGATATACGACACACTGTGTCAATATTTTAAAGACTTTAAACACACCTTTGTTTGTTGTCTGTAGTTTGTGATGAAGTTTGAAAGAAAACCTTACCTCATGATGGTAGCAATCAGGTTTAAATATCCATTCAGTTTAGTCCAAAGGAGGTCTTCAAACCACTTTATCTCGCATTTTGCTTCGATGTCATATCCGTTAACAGAACAATCTGATATATCTGATCATTTTCATGGAGTTGTTATACAAGGGCGCTGTCACAGGTCTAACTACCTTCCTCTATCGAAACTTTTGATACTGGTATGCGTGCGCGCTGTCAGGTAGAACGTCGACTCTTTCTATGACGCATAATGTAGTCAACATGGTCAACAACAAGACAAAATGGTTGTAGGTAGGCCTACACGTAATGTTTGTTAATTATTTTACAAAAGAAGGTCTCCGAGGGAAAATGCATGAGAAGATCATTGCCAATGGCATTCAGGTACACTCTTGAAATATTCGGTAAATTAATTTGGGTAAGTCCTGGTTGGTTTAAAAATGTCCAATTCTATATTTCAGCACCACAGGGTTTGACCAACTTGTGGCAATTAACTTTACGCAACTGACGGGTAGATATTTACCAACAATACTTGGTTTTTACCCACTAATTGTGCAATATCGTCTGATCCTTCTTTCTCCTTTGGAAAAATTAGTCGGGCAATTACTGGTAGGTCAAATATTGGCAAAAACATTTTTTTGGGGGGGGGGGGGGTGGGGGGGGGGGGGAGGTTTACCCAATCTGCTACAGAGTAATAAACAAAAGTATGCTGTCGGGAAGAGAAAAAGAAAAAGAAAAATACGAATATTTATATAATTTGCAGTTAAAATTGTGACCAACTATTTCAAGAGTGTATAAACAAAATTTCATACTTAATGACGCCATTTAAAAACAAGGCATTAGCGATAATGTGTCTCGCCCACATGCGATAACTAGAAATATCGTGATCTCTGTTGCCATGCAACAGGTCCCCCAAGTGCATAAATCTGCATAAGTTATGCTTGCATATATCTACATTACTAATGTTTGGAAAGTGACGTTTACAAAGTTATGTCATAAGAGAGTCTTGCGGGTAAACTATGTTTGACCTGAAATGACCTTTGACCTTATGTGACCTCTGATGGCAGCATAACATGCAGGTCCCCCAAGTGCTTCTAAAACCCAAGTTTGGTTGAAAAGTGAGTGATGGTTGCAAAGTTATCTGTCATAAGAGAGTCTTGCAGGTAAACTTTAACGTATGACCTTTGACCTTATCATGTGACCTCCAACGGCACCATAACACGCAGGTCCCCTTAGTGCGTCTACAACCCAAGTTTGGTTGAAAAGTGAGTGACGGTTGCAAAGTTATCTGTCATAAGAGAGTCTTGCAGGTAAACTTTAACGTATGACCTCAAATGACCTTTGACCCTATCATGTGACCTCCAACGGCACCATAACATGCAGGTCCCCTCAGTGCATCTACAACCCAAGTTTGGTTGAAAAGTGAGTGATGGTTGCAAAGTTATCTGTCATAAGAGAGTCTTGCAGGTAAACTTTAACGTTTGACCTGAAATGACCTTTGACCTTATCATGTGACCTCCAACGGCACCATAACATGCAGGTCCCCTCAGTGCATCTACAACCCAAGTTTGGTTGAAAAGTGAGTGACGGTTGCAAAGTTATCTGTCATAACGTTTGTGACGGACGGACGGACGACGGACGACGGATGACGGACGGACGCCATTTGGATAAGAAATGGGATTATAAGCAAAACAAGAGTGCATGTGTTAAAAGTATTTTAATGAGTTTCACCACTCTTGGTAAGTTTAATGTTCTCCTTAGATATATTTTGAGGGTGGATATAGCATACATGCAGTTTACCTAAAATTGCAGTTCACCTGTAATTAAGTTTAGTTAATTGAGTCAAGTTTGGTTAATTCATATTGATCATACGATATACGGATTCTGTTATTTTAACATCCCTTGTTACCAAGTACAAAGCGAGGAAATATGACGGAAGCTAAAAGGTGAAGGATATTTCGTATCAGTGCTGCTTTATCACATAATTATCAGGATATATGTTCTAACCAGGAAGAGTAGTTAAAGGGTATAGTCAAAATGATTTCCTTTGATTTTCATTACTTGCATTACTTTGTGTCGATGTGAATTTAATGTATAATCAATCTCGTTAACATAAATAGCTAAATCTTCATATCTTTATTCCTTCATTGAGCAAGATTTAAAAAGGCAAATGTATTATGATGCACGAAATGGTGTGGGTGTCCTCATAACCCAAATACTATGTATAGTTTTAACGCTTCTCTTTAATAGTAGTAATAACATGGTATTAAGCCAATACTTAAAAATATATTATCCAGATTTATAAAGTGTATTATAATACCCACAGCAGCATTTTTCTTTCTGATATAATTTTGGGCAGATACATTTAAGAGCTAAAAAAATGTTTTTGATGAAATGGCAACCCTAAATGGTCGTTGTGTTTCTTTAGTTTTGCATTTTACACTCTTTGTCCGCAGTTGTCAATATCCATGATTCGAACAGGATCATGTTTCCTCATTAAATGCTACCCTTGCAAACTTGATCTCCAATAGACATTTCTAGTGATCTAGTCATTAAACATAAAAATAACCCTATACCAGACAGGAAGAATATTGTCCTCCTATGTCTAACGTCTAATGTCATAGACTCGGGTGTGGATAATGATTACCGGTAGATCAACATAACCAGAGTACTGAAGGTTTGCATGTTTCATATGATTCTACTTTGTCTTTAGTTTCATGGTCTGATTAATGATGATTTCCTGGTGTAAGACAGTAATAATTACCCTCCCCAAATCTGCTTATTCAGTAAAGGGCCATACCACTTCATTTTAATATTTTGTATCGAGTTTCTTTTCTTCAAAGTAGTCGACCGTCAATATTTCTTTCTATTTTATGGAAATGAAAAAGCTGCATGCAGTTTAATCTAATTTCGTTCAAAATACCTGGTCTACGTGTGTTGAGAGCCAGAAGGGCGTTAACAGTGTGTTAAAGTATATGAATTAACGCCCTTCTGGCTCCAAACAGACGCACAGTGAATGCTCATTTAAGATCACATTATGTAACTTAAACACAAGAATATGCCTTGGCTACCGTTTATTATTCAAGTGTTACTATACCTGTCAAGAAATGGGGTCTATCTTTTTATAATGCAATGTTCAACCAGGGAAGTGTTAGAAACACTTCCCTGGTTCAACATTAACAACCTTAAAAGTCAATAAAACGGTCTTTGTATAAATCTTTACGCAGGCAAAATTAAAAACAAAACCTGGTTTTATTGGTAAAAAGAGGAGATGCCCGTTACTGAACCTGTCCGTGATATTACAGTAGTGTAGCGCCATCACATTGATCGTGTTGAAAGAGCCATAGTTTTCACTATGATCATCAAGGGGACAAAACGTATAGGGTATCACATGAAGTGTGGGATTTTCTTGGATTAGGTTTGTTAGCTAGTCATATAGAGTAGCTATTAAAGATATTTCTATATGAATGTAAGCTGCAATGTTAGTTGATCTGGTCAGGGGCGGATCCAGGAATTTGTAAATGAGGGGGCACAGTGCCGTAAAAGTAGTCAAAGGGGGCAAAAAATGTATTGTGTACTTAAGGTATGCCAGTTGGGTTTCAAGGGGGGGGGGGGGCACGGGCCGGTTTCCCCCCTATGTAGAACCGCCACTGGTTGTTGTCATATTGCTATAAACATGATGGAGATGTTCTGTTGTGTAGGTGTGACACAAGTAATCAAGTATCTCAAATATAAATTCTCGAAATAAAGGCTGCACTTCAAGACTACTGCCCTTCAATTCAATAGTTCGTTATCATGCTTATCAATCGCAGTCATATTCGAAATTAGCACATATAAATGAATGTTTAAACTTGTAAATCGAATGCTAATATAAAGTTCTTTTCCGTTAAATGGGAAGGCATCGAAACGGATCAGCACGTTACTGAAGTTTGTATCCAATATCAAAGAATGCACATACATGTACAATAGAATTTTGATAAAAATTGACTGTCTGAAAACTGTAATTTCCTCTTTATAATAATCGTAGTTTAAAAAACGCCAATGTGAAATACGTCACCATATGGAATCGAAATAATCTCTTATCATCTAAGAAAATGATGGACTTTGATCAGTTCTCATGCATGCAGCCTCCGACGCCTGTTTTTTAAATCATAACATATGACGACTCTCTTCTGAAAGGTAGGATTATCTTTACTCGCTTTGTATTTAATTTTGTTTGTCTCTACTTGTGTTTTTTGTTAGTTAAGCCATGTATAGTTTTATTGATCGTACATTTTGATGGTTTATTGTCTCTCCCCGAGAACATCTTTGGAGACCATAGTATGTAAAAACTTCCGATATTATTCTATTAAACAATGGAACACTTTTTGAAGATAATGTTTGGGATGATATCAATATGTTAGTCCTATTTGGCGTAGTTTATTCATATACCCAAATGTTCTCTGTTTTTGAACATTAAACAAAAATATCGACAATAATTGAGATAGTACATCAAATCAGGATGCAATCAATTACAAAAATGAAACATCGCCTTTTGCGGCTTGCTTCGCAAACGTTGACAGATAAATGATGGTTAAAAACTCCTTTATAGACAGGCATATTTTACTTTTAATAATTTATATCGCAATCCAGTCACTGATACACGTCTTCCAAGATGTTTAAGGCCTGCGTTCTTATCGTCCTTCTGTCGACATTTATGCCTTGTCTGTCGGCCTGGGCACCTCTCTATCGTACCAACGACAGGGCACCAGATAGCTACATTGTCGTGCTAAAGGTGAGTTTTATTAAATTTCCTTGTGCCTATTAAATTCAGTTTTTTAGATTAATTTTCTTAAGGATAGGCTGGCTATTGCATTTATGTTCGTCCAAGCTTAAAAATATGCATCTCCATAATTCCTAATCGAAATGCATCGTCATTATTTTACTTCTTTGACTTTGAATTTATAACTGGAATATAACCCATTAACCTTCCTAATTAATACAATCAAATAACTATCAAATATTTCCAGAAGTCGGTATTAATCAGTGTGATGTATGTGTGCTGTCATTGCCCGAAAACGAAAACGAAATTTAGATTGGATGTAACTTCATCCTGGCTTTTATGAATCTTGGTACACTCTTCTAAAATTAACATGGATCATAAAATAACAGGAAATAAAAGAAGTTGTGTATTTAAGAAAAATATATATATATATTTTGACATAATTATTTAGCATTAAAGAATGCAAAGCACGGTCTAATTCATTCGGGTTTGTAACTGAGAAAAAGTTTACTTAACCATTTTTTTACCTCCGTGATGCATCTACAGAATGACGTGAACGTAGTCGATATATCATCGTCTTTTGCTGCCATGGCCACCTCATCCGGCTTCGACTTTGATGTGACGCACAAGTATAGATCGATCTTGAATGGATTCTCTGTAACTCTGCGTAATGAGGACATCTTATCATTGGTAATGACACTTAAAACTAAACGTCACACTTAACCGCATTATTTCATCATTAAAAAAAGTTACATATGAAAGTACGGTAGTACAACGGAATTGTGCATTAATCTATTTTGAAGAACTTAGAAATGCATTTTTAGAAAGGTTCAGGCAAAAGCTTATCGTTTTGTATGTTCAAAGATTAATGATACCTCTTGATTTGTTTTTTTCTGAATGCGTTTTGTTTACGGAGTTGGGGGTTAATTGCCGAATTACCTACTTATATTAAACTTTAAGAAAAGTATGTTATGTTATTTAGCTTCTTTTGTTATTTCTTGACAGCACATTAATCATTAAACAAGGCATTACTCCTCATTACCAAGTCCCTCTGAGAGGACTTAAAGCCGTCAGTCACTCGTTGCTTACTTACAAGTATACACATGCTTCTTAAAGATCACATTGAAAGAAAATTCCATGAAAATAAATATTGGCTTAATACTTATTATTGCATAGATGGCATAAATTAAACAAGGTTATCCAAATTCAACGCTTGGAAACATTTGAATTAATGATTATTATCAATTATAAAACGGTAAAATACAGCCCCCGATATAGCAGCTGAAGAGCTCCTTGAACGCTGCTGAGATGTGTGACGACACACGAAGGACCAGTCCTGTCTTAGCAGACGATGTCCCATAACATCTTACACATTTTCCAGTGCCTGTTTTGTCATCTCCTCTTCACTTATTTTCTCTTACTTGACTAGCGTCAGTCTTAATGTTAGTCTGTTGCCTCACTCTTAACTTCGTGTATGGTATTATTTTGAAGAAAAATGCAGCGTTAAAAAAATAAAGGAATCAGTCACTTGTAAACAAAATAAGACGCTATTGTATTTTCAGCTGCTTGCACCGGGGCATGTTCGGCGTTTCAAGAGGGAACGAATACAATCTGTGATATTATTCGGAGGGCTTTTCAATTTGAAAGTGGGGTTTATTTCATTGATCATTGACCCTTCTCCTGTGTATTTACTATCAAACGGTTTTAATCAGTTCACTTTCCCTTTTAGAATGGTGTGAAATAAGGTCATGTTTAAATGTACCAAACTCTTTATAATTTGATAAATAACTACATTGCAATTACGTTTATTCATTATTGGACGTCGTCTGCTTAAGCAGGATTGGTCCCTAGTGTGACGACATCAAAACTTCGCTATATTTCTGGCGAATCCTCGGATATTCCAGATGCTGAGAAGAGCTTTTATTTGTGTTGTTTTTATAATCATCATATACGCAGTTGACATAAAACTTATACGATTGCCATCTGTAAACTTCCCAGTTTCTAGTGATACATTAATTGCCATATTTGTGATTTTCTTTGGATAGCTACTTTAACAGTCAGGTAAAATAAACCATCAAATAAATATTCTGATTGGTAAATCTAAGGGAGTGACGATGGTCTATATTATACTGTCTAATCCATATCAGAAATAGTAAACGTTGCTGTATTCGCCTACGATATCTTCTTGCATGAAAGCTCTTCCTGTTTCAATAAATACATACATATATATATATATATATATATATATATATATATATATATATATATATATATATATATACATACATACATAAATATAGGTGTGTGTATATATATATATATATATATATATATGTATATATATATGTATAAACCATAATGGGGTATTATACCTACCTCATTGTAGATCCGTTCCCATGATGCTGTTCGATACGTAGAGGAGGATGGAATCGCTTATGCTGACGAGACGACATGGGGCTTGGATCGAATCGACCAGAGAGATTTACCGTTGGACGATTCTTATACTCCTTTTGGTAAGAGACACTATTTATTGGCAGCTATTGTAGCCTATGTACAAAAAAAAAAAAAAAAAAAAAATCAGTAAAGGCGGAAGTTGTCGATAAGCAATGAGTATCACCATTGTTTTGAAATGGAAAAAATTCGAATTGAAAAATAAGTTTTAATCTCTTTTTTTGTGCGATTCGAACGTGGATTTATTCGCTTGCCGAGGAGCAGCTATCAGTTTTAAGCGTGAATAAATCAATATGACACACAATTATACAAATACTGCTGATATCTTGCTCCTCTTTGAATTCAATTATTGTTATTATTTCAATTATCGTTTACTTCCTAGGAGTATACAAAATCATTTTTATCATGTATTATTTAAATCGCTGATCCAGAAACGATTATATTTTTTTGGAATTGATTTCGGAAGTAAAGTCCATTCTTACGACCCTTCCTTTTATCTAATTACAGGGGCGGGAGAAGGTGCACATGTGTATATTATAGACACTGGACTTAAGACTACACATGTGGAATTCGAGGATCGTGGAACGTTTGCTTATGACGCAACAAAGAGGCAAGATGAGGTACGCTGATTTAATTTTTTTTAAAAATTAATTAGCAATTCTTAATATAATGGTATTATATCATCTGGGTCCTCTTGCATAAAGAGTTGCGATGTAACACAACTTGATTTTCAACCAATCAGGATCGCGTATTTTGGATTTGCGTTTAATTTTTGAGTTGCGCTTAATCGCAACTTTTTATGCAAGAGGGTCCTGTTCAGTTATATATATAACTAAACACACTTATGCTATTGATGAGAAATAATTTTGTAGTTCCGAACATTGCTTCTCCTTTGACGTTGCTACTTCTTTCTGGCATGTGAGTTTGTTTCTCAGTGATGTTATGCACGGAACAAATAGGTTGGCGCGCCTACAAACTACTATTACCTTGGCTTTAGCCGAGCTGCCCTAAGGCGCTGAAAGCATTCAAGGAATAAATTCCTACCGGGTAGCCATTAATTTACTTCACCTGGGTGGAGAGTGGCAATGTATATTTTTCTTTATTTAACTATGTAAAAGATTCACAGTGACACAGGACTGTGGATCACATGGTTTAAGCCCCGCAGCGGCACCAATGCCCTTTGGCAAGAATATTAATATACATTTGCCACTCTCCACCCAGGTGAAGTAAATTAATGGCTACCCGGTAGGAATTTATTCCTTGAATGCTTTCAGCGCCTTAGGGCAGCTCGGCTAAAGCCAAGGTAATAGTAGTTTGTAGGCGCGCGCATTGAGCATCCCATTGGATGGATATGTCCGCAATATAAATGTCGCTATTATTATTATTATTAAAACAGCACATACACCTTCAATCCATTGCAAAAACACCGCTATGAACATTATTGATGTTTACAAATATAAATAATTGACATAGGGCCTGCATATTCATTGAACACAGTTATTGAAAAAATTATGTACGATACAACTTAAACTATATTGTCATCGTTTTGTAATTTAAATAACTTCATCATTGTTATGAAATTTAATCTAGTTATCAGTTGGCAAACATAATTTATCACCAAAACCTTGTCATGTGTAGGCCTTTTTATCTTTAGATTAGCCATACCATCTGTTTTCTTCTCACGGGACGTATTAAACGAGATCGTGGTATAGACTGTGGTAATCGTGGTTACTGTAGTGCATTTATTAATTGACAATAATTTGATAGCAACTTTTCTCAAAAGATAACCTTTTGAAGATTGTGAATAAAATGTCTGATGTAAAAACCCCTTTTCAATGCTTTGACCGTTTTTTGCACGAATATATTAATTGCTTTAACGAAGATGAAAAATTTGTGTTCGTCAGGTGTTTTGTTTAACTAAAATCGCGCAGTTACGCGTGTGCGCAGACACTGGGCACTGTAGCCACATATATATGTATATATATATATAAACATATTTTACTAAATGGTACATTAGGTCGACACCTAACAATGCAGTTTATTCCGTCATAATAGCGACCCCTACATTAGGTAGACAGTTGGTACATTAGGTCGACAGTTGAACAAAGATAAAGAACAAAAACTGTCCTCCTAATGTACCCATTAGGGGTATATATGTATATATATATATATATATATATATATATATATATATATAAATGCCCAGTATCTTCTAGTAATTGTATCCCCCGTCAGAATGCCGGAGGATACTTTGGATTCAGCAGCGTTCCGCCGCCGCGTCACATTCTTGTGTACGCTCTAGCGGTCACATTTTCTCAACGGATTTCTTTCAAACTTTGTATGGAGGTGTATCTTGGTAAAATCTAGAAACCTATAGATTTTGGTGATGCTGCCCCCAGTGTTCCGTCTATTATAGGGTAAAAGGCCACATTTTGGGGGATAGTTTGTGTGCTCTCTAGCGGTCACATTTCTCAATGGACTTTGTTCAAATTTTGCATGAAGGTGTCTATTGGTATGATCTAGAAACCTATAGATTTTGGTGATGCTGCCTCCAGTTTCTGTCTTTTATAGTGTCAAAGGTCATATTTTGATAGATGTCTTGTGTGCACTCTTGTGTGCGCTCTGGCAGTCACATTTCTCAACGGATATCGTTCAAATTTTGCATGAAGGTGTCTCTTGGTGTAATCTGAAGATCAATAGTTTTCTGGTGATGCTGCCACCAGTGTCCCGTCTTTTATAGGGTCAACGGTCATACTTCGGGGGATGGCGTTAGTGCAGGCCACATAGACCATGGGATGACATGGAAAAAGGGCTCCTTTTTTATTTTCGTGGTCCACATTTTCGTCCTACATGAAAATTGGTGGACTGGCGTAACTTTTTGTGCTGAATTCAAATATGAATGTTGCCAAGCTGTATATTTGCAATGTTTCATGATATCGCGCCTAAATTATGCAAATTTATGCAAAATGGAAATATTATCCTGTTGCACAAGACAATTAATTTCACCCCTAAGTCCAACCATTCCGTTCTTTTTTGCAGAACAAAAATCAGAATTCTATATTTTTCAATCCTACTAACTCAACTGAAATCTTAAAAATTGTAAAAAACTTCAAAGATAAAAGAAGTTCGGGCCATGATGGCGTTAGTAATTTTTTATTGAAAAAAAATCATAAACGAAGTTGTTGTACCCTTAGAACACATTTTTAATCTATCCATGACCCAGGGTACTGTACCTGATAGCATGAAAATTGCAAAAGTTGTTCCGATCTTCAAAAAGGGCGACCCCTTAGATGCATGTAATTATAGGCCAATATCTCTCTTGTCTTCTATTTCTAAAGTTTTAGAAAAACTTATCTATGATCGCACATTAACATTTTTACCAATTAATAACATATTCTCCAATTCTCAATTTGGTTTTAGACAAAAGCACTCGACAGTTCACGCTATTTTAAATTTCATTAATCATGTTGCTTCTGCAATTGATGATAACTATCATATTCTTGGGATGTTTTTGGACCTTTCCAAGGCCTTTGATACAATTGATCATCAAATCCTATCATATAAACTGTCTCATTGTGGTATGCGTGGAAGGGCCTTGGAATGGTTCGAAAGCTATCTCAGGGGTAGGACTCAATATGTATCCATTAATGGTGTATAAACTCTTCTTTTCAACAGTTACTTTGTGGAGTTCCGCAAGGGTCCCTGCTGGGGCCCCTTTTATTTATTTTTTACATGAATGGTTTTCAAAATTCATCTCACATTCTGTCATTCATACTATTCGCTGACGATTCTTCTGTCTTTTATTCACACAAAAATCCCCATGAACTTCTTGAAACCGTAAATCTCGAACTGAAGCGTGTTGAAGAGTGGATACATGCAAATAAACTGTCTTTGAATTTGAATAAAACACAGTCCATACTTTTAGCAACTCTGTTTCAAAGTTACCAGGCAATGTCCTTATTCATGACACAGTTAGTCGAGTCTTTAAAATTTCTTGGTCTTACTATTGATAATAAACTCTCTTGGAAAGAACATAACATATTTTTAACTAAAACTATTTCAAGGAACATTATTGGAATAATTAATAAACTAAAAATGTCGTTTCCGAAATATATTTTGAAAAGTTTGTACTCTACTCTTATCCTGCCCTACCTCAACTATGGGATACTTGCATGGGGAAATTCTTATGATTATCAGCTGGACAAATTATTGATACTTCAAAAACGCGTCATAATACGAATAATCAACCACACTGATAGTCTTAGCCTCACAGATAGCTTTTTTTCAGACAATAAGATATTAAAGGTTCAGGATTTATACAATTTCTTTTTAGGATGTTTTATGTTTCAGTTAAATTCAAACGATCTTCCTCATGCTATCAAATCAATATTCATAAAGAATCAAGAAATTCACAATTACCCAACCCGACAGTCCTCATCTCTTCATTTATATAAACTCAGAACCTTAATGAGGAAAAAGACATTGATTTATACTGGTCCTGTATACTGGAACTCCCTAAATATGTCACTCAAAGTACTTCCTAATTTAAATACGTTTAAATATCACTTGAAACGAAATCTCTTACTCATGTATAATGAAGGTTAAACATTGAAGCTTAAGTTGTTCGTTTATTCTTTTTTAGTCATTGTAGAATCTTCAGTAAGTATAACAATAGGTTGGCTGCACCGCACACTCACACCCCCCCTGGTTTGTTTTATGTTATAGTTATGCAATTACGTATTGTAAAGGGATCCTTATTTACAAGCTGATGCTTCCAAGGTTTCCTCCCCATCGCTGCTTGTAGTTCGTCCGTATATATGTGCTCTTAAATGTTTATTTCCTGTGTTTTAAGTCAGTTTTTCACTTATTTGGAGATCATTTGTTCAATTATTTCATGTGTCCACTTTTGATGCAGTTGATGTGGAAATAAAACCTAAATGAAATGAAACTTTAACTAAAAAAATCGGCATGTTTCATGACTTGAAGGCAAACTGCATGAGAATTTTTTAATACTGAATTCAAATGATGTCAGCATTTTGTTAAATCTATGCAAATTTTGCAAAAAATATAGATTTTTCAAGAAAAAAAAGAAGATATTTGGGTATTTATATACTGTAAGTGAATTTCTCAAGTAGACCTGCAAAGTAAACTGAGTTAATCTTTGAGTGAGCCTAAAAGCAACCATTGCTTGTGATAAATATCTTTATGAATGCACATTTCATAATTAAGCAGGACTTAATTATATGCAAATTTATGCTCAAAATGGCATTTGGGGGAAAAACTTTGGTTATCCCTTCTTTTTTGCATTTTAAATAGGCAAGTAGCAATTAGTAGACCTACTTAGGTTTGTCATGTTTTTCATTAAAAAAATCCTCGTTAGGAAAAAAGGGTTATGCAAATTTATGCAATTTAATTGACTTGCTAAAATTAACTACTAAAACGGAGCTTCATCAATACCTTTATTCAGTTTGCTCACTGTAGGCCTGTATTTTTACATGTAGCTTGAACATAATATGTCTCGAATACAACACTTGCTGCTGTCAACTATTAACTTGCAAATGATTGCCTGACATAGCAACAATATACCGGTTCTGTAATGTATTCACATTTATAGTGACGAGCTATCCATTAACCACATATGAACATGGCGAACAAAGAAGCGAACAAAATATACAGCTCCTCATTGTACCTTTCACAATTGCTCTGGTTGACAAAAGAACATCCCTTCATTGCTATTATGCAAAAATATGCAGAACAGGACTTGTGTCACATGCATATTCACCTGTTCTACTGATTTTACATAATAGGATTAGCAATGAAGGATGTTCTTTTGTCTACCAGAGCAATTGTGTGGGTACAATGAGGAGTTGTATATTTTGTCCACTCTCTTTGTTTTCGTGTTCACAGTGCCAGCTCTTTATAAATGAGCCTCAATGCTTGGAATACAGTTTGCATACATTACTTGTTGCTATGTTCGGTAAGCCACTGGCTTTTTTGAAAGGTATGTATAAAATTTGCATACATTACCGAAGCGGTCTTTAAACCATGGGATGACTTGGAAAAAGAATCTCCGTTTTTCATTTTTGTGATCCACATTTTCGCCCCCACCTATATATACTAGGGTACTATTTGGTGCTGAATTCAAATATGAATGTTGCCAATCATGAATCTGGCAATTCATCACTGGAATGTAACATCTTAGTCCTTACTTATGCCAATTTCTTCGAAATCCGATGGCGAAATGGGGGGGGGGGGGGAACGCTTCTGTCCCCCTCGGATTTTTGCCTATATTTGCGGTCAAACACCATCCCATCAGTCAAAATTTGTTTCTAAGAATTTGAATTACTTTATCTGATTGTAAACAATTCCAAGTCTTAAACAGGGGATCATGTTTGGTGGGCGGGGGGGGGGGGGGGGGGGAGGGTGTGGCCGTTGTGGTCTGAGCCATGGTTAGATCAGGTTTTTGTGACTAGCACAAAATTAAGTGAATTTAATAAATGAATACACAAGAAGTTGTGTAAGGATGTGTTTCGTGGGGGGGGGGGGGGGGGGAGGCGGTGGGGCACATTAATGTTGTCTGCCACATTCCTTAAAACTGTCAATGGGCTAGAGGCATATTATCCGAATGCCACTCGGCAGTATGTAAATAAGCATTGTTAAATTTATCTATTGAAAAGCCCGGGGGGGGGGGGGGAATACTCAGATTTTGAAAACAGTTATTGAAAAAATTATATACGATACAACTTAAACTATATTGTCATCGTTTTGTAATTTAAAGAACTTCGTCATTGTTATGAAATTTAATCTAGTTATCAGTTGGCAAACATAATCTATCACCAAAACCTTGTCATGTGTAGGCCTTTTTTATCTTTACATTAGCCATTCCATCTGTTTTCTTCTCACGTATTAAACGAGATCGTGGTATAGAGTGTGGTCATCGTGGTTACTGTACTGTAGTGTATTTATTAATTGACAATAGTTTGATAGCAAATTGGATTAAAGACAACATTTTGAAGCTTGTGAATAAAATGTCTGAAATAAAACCCCTTTTCAATACTTTGACCGTAGCTCTCGGTTAACCTCGATTTTAATTCCAAGCTTTCGGCCTCATTTGGCCTTCTTCAGGGTCTACCAAGACAAATCAAAATTAAATGAAAACAAAATGAATATAGCATGACAATGCGAACATAAATAATGTTCAAATATGCATAAGATATATATGTACCCGCTTCACTTAAAGGCCAAGTCCACCCTAACAAAAAGTTGATTTGAATAAATAGAGAAAAATCCAACAATCATAACACTGAAAATTTCATCACAATAGGATGTAAAATAAGAAAGTTATGGTATTTTAGTTAAGTTTCGCTTAATTTCGCAAAACAGTTATATGCACATCCTGCTCAGTATGGAAATGAGGGAACCAGTGACGTCACCCACTCACTATTTCTTTTGTATTTTATTATGTGAAATATAGAATATTTTAATTTCTGCAGATTTCACAATTAGGAAGCTCTCACTGAATTGTGTATATGTTGCAACAATGGCAATTACACATGTTCAGCGAGGAATCAAACCTTGTTTCACATTATAACAAGGAAAAATGAAAATATTTCGTATTTCATGTAATAAAATACAAAAGAAATAGTGAGTGGGTGACGTCACTGGTTCCCTCATTTGCATACTGAGCAGGATGTGCATACAACTGTCTTGCGAAATTAAGCGAAATTTTAAAATACCATAACTTTCTTATTTTACATCCTATTTTGATGAAATTTTCAGTGTTATGCTTGTTGGATTTTTCTCTATTTATTCAAATCAACTTTTTGTTAGGGTGGACTTGGCCTTTAACGCCATCCGGCGCAATCGTATTATAATAGATTATAATAGACTATATTACCTTATATCCTATTTCGTTAATATAAAATATAAAATAGATATCTTACTTACTTTCTATATGTGACATGCATTTAATATATGTGGCACACCATATCATCATATACTGTCACTTATATCTTGTGTCTTATTATAATCGGAATGCTGGAATTTGTTTTTTAAAGACAAAGTGTGTACGTTGGTTACATATTGCTGGATCCTGACCCTGTCATGAAGTGCACATTTATTTTATGTTATTTCAATATTTGGAAAGTACAGAAAATGCCCTTTACGCTCATGTCAAATTTGCCCTGGCTCACAATAAAACTGTGGTAGTTTTGGCCACATTTATATTTCATTTCATTTTCATTTTTTGTCACAAAAGGAACACCATTTTTTTTTTTAAATTTCGTGATTTATTTGATGTATAACTCATGACAATTGGTGAATGATAAGTAGTCTATAGTTTGCAAATGAGATGTTCCTGGCTGTTCTTGCTCATTATGTATTCATGGTCAGACAGAACTGGAAATAAAATAGCGCGCTTTTAGGGGACCTGCGGATTGGCTGAAAGGCCTAGTATCTTCCAGTAATTGTATCCCCCGGCAGAATGTCGGAGGATACTTTGGATTCAGCAGCGCTCCGCCGCCGCCGCCGCCGCATCACATTCTTGTGTAGGCTCTAGCGGTCACATTTCTCAACGAATTTCTTTCAAACTTTGCATGGAGATGTAACTTGGTATAATCTACACATCTTTACTTTTTGGTTATGCTGCCCTCATTGTTCTGTCCTTTATAGTGTCAAAGGTCATTTGTCCATTTCTTTCACTCTTACTTCTGCATTTCTTGACAGATTTCGTTCAAATTTTATATGGAAGTGTATCGTGGTAAAGTCTACGCACCTATATATATATATATTTTTGGTGATGCTGCCACCAGTGTCCCGTCTCTTATAGGGTCAAAGGTCATACATTGGAGGATGGCGTGAGTGCACTCTGCATGCCGCATTTTGTAATGGATTTCTTTCAAATTTTGTATGGAGATGTAACTTTGTATAATCCACACATCTTTACTTTTTGGTGATGCTGCTCTCATTGTTCCGTCCTTATAGGGTCAAAGGTTATATCTCTTTTGTGCGCTCTAACTTCCACATTTCTTGACGGATTTCTCTCACATTTTATATGGAGGTGTGTCTTAGTGAAATCTACACATCTTTAGTGTTTTCTGATGCTGCCCCCAGTGTTCCGCTTTTTATAGGGTAAAATGTCATATTTTGGTTGCGTGTATTCTGGAGGCACATTTTTGACTGATTTCTTTCAGATTTTGTATGGAGGTCCATCATCGATTACTCTAGACCTCTACAGTGTTTGGTGATGCTGCCCCCAGTATTCCGTCTTCTTTTATAGGTTCAAAGTTCATATTTATCTTGTGTGCGCTCTGAGGTCACATTTCTTGACAGATTTCTTTCGAATTTTCTGTAGAGATGCATTATACTTCAATCTACACACATTGTTTTGGTGATGCTGCTCCTAGTGTTGACAACAGTCCGGACCACTGGCGGTAATCTCTACGCCATCCTTTTGTTTAAATGAGGGGAGGGAGGTTGTTTATCCCTCCTTCGAATCGCTGCCAGTGCCGGGGGATACATTCCCATTGCGCGGCAATGAACATTTCTAGTTTGGTTTTTGTCCTGGGCCATTACGTTTCCTTTGTTAGGCAAATATGATAAGTATAGTAATGTTTAAAAAAAAATGTTTCTCAGGGTAGTGGAACTGACTGTAATGGCCATGGAACACACTGTGCTGGTACTGCTGCAGGAAAGGACTATGGCGTAGCACCCATGGCTAAAGTTTATGGCGTCAGGGTTCTTGGATGTTCCGGTTCCGGTGCATGGTCTGGAATCATTGACGGTGGGTAAATTTATCCTGAAAGTGGCTAGTTAAATGCATGAATCTTTGCGGATATTTAAAAGGATGTTCGCTACTTTGCCATACATAAGCATTATGAAACGTACGTCCCTATACCCAAAGAAGTGGGAGAGGGGGTGAGACTGAAGCCCATACCCACCCCAGTTGAGGGGCCCCTGAGATATAATTCTTTGTAAGATACAATTTTTTTTTTGGTGGAGATAGGTTTTTAAAAAGGATCCTAAGTCGATTTTCAGAATAAAAAGCACAGGCTTAAGAGTGAATTAATGTTCTGGTCTTACATGTCTCAAGATATGCAACACGGACCATTCGATCAAAAGTCGGGACTCAAGGGACGAATCCACTTTTCTCAATTGGTATATGCACTACGTAACCTTCGTTTGACAATGAACTTTTTTGTGAATGATTCTATTATCTATTCGTCCTTTTTAGGTATGGAGTGGGTAGCAGCTAATGGCAACCGACCCGCTGTCGCCTCTATGTCTCTCAGCGGCCCAGGTGTCGGTACCGCCGTAGATGAAGCTGTAGCCGGCATGGTGAACGCTGGTGTGACTTTGACCGTTTCGGCCGGCAACAACGACTACGATGCTTGTCAACGTATGCCAGCAAGGGCGATGGAGGTAAAGTCTGCTCATGCTTTTCTGTTTTGCTTTGCCTATTCATTTCTCTCAAATTTACCTTACACCATACTAATTCATGATAATCCAATCTATTTAAGATAGGTAGTAATTCCATAGTATGAATTCACTTCCAAGAATATGGAACTGAGAAAGTGACAAGAAAGAAAAACGAATGGAACGTGTCTCCACTGGTCTCTGGTCACATTTCTAAAGTTAGACAATAATTTTATGTAAAAGGAAAAGAAATGAGGAAACAGATGAATTATGGAGGAAAGAGGAAAATTATCGAATATCATCAATGTTATTGATTCTTTCCTAACAGACAAAACTTATTGCTTTCTGAGCAGTAGCGTAGCATGGATCCTACCGGTGATGGAGCACTTGTTTCATGGGAGTATTTTCTTCTTTTCATATTTTCTTTCCCCTCTCCCTTCCTTTCTCTTTTTATTTCTTTAAATAAAAAAAAGTCGCCGTCTGCTGAGCATTCGCATTTCTAGCCCAGCAATACATTGCAAGACATTATACCCCATAATGATTTTCTTACCTCTGGTCGACCACTAGGCCATCACCGTTGGAGCGACGGAGAGCGACGATTCGAGAGCATATTTCTCCAACTATGGAGGCTGCGTCAATATCTTCGCACCAGGGCGGTATATCGTCAGTGCAGGAATCAACTCAGACACCGAATACACATCCAAGAGTGGTACCAGCATGTCAACACCTCATGTGGCAGGCAAGTTCCTGATCTTTTCAATTCAAAGTCATGCAAGACTAATCAAGGCAAAATACAACAATTTCAAAAAGAACACAGTGTGTATAGGTAAGTGGCTATTCACTTAATGCCGAATCCAGAATTACAAGGGGAGAAAAAAGGAGGAATTTTTATCTGATTAAAACCCCAAAACACAAATTCATGTGAGGATGAAGAACTGAAATGATAAAAGGAAATGACAACACAGCAGAAACAATATCAAAAGATAGGGAAAGATCTGTAATTACTTTGAATACTTCAAATAATGATTCCTAAGCTTTTAAGAACAAACTAATATATATATATATATATATATATATAGAGGCAACAAAATGAGTACATCTGTAGACGTAGCTGTTGGTACCACGCTTTTAATTAGCTTTCGGGCAATTAGCCCTTCTTCAGATCTACATGAGTACGACAGAAACGGCAAAAAGAATAACTAAGATATTTGAACGCATATTATATACACAACAAACAATAATATATAATATATAAAGGGAACATATAATGCGATACAACTGGTATAACTAGAATATATGAACATATCCATGGGTGTAATTAAGACCCTATAGCGTCGTCGGAAAAGTCAATAAACAAAGATATATATAGAGAGAGAGAGAGAAATTTAGTAAACTTACTATGAGAGCATCTGCGTGTGGTCTGTACATAAATATATATATATATATATTTAGTGTTTAACGACATTATATTGCAGTGAGATAAATACAAATTCAAATTACCAGCTCAATAATGTTTCTCAAAAAGTGACTCAAAAATGTAAAAAAAGTAATTAACCATCTTTCTTTCTCTTGGTCTACTTTCCTTACAACAGGTGCCGCTGCTCTGTACCTTGGTGCTGACCCCTCCCTGACACCTCTCACTATCCGTAATATCCTATCAAACGAAGCGACCAGGGACAGGGTCACTGACCCCGAAGGCACAACAAATCTTCTGCTTCATGTTCCACAGAATTAAAGAGAGGGAGAGAAAGACAGACAGAAAGATGTATCCACGTCGGACCGAAGGGAATAGGATTAGGGGGGGGGGGGGGGGGAGGAGGTCCATGCAGTGATATAATAATTATGGCAATCATACACCAATAAACACAAATCTGATTTCCTACAGGTTCTTCAACATTAGAGGGTGAAACATGAGGTTGGGAGGGGGGGGGGGGGGGGGGGTTGTGATGAATAATTTCTTGTAGTGATCAGAAGGGTCCGTGGTAGGCTTATTAGCTATTATGTGTCCGCTCTCAGTCAAAGTTTCGTTTTGCTGATGAAAATGTTCAACGCAGATGGCGTTTTCGAGAATTGTCTAAAACGGACAATGACGACCAGAAATGGGCCACTGAAAACTCAGTATTATGTCACATAACATGCAGCATCCATAGATTGAAATTATTCTGCAAAATTTAAAACCATTGATACATGTATTTGCGTTTTCGTGCAATAAATCTGAGAGATCAGAAAACTAGAAGAATTTGTCTTACGTTCTCTTGAATTTGAAAATATTTTTTATTCAGTTCAGCTTATGAGTGATTAAACTAATCAAGTCATATATATAGGAAAGAAAACAGAATCATTGTCGTCAAAACTGGCAACAGACTGCCCTAACAAATTCAGCCAATAAAAAAGGAACATAGCAAATGTGGATTGGAACATAGACATAACAGAACATCATTCAATGGACTAACACTGATAACTGGTATAATGTAAATATTGTAATTGTAGAGCATCCACAAATACGAGTTTAGGTTGACAACAAATTAAAACATCTGAGACACGTGTGATATAAACAGTTGGAATTGTTATCTACCCTGGGTTGACTAAATAGCCACAAAAACTACTCTGGATTGACAAAATAAAAACGTCTAGGATGCCTGTGATATAAACAGTAAGAATTGTTATCTACCCTGGGTTGACTAAATAGCCACAAAAACTACTCTGTTGACAACAAACTAAAGTGTCTAGGATGATTGCGATAGGCAGTTGGGACTCTTATCTACCTTGGGCATGTTGGGTGGACTAAATGGCCACAAATACTACTCTGGGTTGACAATAAATTTAAACATCTTGGACACCTGTGATATAAATAGTTGGAAGTGTTATCTACCCTGGGTTGACTAAATGCCCAGAAACATACGTAAAATGTTTAAGTTCCCTATTCGAGGGGGGGGGGGGGGGGGGGGGGGGCTATCCCGGGTAGACGCTCATGTGGGTATTTCCATTGCTGCATATACATATATATATATATATATACAAGTGTAAGGAAATAACATATACAACAACTTTGGCAAATCTCGTGGAAATAAATACAAATGTGAAAGAAATTGGATCCAGCTGAGGCACGCGGCTTGTCTTTGTTCAAAACTCACCTGCCCCGACAAAGGAATTAATTAATAAGGTTGAGGATTTGTCAATCTGTCGGTCAATTGAATCTGGTGTCGCCGAAACCACTAACCCGTCTCCGTGGTCTAGTGGTTAAGGCATTGGCGTTCTAAGCCAACGACCCGGGTTCGATTCCCGGCGGAGACATTTTTTCAGCCTTTGCAAAAATTTCAAAAAGGGAGGACAGCTCTGGGGAACTTTGATTGAGCTACACAACTTTCTACACAACGTTCTACGTTCTATTGAGCTACACAACGTTCTACACAACGTTCTGCAACGTTATTCTCGCAATTTCTTTCACATTTATATATATATATATATATATATATATATATATACACTGTATATGTATATATATATATACATATGTGTATAAACAAAATATGAACGTTCTGCGTCGGTGTGTAATTACAAACTATTTTGTTTTTTTATTTGACTCCTGAGTATTTACTCTTTCTTCGATATTTTGGCTCCTGCGGTGTTTTTATTTGACTCCTGGGTATTTACTCTTTCTTCGATATCTATATCTGTATATATGTGGTCATCGGGACATTCGCATTGTTATACGTCATCCCAATTTTCCCATAGCCGGGCTCAATGCCCCCTTAACCGGGTTGTTTTCAACTTACGGAATAAATCGCATTGTTATATGTCCTCATAACCACAGTTTGTATCTTTACATGTACATATAAATATATCGCCAGAGATTTATCAAATGTAGCGTGGCACTATTCCTCTTTCAGAAAACAACAATCAAATCATCAGATAACAATGACGTTATTATCACTTCAATAAACACACATTGCTAAATATACGTTCAACATAATATACCAACTTAATAAAAACAACGTTTGACAGTGTATCTCTTCGACTGAATAGGAAGAGCGGCATATATACAGGGGGTGGGGTTGGGGAAATTCCCCCGAATTACAAAAAAGGAAGAAGAACAGGAGATATAATGAAAGGGGATTCGCCCCCTCCTATATCCCCCACTATTAGGCCTTGTTTATTTGTTTGTTTTGTGGTCTTTTTGCGTTTCACCCACCTAACATTTCCACCCCCCCCCCTCCGCTCGAATGACGCCAGTGCCCCATCAATGGGTGGACCCATGCTACGTCATTCGATATGAATACGGATCCTTGTTTAGGTCAAGAGGTGCGAACCCATCACAAATCACTCGACAAATCACTCGACACCTATGTACCCTTATCTCTCTATAATACTGAGGGTATTAAGTTCAACTCCGCTGTTTTGTGTTACAAATGGTACTTTTCTAGATGTTTTCTTCAAAGGATCCACCTGTCTAGACAAATCACCTGCAAAAGAAGCAGTTTTGGTCCATCACAATTGTTATAACGAATCAATGATTGTGACGACGGAATACAGGCTCATTGACATAGCCATCTATTTTTTCCCCGATGATACATGTTCTAAGGAGTTCTGATGGTGCTAGGTGAAGATAATAATTGTGATAAACTAGCGTTAAAAACGTGTCAGGCAGAAAAATCTCTGAACATTGTTCTCAAGTTTCAAGCGTTGATGAATGCCGCGGGTCGTGATTTCGATATCAATATGATCGCAAATAGCACAGGAGTTTACACTGATGACCTTGATCATCGGGCAGGGATTATCGCGGACGACTACGGCTTCGATGTCAAACAGAGAATATCAGTTTCTGTCGTCTATTGTCTTATCTCCATAACTGGAATAACAGGTATGTACATTCATTCAATATAGGAACTAATAATGAAATATGTTGATCCTTTTTATATACAATATACGTCCCAGAAAAAAAATTAACAGTCAGAAAAAGTCTCCCTATATAAATATTTCAAAATATTTGAAGCAGAATTTCATACTCGTGGATAGCTTAGAATTTCTTCTATTACATGACGCCTAGAGATCTCGTTATATTTTATGCTCGAATGAGCAAAGGGCACTTTTGTGAAAAGGTGCAAAATCCTGACATGACAAGAATTGGTATTTGTTCTGGCTGGTATCAGCAAAGATCAGAGTCCTGAAAAAGCTTAGAAATGTTCATATTTGGATCAATAATAGACAATTCATGAAAGAACAGGTTCTGTTCACTGTATGTCCTCATGTATCTCATCATTATTTTTATGCTTCACTGAGCAATTAACAACTTTATTGAGTGTTTGGAAATTGGTTTTGGCAAGGTTTTAATTAGAGCTGGCTTTCTCAGTCAACCATATAATTTCGATGGGATATGTCAGGAAATACAAAAAGCAAGGCCTATTCTTTCATAAATTGCCTTTTAATAATCAGAATATGAAAGTTTCTAGGCCTTTTGAAGACTCTCACTTTTACTGATATATTCCAGCCAGAACAAATGCAAATTTTCGTCAACCATGCTCTCTAAATGTAAAGGAGTGAATTTGCCACTCGACAATAAGAGTGAAGGAACTTTCACTCCAAATTGAGTGGTAAAACGCCCCCTTTTGAGTGAGCATGCCGATATTCCTTCACCGGCCGTCTCACTCACTGACAGAGAGGGCCTGAGTGTGTTCTACTCAATATCGTGAGCAGACTGAATTATTTTCACTCGTGAGCGACTGGCAACTCCAGCCATCAGCAGCGGTCATAGATTTTGACCAGACGGACGGAGAGCTCGGCCAGGCACGGGGGACATCCTGACAAGATAGCCGTGTCAGCCGGCGTGGCGAACCATGCCCATCACAATATTCTTGACACCGAGTTTGATGATTTCACTCAGAAAGGAGTGAATTATTTCCACTCTGTCGACATGAGTGATAAAATTTTCACTCTTTAAAAGACTGGTGTTTCACTCTTTCCTGAGTGAAATAGTGACCACTCTTTTTTCACTCGAAAAAGGGTTATCCCTCATTTATCTCCTTGTGAGAGTGGAATTTCACTCCATTTTGAGTGCTTTTTCACTCTTTTACATTAAGAGAGTGGATTTTGCACCATTTCACAAAAATATAACTTTTGCTCACTCAAGCGTGAAATATCGTTAGATGTTTTGGTGTCAGGTATAGACATTTCATGAACATATTTTGAAATGTTCATTTGGGGAGACTTTTTCCAGCTGTCAACTATTAACGGTTCTCAAATTTGTTAATACCAGCCAGAACAAAATACCAGTTCTTGTAAAGTCTGGATTTTGCACCCTTTCACCAAAGTCAATTTTGCTCATTTGAGCGTAAAATATTGCAAGATTTGTTGATGTCATTCGATGGAAGAGACCCTAAGTCATCCACAGTTATAATAATTTCATACAAATATATTGTAATATTTTGGGAGACTTTTTCCAGCTCTTAACATTTTTTTAAGGGGATGCACTGTATATAATCATCATGATCACGTGTGGAAAGTTTTGCTGTCTTTAGATTTAGCTCTATTTTGTTAATAGACCTATAAATTTGATTCACTTTTATGAGAGATGAAAAGAGTGAGTGAGAGAGAGAGAGAGAGAGAGAGAGCTCTAAGAGGGAGAATTATTATTAAGTAGACAAGTGTAACAGGGAAAAGAGATTAAACGTCTTCATTGGCATATACGATGGGCGTTAGGGGCTGCAGTCTTTAAAAATAACAATATTCGGGCAACCGTCTCGTGATATAAGGGCAGTGAGGTTCCAGAATTTTTATATCTAATCTCTTGTAGTTTTAATGTCAAGTCGGAAGTTGTTTAATTGGACAAGAGGCGTCAACCCCCTGTCGAAAATCTTGTACATTAGTAGCTTGGGGAGGCAATTAACCTCCAAATGGCGAGTATTGAAAGATTTTGTCGGAACATTTGCTTAAATGCATTTCTGTCTGCAAATATAAGCCTATTAAATTATTCTTATTCGATTTCCGATTTGTCTGCAAAGTATATTAAACTTGGATTTTATCCAACGTTAGAAATCTGGCTACTTTGAAACATAACCAACCCTAGACCCTATTTTGTCTATGACTCCCAAAGTTTTTCAGACTGAGTAAGAATACATTATGCAGCCATATTTTTCACATCATCATCATCATAGGATCAGTCCACAGGCAGGTTCAGCAACCCTATAGCAACTGTCTCTGCAAGTGTTTGATCGTGGGCCAACTGATTTATTTTCCTAGTTCCTACTCCTCCACAATTTGAAATAATCACATTTTGAACGTATTTGACAAATTTCAAGGTCGATATGTTCCAGTGATTTATTTCCCCGAGTGGTTATATATTCCGTTCATAGGGGACTGTATACAAAATAATCTGCATTGCTTTGTAAAAGTACTGAGATCGATCCCGCTTAAGACGGGCAAGAAACACTTGTAAATGAAATAAATACACTGAATAATCTTATCAGCTCCCATGATAGGTATGCAGGTAGTTCTTATATAGACCACTTAATAGTGAAAACAAGTATCACTTTCCTCCTCCTTTGGATGTGTTATAAAACTGATTCTTAATAATTCAAATCATCCTGATGAACTAATTTAGCAGTTGAATCAATGTTAATTCGGTCGTCTAAAGATCGTTTCATTTTAGTGTACAACATCTGTTTATTATTCATCTATGATACAGGGAACATATGTGTCTTCTTGGCTGTCCTGCTCTCTAGAAAGCTCCATACTCTCACCAATATCTTAGTGGTGAATCTCAGTGTCACTGACTTCCTTACCTGCTGCAGCATCCTTGTCCAAGTGATTGTTCTTCTAACTTCGGACCAGACCCTCCAAGTGATTCCCAATCAGCTCTGCGTCCTGGCCAGCGCCGTCAACTTCATAGGTGTGTCCAACAGTCTAATGACGTTAACACTGATAGCATTCATGCGCTGGTACGTCATAACCCGCAGCATCAGAGGTCACAGAGGACTTCACACTCCAGGAAAGATCGCGGCAATGCTGGTTATCATCTGGATCATTTCGTTGGTCTCCATGTTGCTACCACCAGGACTTGGGATTGGAACTTTAGGGTACAGCGCCGCATACAAGCAGTGTCTAACCATCGACGACAATGAACTAGTTGTATACTATAGTATGTTACAGAGTGGCGGTTGCATCGCTTTTGTTGCAATGGCAGTGAGTTTTTACATTGCTATATTCTTGTTCGTTCTCAAGAATACCCGGACGTTTTCAAAGAAATTTAGCAGTCAGGATAACACCAAGAACATAAAGGAATCAAGAACAAACATACATCTAGAGAGTATGAACGATTCTCCTACTCAAAGGGTATCGAATTTAGCAGAGGACAGGTATCATCACAGCGAAGAACAGCATCAAATAGCGGCGCTCTTCAGGAAACGGGAATTGAGTATCACCAAGAACCTACTTATTGTATTCTGTATCTTCTTGGTGTGCTTCATTCCTTTCGGAGTAACCCTTGCTATTCCTGGAGGAAGTCTGTCTAATATCTACACCACAGCTCTGCTGTACTGCAACTCATGTATCAACCCTGTGGTATACTGTCTGAAACATGATCAGTTCAAGGAAGTCTTGATACCTTTAATGCGCTGCAGGTGGTCCAAGATTCCACAACCGACGAAGTTTCTGAAACGATGCTTTCCTCGGTCGAGCCATGATTTACCGTTGACCACTATTACTTCGACAAGTGCTTTAATGAGTAAATTGTAAAAAAGAAAATATAATTTCAATTGAACGATATCAGTCCACAATGGAAGTTGATCATTCTTTCTCTATCCTTATCTTACATATATTAAATCCTCTTTACGGGTGGGGGGGGGGGGGGGGGGGTCGCGCAAAGATTGTCAGAGTGCACGCTACATTTTATTCGTGTCTTGATCACGACATTAGATACGTTTTAAACTGATGGAAAACTATCAATAACTTTGCTTTCTGGAACCCACGGCTTTCCAATTTCATAAGCAAAGGACATTAAGGACTTGTCATTGCAACGATTAATAAAGGGTATTCTGAGAAATGTTTATTTCCATTAATTTTCACAAAATTGTCATAGTTTATTAATTCTAATTAATGTAGTCCCTAACTCGTTCTAATAATGCTTTTAGCAGTCCACATGGCGTATCTAGGGATTATGGCGCCCAAATCAGTGCCCAAACCTACTTGTACAAGCGAGGGAGCAAAGCGACCGAGCGGCAATTTTTTTGTTGTTGTATTTTTAACCCTAAAAAGTACAATTTCTTGCGCAGTTTACCCAGGAACTTTGTCAACTGACCAATATAAACGGTAGTCGAATTTGGTACATTGATAAATAGATTGCTATTCACTCCCTTATAAAATTTGAAGAGAAATTAACGAAAACCCTTGAGAAATAGTCGAGGAATTTAGCAAATCGACTGAAAGTTGACATTTCTTTCAAATTTTTACCCTCTGCAAATGCTGTTTTATGCATTTCATCCTATATTGGGGGCGCAATACTTAGCAAGAGGCAGATAATACTTACATGATAGCGAGCAAAGCAACGACAATCACATCATTATTTTTGAAATTTTGAACCCTTAAAAAAAATCTATTTATAAAACTATATACTTGGGGCGCAAAATTACGAGATCCTGACAGACAATAACTATGCGACGGAGCAAAGCGACCGAGGTTTAGAAAATTGTCGCATTTTAAACCCTCAAAAACTATATTTCTTATGCATTTACCCTATCGATGGGGGGGGGGGGGGGGGCGCGCATAATCCTTAAGGATTGTGTTTTTTCTTCATTTCCCCTCTTTTTTTCCTTTCTCTCTTTTGCGTTTTCTGCGCCCCTTCCAAGTGCCGCCCGGGGCACGTGCCCCCTGCCCCACTAGATACGCCACTAGCAGTCCATCAAGTGCTGCATCGTCAATTCAAGAGCACTATTCCTTTAGGGCTATCCTTTTTAACAATACTAGTAATGCAGAGTGGGCATGGAATTGTCGCACCTTCATTGAAAATTTTGTCGACAAAAGAAGAAAAAAATCCCCCACATTAATTGACACTGACAAGTGCATATGTGTTCGGCCTATTCTCAGTTTGGGCCCTGTTATTACCAGTAACAGGAATAACATCCGCCCCATTTCTATGACAAATCTGCTCTCAGCCAATCAGATTCAAGGATTCTAGTAGCAATTATTGTAACTCGTTATTGATAACATGTTTTATGAAACGGGGCCCTAGGTGTCGATCTTTTCGATGTGACTGTGGTAAAAAATGAGGGTACGTGCCTCACAGCAGAGTACCAGCACATTGTAGATCACAAGAGGTCCAGCTAAAACGATTAACTTGATCTCCAATGTTAGGGACATAACAAGTAAGAATCTTGTCGGCATTGTTTGACATAGGCCTACTTGAAAAGTGAAAGTGTGATATTACGTTTATATTCTATTATTCATACGTTTTCGATAAATGCATATTGTTGTGTACATCTAGTTTTTGAATACGTTACCATCAAAATGACAAAGTCGTTGGAATTGTGAAATTATTATAGTTATTAACTATTTTGTTTTTTCGCCAGGCTAGATTTGCATAATCTTATATCACTTGTCTGATAACACATCCTATGCAAAAAAAAAAAAAAAAAAAAAAAAAATCTTACTATTAAACGTGAAAATTGAATAGCCTTCTTTTAGCCCCACTGACATGATGAAAAAAAAATCAGCTACATGTAATTAAATTCCCCTGAACGTATTGACCTAATTTTTGTTGATATTGTATTATTTTGTTGTTCTCGAAATTGAGCTTCACTCCAGTATAAATTGTGTAAACAAAATTGCTTTGTAGCGGATCTTTTGGAGAGCCGACGGGTTTACCGTAGGGGTGTGTCCATACCCAGTTTTATTATTTTACGGCGTCGATGAGTTCGATTTCATCGAGAAAGAAAGAATTTACTGAAGTTTTCTTTAAAACAATGACCATGTACTTTTTTTTAGAAAGGATTCTGTTATGAAATTCACACATCCGCCTCTTTCTGATAATAATTTCCTGTCCATGCAATGTGCAAAATCTCCACATACTTCGGAAAGCAGCTTGAAATTTCACACCGCAGTAAAAGTTTGTATGACCGAGTAAGGTTATATGCATTGGAAAAAGAAAAAAGCTGGCGTGTGGACGCGCGCTGCCTAAAAAATCATCGAATAGCTGGTAATGAGAATATTTGTAGGTCAGCTTACTCTGAAGGCCTTTTAATAGTACAATCTGCATGGATAAAGTACTTTTATATCAATATTGAACGAGGCGTTCGCTACTCCACTTTACTGCTTGCTTTTGGGGATTTTTAGTCGTTGTGAATCGTTCAACTGGTCACGTCGTCGCATTCACTTCATTAGCCTTTATATCTGGTGTTCATGGCTCGTAGATCCCCACCGAAATTGTGTGTATATGCAGAGTAATATACTGGCCAATGTCTGTTTTAGAGTCATTTAGTTGCGTCGGGTTGAATCAGTTATATTGCAGGTCAACTAAAGAACTGGAAAATTAGTAGATCTGAAGAAATTCATTTTGATAAAATATTCCAAATTATACCAATTAAATAATAGCCGATGTGTATTGAAAATTGAAATCATGGTGATAAATAGCACAGAAGTGTACGCCGGTGATCAAATGGGGACGACCAGTGGGGAAGATTACGTATTTGACTTCGGACAGAGAATCGCAATTTCTGTAATGTACTCCGTTATCTTCTTCTTGGGTTTAACAGGTATGTTGGTTAATTCATTAATTTGTATTCTGTGTATATTCTGCCTTTTTAAAACGGAGAGAATTATTATTGCTTTACAGTAAACATATTTATTAAACATTTCGGTTGTTCGGAGGAAATATTTTACTCCATGGTGAAGCGCGTTTAGCCAATTAAAGGAGAATTAACCTCAAACAATAAAGACGATAGTGTTCAAAGGTGTTATTTATTCCTACTTGTTAGACTATATGGCTTCGCGTCAAAATATACGAGATCGATACGAATCAAGATTTTCTGAGCAAAATTTATCATCTGCTAGCAATATGTATCGTCTGCTAGCAATACATGGGGGCTGCCATTTTTTTTATGTGTACAAGAAGATTTTCTTAATCCAAATGCCCAATTGCCTTTTTCAAAATTAAAAACCCATTTGAGATTTAAAATATAGAATAGATATGTCAATTTATTTTTAAACTGAAGATTTCCTTATATATTTCTGTTGAAAATCGATATTCGCTTAATATAAATCTATTTTCTAGATACTGTGACGCAATGGACGGAGCAAATTAATTCAAATTGTATGGATGCTTCTTCCCTGAGCATCTATAGCGGCAAACTATGCATTCACCTGCTTTCGGATAATGGGACTTGAAAAGTCAGAATGCATGCTGCATATATTATGCTCTGCTCTGTTTGGCAAACCCAAGAAAATAGATTTTTGTTAAGCAAAACCAGACAATTTAAAAGTATCATTATAAAGATTTAATTTTTATAAATCATGTAAACACCCACTTTATATTTTTCGTCACATATGGGATTTTAGGTAATGAAGAAAATCAATTTAGGTCTTGGATTCAAAATATCTTCCTGACCGGAACATTTCTCAATGGTTCATGTACAAATCCAAATCAGCAAGAAAATGGCAGCCCCCATGCAAATGAGTAGTAGACGATACCGGGTGTTGGAATATCTTTATTATACCCTTTTCTGATATCTTATTGGAAAATGATTTAGGCCAATAAGTAGGAATATACTACACCTTTCAATATAAGTAAATTTGTACTCAGGGGTTAATTCTCCTTTAACGTCTAATGATGGACAAGTTTTAAAATACTCTCTATTGTCTTAAACGTCAATATTCATTCAGCATAGCATAAGTAAAAAAAAAATGGAAAGTTACAAGATAAACGGTCTGATAATCCCTTTTCATCGAGTTCATTTATCCAAGTAACTATGCCACTGTAATCAGCCATTACAAAGCAGACATTCACGATAATGTATAAAATGTGCCGAATGCATTAGTTGAACTATAAATCCGGCAACACCAAGAGGGTTTTTTAAAGAGCTATTTCAGCTTTGCCATTTCAACCTTGCGCTTACATCTTCGCGTTGATTGATTGATGGTAAACCTCTAAATTCGTTTAAAAACACTTTTAGTGATAAGTCAAGCCATAGGCCTACAAAATAATAATAAAAATAATCTGTCTTCTTTTGGATGTTTAACAATATTTTTTTTAAATTTTGATATAGGAAATGCATGTGTCATCTTGGCTGTTCTGCTCTCAAAAAAGCTTCATACGCTCACAAATATCCTGGTGGTGAATCTTAGCGTCACAGACTTCTTAACTTGTTTGACCCTTCCTATCCAAGTCGTGGTTCTCTTGAACTCGGACGAGACCCTTCAGGTTGTTCCAAATCAGCTCTGCGTCTTGGCCAGTGCAGTCAACTTCGTAGGGGTCTGCAACAGTCTGATGACACTCACACTTGTGGCATTCATGCGTTGGTACGTCATAACCCGCAGCATCAGAGGCCACAGAGGATTCCACACTCCTGGAAAGATTGCAGCATTGCTAGCTGTTATCTGGACCGTTTCTTTGATCTCTATGTTGCTTCCACCAGGACTTGGACTTGGGACCTTAGGTTATAGCGTCGTCTACAAACAGTGCTGCACTGTCGATGATAACCTTCTCGTCATATACTACAGCATGATACAAGGCGGTGGTACTTTCATCCTTGTGACAATGGCAGTGTACTTTTACACTGCTATATTCTTATTCGTTCACAAGCATAACCAGAAGTTTAAGAAGAAATTTAGCCATCAAAATAATATCGACAACGGGAAGGAATCCCAAACAAATTTGAAGAAAGAATGTAGGACAGTGAGTGATAACGTCACAAATTCACAAATACGAAGTTTGTCATATTTGGTTGAAAACGGGCACCATCAAAGCGAAGCAGAGCGTCGGATGGCGGAGCGATTCAGAGAGCGGGAGATGAGAGTAAGCAAGAACTTATTTGTGGTGTTCTGCATCTTCTTGGTGTGTGTATTTCCTTGTGCAGTAAGCCTCGCCATCCCAGGAGGAAGCATCTTCAACATCTACTTCGCTGTCTTGATGTACTGCAACTCATGTACCAACCCCGTGGTTTACTGCCTGAAGCATGACCAGTTCAAGGAGGTCTTGAGGCCTATGCTGCGCTGCAGATGGTCCAAGATACCACAACCGACAAAGTTTCTGAGACGCTGTTTTCCGCGGTCGGAACATGATTCTCAGATGAGCAGTATTACTTTGTAAACATGATGAGATAAGCCTTGCAACACAATTTAGAAGTGACGTAGAGTAAACAAATCATCCTTCACCTGATTTGATGGCAACATAACATTTTATTGTTCATTCTTAATTTTTGACAAGAGTTATTAAATTAATCTATAAAGGTAGAAAATAATTGATATATTGTATTACTAACAAAAAATCTTTAAAGCAATGCTAATTCCTAGGTAGGTATTCTAACAATAATTTTGGATTGTACATAAATTTAGGTCTAAAGGTATCTAATATGACCAATGATGACTACGTCTATGCCTCTGTTCTATTATACAAATTTTGTTTTGTTCTTCCATGTTATTTAATAATGTTAATGCGTATTTTATTCGGTGGCAGCTCTTTATAAGACATTTTGTTCTTTCTTGCTGTCTCCGCATTCTATGTATAATATATTTACTTTATTGTTAATTGTATTTTTATCTTTGAATGGAATAAATGAATAAATGAAATGGAAATAACTTTATGACTATTTTGAACAGTAACACAATTCACGTCGAAAATACATGTATTTAACATGCATATTTTGAGATGCGGTATTCAGTATAATGTAGAAATGTGTTGACTGTAAACGAAGATGCCAAGATATCATTCGTTCGGAACGTAGAGAAGTAGATTTTCCGAGTCGTGTAGCTCAGTGACTTTGCCCCTACTAGCTGATTCGAGGATGACGTCACGTACGTTATCCGGTGATAGCTGAGGATTCAAACCAAGATGGACTGCAGCAACACCTATTAAAAAACACGAATAAGAAATGAAGACAATTCACCTTGTCACGTTTACAAGATAATAAAATAACTGCTGGCATGCATGCCTTTGATTATCTAGTTTATGCATTCATGTCAAGAACATCGTTATATGATATCACCAGGCTTCGCTTGTGAATACACATATAATATTAAATCATATATAAGTAAATGTACTTTGCTTTTTGAGAATGAAGTGTATAATTATGTACAACTGCTTGATCAGTAAACGAAGAAGCTTGACTGGGGAGGAATTTTTAATTTGTAAACAAATCTTTCGGCATATTACTCCCAGTGTTAAAGATCGTATGCTCGATCTGTAATGAAAAACACAAGTCAGAAAAAATTGGAACCAAATTACAAATTAAAAATTCCTTCCCAGTCAAGCTTCTTCGTTTACTAACCATTGTTCCACGGCGGACCGTTTGAATAGTAATGAGTCAGAAAGAAGAGGATCTTGGGTATTTGATTCTAGTTCGTCGTGACTTGGCCGTGAACCAGAATAGCCTGGTGGTTAAGTCGCTGCCCGGCAAGCAGTAGATGACAGGTTCGAATCCCGCTGGTTCCAATTTTTTCTGACTTGTGTTTTTCATTACAGATCGAGCATACGATCTTTAACACTGGGAGTAATATGCCGAAAGATTTGTTTACAAATTAAAAATTCCTCCCCAGTCAAGCTTCTTCGTTTACTAACCATTGTTCCACGGCGGACCGTTTGAATATTAATGAGTCAGAAAGAAGAGGATCTTGGGTATTTGATTCTAGTTCGTCGTGACTTGGCCGTGAACCAGAATAGCCTGGTGGTTAAGTCGCTGCCCGGCAAGCAGTAGATGACAGGTTCGAATCCCGCTGGTTCCAATTTTTTCTGACTTGTGTTTTTCATTACAGATCGAGCATACGATCTTTAACACTGGGAGTAATATGCCGAAAGATTTGTTTACAACTGCTTGATCTGAATAATAGTGCATTTTAAGGCCCAATGATGGGTCAAAGTTTGAGTTAATTTTTTATTTATTTGATCCATCTCCGTGTTTATTAATAAACATGTTTTCCACGAAGACCACAAACAGAGAACCTTGTATTCTCACCTGTAAATTACCCTAATAGTTGACTAGCGCAGTTTATATTATAATTAGGCACCAAAAAATACATTAATTTCTTTGAAAATCAATGTATTTGAAAACATGCCCCCAATATCTGACTTGCGAAGTATTATGTAGCTTACTAAACATCCGCCGTTACACCGGTTCAATTATCGGCAAAGCGGTAATTTGAAAGCTCACTATAGAAATGAAGTGCTATTGGGCAGGAGATGTACGTAATAATTTATATGCTTCAATAATGTATGCTTTTAATGCGTGCACCGTACATAAATGATGAATCAAGGGAGTTAAGTATACTGAAAGCTGAGTTAGGGCTAAACAAATCCCGTCTTTGCCGTACTGTTCTAAATACTTTGTCGTATCTTCTTCAGTATGAAATAAACGGTCGCTGATAGGAGGACTCATACCTTTAAAATTTCTTCTGGTTGATGGCAGAAACGTCAGGCAAATGTATTTGTAAAGTTTGAGAGCAATTGCAATGACAAAGAATAGATTAACTGATTGTTTACAATCGAGAGATCTCTATTATGTAGGGAATCTGCCACTGACAATTTACTTACACGTATGAGGTCAGATGTCATAGTGGGCGTAGGCAATCGCAAATGATATTAACCGTGTCAACTGTCAATCGAGGATTCCTATTTGCTAGTGGATATTTCTATGAAATCAACATTCTTCAACCTAATTATGAAATAATCATGTCCTTACATTGTTACAAATTACACACCCTTCCATATATTAATTGAAATTGCAGCATGTTTGTTGTTTAAATACATTTTAAGGACTTGAAAATATAGAAAAAAATTGATACGTTTCCCCTCTTTTCTGATGATTCTTGGATGCGATCATGTAATTTACCTCCCATTAATCTGCCATTTTCTTTAAATTGAAAGACAAAACCGATTTGAAATTTGTGAGCTTGAACTTCAGAACGTTTTTAAAAAAAGAATTTTGACAGGTGAGTTATTCTTAAAGGACATACCTGCTACGTGTGGACAAGCCATGCTTGTACCACTCAGCGATCGATATCCATCATCGGATCGGTAGTCGGCACTTAGAATACGATGTCCGGGAGCGAAGATATCTACGCATGCGCCCCAATTTGAAAAGTAAACTCTGGCATCGTCATCCTGAATAGCGCCAACTGTGATGGCCTTGGAGAAGGAAAGAAAAAGGATGCTTTCAAAATCGAGAAGATATTTTGAACAAGCGTAGTCAAAGAATGATCATGGCATGTCAGTCATTGGACAAGAATCTTCCTTGGTATTTTATTCAGCTTTTTGAGACAGTAAATGAATTGTTGTGACATAGAATGAAATAGATCGAATAGAATGAATAAGATTAAAAATATATGGATGGAAATGTGCCCTTTTAGTAATCCAATTTCGGATGTGTTTTGTGTGTTTCCTCAATCACAAGTCCACACCTTACCACAGCAATTGTACTTGACGTTATTATTACTCTAAAATAACCCTCACTTGAGTATGATAATAATTATTATAGACCTATCCTTCATTCATAAATCTATTCTATATTCATCTGGCAGCAATAAAACATATATTCCTGCAACATGGGGCTTATAACAATAAGCGATTGACATTTTCTGTGAAAATAGCGGAAAGGAAAGGATGGAAGCAAAGATGGCGGGAAACATAAGATAGATATTACATCGATACCTCAGGAGCCCTGGCAGGAGAAGAGGCGCACGCGTCGTAGTCGCTGTTACCAGCCGCTACTACCACTGTTACACCGTCCTTATGAAGGTTTCCCAATGACTCGTCTACAGCACGGAGTCCCCCACCGCCGAGTGACATACTCGCAACGGCTGGACGTATACCATTAAGAGCAACCCAGTCCATGCCTGATACAGAACGAGTAATGGGAAGTAGAATTGGAATGCCATGTTAATGATATAATTGGCATGATTAGTGGAAAAAGAGATTGGAGAAGCAAGTGAGAGAGAGAGAGAGCCTGTATATAGAGTTGTTAGATGGACTGACACGCAGCTATGAAAATGTGTAATGATTGATCAATACAGGTATATTAGTTATTAACGTGAACGTCCATGTAGCATGTACATGCAAGAAGTTATCACGGACTGTGATAACTCCTTGGTACATGTATATCGGCCTGCAGTTCAAACCTCTACAGCGGGGTAAATGGACTCTTCTTGCGACTTTAATTTTCTTCCTAAAATGCGAGCTTCATATGCCTTCATCATTAACATTTTTAACTCCTTTAGACTAAATGCATTCCACATGAAAACACTCTGTGAATGAAAGATGTTCAGTTTGGTGAATTTGTATTCAATTTTTGAATTGGCAAGTTCTGAAATCCATTGAATTTCTCTGAACAGAAATCTACTGACCATCAATAATGGCAGACCAAGAACCGTATCCGTAACAACCAAGAACTCGTACAGCGTAGACTTTAGCGGCTTTGGCAACACCGTATCGTTTACCCGCTATGGTACCAGCACAATGCGTCCCATGTCCCTGGCAGTCGCCGTCATTACCCTGTCAGTTAGGAAGAGGTGGATATTTGTTATTATCTCAGTGGCAGTTATTACCCTTTACCACTCACCATCGATCACGGATGATGTTGATCCTGAGCCATAACAACCAAGGACCCGTACAGCGAAGACTTTGGCGGCCTTAGCCACACCGTATCGTTTACCCGCAATCGTGAGTCCCGTGGCCTTGGCAGTCACCATCATTACCCTATTAGTTAGGCACATAAGTTTTAATAATCGAAAAATTGTGCCTTTTAACAAACAAGCAATGAACCAGGAATTTTGCAAAGTTGTAGAGCATGACTTAGTGAATGTTTAAGATTGGGAGTAACCTGAGAAAGTAAATGTCATTACCGCCACAGCGTGAAAACCATTATAAGAGTCGAACAAATTGGTTGAGTTTTGCAAAGACAACACACTGTCGATGAGGTATGGGGATTTGTTTTCATATAAAGGGTAGTGGCCTGGCTACAATCGCCTCACTGATAGACGGATGTTCAAGGGGAGTGTCCGGGTTAAATTTTAGAGACACATGTAGTTGTACTAGGGAGGCTGATATCCGGGTTCGTCAAATGCTTTACATTCCAGATATTCATAAACTTACGATCGCGTAGTTCATGGCATCATAACTGAACTCGGCTCTTCCCTCGAAGTCCTCATGCGTCGTTCTAATCCCGGTATCAAGCACGTATACGTTCACTCCACTCCCGTTACCTAAAAGAAAAAGGATCATTCATTTGAAGATTAGTCAGTGTGTCGCTTTATGATAATCAATTGGTTATCAAAATGAGTGATCTAAAGTAAACCAAATAATTGCAACATGGAATTGTGTTTGAAGCGTTTTAACAGTTGTGTAGGTTCCTAGTAACGGAATATATCACAATTTTGTCCTCATTTTAACATGTTTAACATGTTATGTAAAGTTTATAGTTTGTAAATACAAAGCAGGTCAAGTTACCTTATGATTGTTCCTGATATTTTTTTGGTTTTTGTCAATATTTTCAAAACACTGATATAGTCATTATGAAATTTCCGTGAAGTGTCACACAATTTACCGATAGGGGTGAAACTGTCATCAAGGGGAAGATTCTGTTGGTTGATTCTGTCCAGACCCCAGATCTCTGAAGCATATGCCATCCCATCTTCTTCTACGTAGCTCACTGATGGGTGGGCTCGCACCTTTGAGGTTGTGTGTATGAGAGAGAGAGAGAGAGGGGGGGGGGAGAGGGAGATTGAGAGAGGGATGAGTGATAGAGAGAGAGAGAGAGGGGGGGGGGGAGAGAGGGAGTCGAGATAGAGAGAGGGATGAGTGATAGAGAGAGAGAGAGAGAGAGAGAGAGCAGGTGATAATTTTGCGCCAAACATTTCAGATCGATGCCAATTCCTTGAAATATATGTATAGACACCCCTGTTAAACTACTAACAATGACTGTCATTTTTAACATTCCTACTAACGTTTAGTGCAATTATTTCATACAACTGACAAATTATGGAATTTTAAAACATGATTGTATAATGGGTATTCTGAAGCGTTATAATAATACATATGTGAGCAATTTCAGCCCTAATTATATAAAAAGAAACTCACCACTGCCAATGCCTCTTTGGACAGCGAGATTGCGAATCCGTTCAGTACTCTGGAGTATTCCTTCAGTGGGTTACTGAAAGCTATTGTCTTCAGCCGGGATTCTTCACGGAGAGACTGGAGAACGTTGGGAACCACTGCATTTTTCTACCAAAGTAATGTAACAATGTCATTTTATCACGCACTCTTTTTCAACTGCTGATCTCTTTTTGATAAATGTTCAATGTTGACTATATCATTATATTGTTATGGACAAGATGAATACCATATCATCCCTCAAAACGATCTCCAACTGACTTATGGACTTGCAAGCCAATGAACGAACATGAAATATAATTAAGTCTTATCTTCTGAAGTTTATACATTTTAGGACATGTTATTGATTATAAAATTGTATCATATATGTAGGTACACATATGCCATGACCAGTGGTAGATCCAGGAATTTTAAATAGGGGGAAGGGGGGGGGGGCGCCAGCGGCGAGGGAGCGGAGTGTGTGGGAGGTATCCCCCTTCCCACGGTAAAAAATCTCCAAAAATAATAAAGGGGGCCCCTGCCTGGACCCGCCACTGCATGGCGCTGATAGTCTGTTCCTTGTTATATTGTCAGTAACTCCTTTTGAGGGACAAAATTATGATTATGAGGAAGAAATATCGGTTTTAAGTCATTCGTCACAAACAATCCAGTTTCATCTAAACATTACCTTTAAGACAACAATGTACTGTTCCTTGATGGCTTCGCTGGTCCTGAATAATGGAGCTCGACGGGCAACCACACCCAATACCAGGATGGACAATGAGAGTAAGAAGATGACACTCCGCATCGCTGACGTCATCAGGTTTATCCTTTTAGTAAATTACATGTACAATATAGGTTTTCTCGGTCAATTTCGCAACTTTGTCATTCAAATTCAATTTACGAGCATTCAGTTTAAACGACTGTTGCCATGCCGTGCTTTTCGATTCGGCAGTTCAAATTCGTGATCTGTGCATTCAAATTCACATTTCAGGCAGTCAAAATAACACTCTTTTTATTCAAATTCATGGGTCACGAGCGTATTTCATAAAGCCTTCATTCAGAGCATCCAATTTAGCGTATTGAGCATTCATTTAAATTCCCTCAACATTATTTGTGATACTTTCCTATTGTCTTGTATTATGTGTTTGACATGATTTGCCATTCAAAATATGGCCTATATGTTTTTGGTTATGGCGAATTTTAAAAATCCCACCATTTTAGCGAATAAAGATCTATTCATTTTTTGTCGTGTGGTCGTGGATGTATAATTATATTGTAAAAAACATGAAACAACTGTAAGTCGCGACAGAGAACTTGCAAGTATAATTATTTTCTTTGTAACGGAGGACTCATTAAATGATAGAAGACAATTTAGAAGACAAGAAGGCAAATGAAAGCTTTTAGACCGCTTTTTCAAGCAGGAGATGATAAAGAAAATGTAACATCATCTTCTTAGTAGATATAAAGAAGGGTTTATAAAAGTTATACCCTATAATTACCAATAGTTAGATAGAAAAAAATACATAAGGAAATTGCTGGTTTTCTGACATTGTGTTTTCTACTCCTTCTTCGGGTGAGATTGTCGCCTATGCTTAGGCCTATAGGTGCATGTATTTTCTCGTTCAAAGTATAGGCCTATATTTTCAAATTATCCCTTAAAGGAGAATCAACCCCTAATTACAAATTTACTTATATTGGAAGGTGTAATATATTCCTACTTGTTGGCCTAAATAATAAGATAATCAGAAAAGGGTATAAATAAAGATATTCCAACACCCGGTATCGTCTCCTACTCATTTCCATGGGGGCTGCCATTTTCTTGCTGATTTGCAGTTGTACATGAACCATTGAGAAATGTTCCAGTCAAGAAGATATTTTGAATCCAAAACCTAAATTTCTTTTCTTCATTACCTAAAATCCCATATGTGACAAAAAATATAAAGTGGGTGCTTACATGTATTATAAAAATTAAATCTTTATAATGATATTTTTAAATTGTCTGGTTTTGCTTAACAAAAATCTATTTTCTTGGGTTTGCCAAACGGCTTTTGCTAAACAGTCGGGTAACGTCGCGTCGCGTTGGTAGAAATTTTCGAACATTTTTCAGGAATTTTATGTATGGTATCTTTGTTTTAGCAGCAAAAAAAAAAAGAAAAGAAAAGAAAAAGAAAAGGAGAGGGAAAAAAAGGTGGCCTGATGGCAGCATGAATTAATTATTTGATTTCTTATGCCCTGAATAAATCGATTGTTGGATTAATTAATTAATTATTCAATTAATCACTGTTTTATTGAACTTTGGATTGAAAACACAGAGATGTTTAATAATTTTAATAATTTTAGCTGTGTTTACGTTTTCCGGATTCGTGGAATGGCCTGAGCTGCGCATGGCCTAGCCTAACCTAGTCAGTCGTAAAAGAGTGCCTGCACTGTAAGACTACTATAGGCCATTCATGTACTATAGCTGCTCCTTCCGACCAGAAGGTAGCTGAATTATGCTTCTGTCAAGACACAATGATTTTCTGATAAAGTGTCAAATTAGGGTCTGTGCTTGCAGACTAGGCCTAGCCTGCCTATACACGTACGGTACGTGTAGGCTAGTCATGCTCTGGTCTACGCTGCATATCTTTTCATGCGAAAAGTGCTTTGCACTGTGTCACGATCATCGTCATCATCATCATCATACATCATCCGTGAAAGTACAGGCCACCGGGATGGTGTATCATCGTACGATGGCTTCAAGTTCAAGCCTCAGTGTCAGGGGAAGATGGTGACAGGTAAGCATTATATTAGTCTGTTAGTAGCTTCAATTAATTTAATCTAGTTTTGTTACCTTTACTTACGTCTACTGACTACGATCGATCGACATCTTCAAGACACGAGTCAAATATGTCGGCAAACATTAACCCAAAATATGAGAACAATTTGTATATAGTGTAGATGCGTTCGTTTTGGGAATTATTATTTTTTAAAAATAAGTTTTCGAGCACCACGTTTGATCGGCTGATAGACAACCAACTGCTGTATCCACTTATTTTTACTTTCCAACTTTCCTTTTGTTGTATTCTTTGTTTCCTTTCATCATATTTTCTTCCATCCTTCCTACCCTTCTATTCTCTCTTTATAGTTCATGTTTTTCTTTGCATTATCCTTCTATTGTTTTCTTTATTCCCTTGTTTGTCGTTTTTAGCCTGAAAACGGGAAAAATCATACTGAGATGGACTCTTTTTCAATTTGTCCCCTTGAAGACACCTACCTGAAAATGTTCGAAAATTTCTACCAACGCGACGCGACGTAACCCGACTGTTTAGCAAAAGCCTGCCAAACAGAGGAGAACATAATATATGCAGCATGCATTCTGACTTTTCAAGTCCATTATCCGAAAGCAGGTGAATGCATAGTTTGCCGCTATAGATGCTCGGGGAAGAAGCATCCATAAATTTGAATTAATTTGCTCCGTCCCATGCGTCACAGTATCGAGAAAATAGATTTCTATTAAGCGATTATCGATTTTCAACAGAAATATATAAGGAAATCTTCAGTTTAAAAATAAATTGACATATCTATTCTATATTTTTAATTTTGAAAGAGGCAATTGGGCATTTGGATTAAGAAAATCTTCATGTACACATAAAAAAAATGGCGGCCCCCATGTACTGCTAGCAGACGATACATGTTGCGAGCAGATGATAAATTTTGCTCAGAAAATCTTGATTCGTATCGATCTCGTAAATTTTGACGCGAAGCCATATAGTCTAACAAGTAGGAATAAATAACACCTTTGAACACTTTCGTCTGTATTTTTTTAGGTTAATTCTCCTTTAAGGTATATTCCCCAACTAGCGTGCCTTTGGGAAATCTACAGAATACAATACATCCTTTAAAATTTACAAGTATCCTACAGGACAATAAGGTCTACTATATCATAGACTCAAGAAGGAAATTAAATCGACCTTATTTAGGGGGAATTATAAACAAAACAGGGGGGGGGAGAGTAATAACTCACGAATTAAATTGAATGAACATTTTCCGAATTTGACTGCTCATTTGCGAAATTGAATGCCCGATGTGTCCTTTGCTGGTGAATTTGAATGATTCTTACATAAGTGCTAATTTGAAGGCACTGAAATGAATTTGAATGATACAAATCCCTTGCGCAAAACGCTAAACTGCATGACTTTTATAAGTACACTTTTGAATGACAGAAGATACGGTAAACGATGTTTTTGCTAAATTGAATAAGCGTTTTATTAAATTGACTTAACTAAAGTGCGAAATTGGCCGGAAAAAATCATTGATTTCGTGGGTAGTGGTTGCTCTTCCTTCCTCTACCAAGCCTTCTCTTCTTCATTAGACTGATTTATAACTTGAAGGATTACGGCATCATTTTGATGTGTATTGATATCAATGTGGAAGTATTGGTTACGCAATTTTTGAACAGAGGATCCATAGCAAAAAAGAAGAAAAAAATAAATAAAAATACACACTGGTTCGATTAGAATGACGCGTTATTACTGCATGACATTCAAACACAAACGGGATATTATGAGTTCTGGCTACATTTTCTGTGAAAAGTCATAATCATATATTCATTTGGTTACAAGGTATCTATAATAACCTTTGAATATATGAAAACTTGACAAACAGATAAAAACACATAATATCGCATTTGAATATAGGTTTCTTATCTGATTTCTTGAATTGAATTACTTTTGCTTTGCTTATATGACTTTTGTAGTTATCTAGTTTAAAATTAAAGAATTCGGTTAGGGACTAATTCCTATTGAAGTATTTGTTTATTAGTGTTGGCTAAAAAGGTGCGAACAATCACATGATAAGACTAATGGAGGTGTTTGTTTTGAAGCAAACGGTCAAAGATCAGCTTTAATGATAGCCATTTTCCTGCAACACAGTATATATTAGCCTAAAATGATGACATTTAGTAGTTGCGGAAACATAATGAATAGTAAAGACCCGATAGTTCCTCATCAGCTAACATCAATATATACAATTAATAGCATTGAATATAATGTCTGCATAATAATATTGGCAAAGGTGTGTTGTTTGATGACTCATCCATACTTACGTGTATGTCGTATAAACTATTATTGTCATATGAATTTTATGAATATCTGTTTATATTTATTACCTTACTAGTCAGTGTTACAACCAAATTTATGATCAGTTATACTTTTCCGCTTCAGATAAAAAAATAATCTTTCAATAGGTGACGACTAAGTGTATTAAAGATTCTTGATTATATTCATTCTACTTTATATACATGTAAATTGTACTATTTAAACAGATGTTGAATGTTGTCAAAATTAATGGAAGAAAATAAATGTAAATTTGAATGAATGAATGAAAGTTTCGACTAAGTGTCGACTAAACACGTTGATTAATATGGTGAAAATCAACATAATTGAAATGTTTTCTTTCAGCAAATAGTATTAGGTATGGTCCTAAACGGGTCCGCTCGCTATTCATAAGGACCGCTATTCATAGAAAACCGCTATTCATTTAACACGCGTTATGAATATCGGTCCTTATGAATAGTTATGAGTAGTGGTCCTTATGAAGAGCGAAGTAATTTGTCTATGGTTTGCTCTCTATTTAGAAGGACCGCTATTCATGCAAAACCGCTATTCATTTAGTCACGCGTTATGGATAGCGGTCCTTATGACTAGCGAGGTTACCCCGTACTAAAACAAGTCTGTGTAACGATACTTTTACTGACCATTTTGAATAAAAATTGCATATTGCAAAGACGTTTAAGCTATCTTTAAATATTTATTCGATGCGACAGCGCTATCCTAAACCGCTATTCCAGTAAAAATCTAAACACTGACTGAATCTATTAACACAAGTATTTCTCTCGACATTTCTCTGGTACCAAGTATCCAATCATTAATATACACTGGTGTAATGAAATAGAATAATACAATAAATAATCATATACTTGCGTTATTTAATAAATAATTATAATCAGCAGAGGCTACTCCAAAGTAGACCCCGTAGTAATATATCCCACGCAAAAGCAGACTACTAATTTCAGAAGAACGAAGTCAGTCTTAAAGCAGAATGGATCAGTTATGTACAGATGCAAACTACTTACTGCATATTTGAAGCCTAATAAAGCGATTAGCAGAAAGATTTATCAATCATTTACACCCCTGACCAAAGACTTACACCCTCAACAAACTTAATGAGATAAAGTAAGCCATTAAAAGCATGGGACTTCATTTGTAAGGGAGACAACGCTAGAAGAAATGGTTTGAAAGTAAATAATGATATCATTTGATACAATAAAGGTCATGAGGGCAGGCAATGTAAACGTAATTTGCAAATTAATATTGCAGAAGAATCTCGTTTAATAAAATCTTTACTTGTCAAATTATGCCTAAATTCATCACTGTTGATGGTCGATAGACTCGATACAACCTGTAAAGATTTCCTGATAGCATTCGGTTTTGAAGGTCAATATTCAGGACTTGTTAGATAATCGTGCTTTTTATTTCTCTTTTGATAATATGATTAAGTATAACATAATATAAGAGGTAATGGGCCAGATACATCAAATTGCTTTTGCTTTTTTTCTTTTGCATGCAAGCATTCGTATCTTAATCATGTAAAAATTCCTACAAAAACCCAGAAAAGGCCGATTGCTAAGCTTTTGTTAGATGCGCGTCGTGCAAAAACTGGGGTGTTAAAACTGACACCAGTTGGTGTTAATAGAGGACCACACCCTATGGTGTTAACATTACACCCCAGAGTTTCAACATAACACCAAGGAGTGTTAAATAACAACCAAAGGTGTTGTAATAACACCACTGGATGTTGATTTAACACCACAGATTTAACACCGGTGTAAAATGACTGGTGTGGTCCTCTATGTACACTAGTTAACACCACAGTTTTTGCTGTGAACAGTTTACGCCATGTTTCCAAACAAACATAGGTACAGTCCAATTACAGTTTGTCTATGCTTTAAGTTTTAAGTAAGACCTCTATGTTACAATCAAAATAATATCCAATCCAAGACCAAAACGCTAAAATAGCAGACAAGAAAACAGTATGATTTTCCATGTCATATTTTGATCCTCATGGAATATTCATTACGTCAAAACACACGCGGGCTCACAAGACCATTCACCCCCACACACACCTCCATATGCTCACAGGCCTGTAAATCTTTATAATACAGGAGGGAAACTTCAGTTTCATATGAAAAACAATCAATGAATATAAATTTGTAGATTTGTAAAAAAAATAATTTGCAAAAAGTTTATTCAATCTTTTTTTCTAAATTCGCACACAGTATGCAATGTAACATTTAAAATGTTTTTTTACATTCTCATTATCAACCTCTTTTCATTCATGATTCTATGTTCATACACATGTCATGCAGGTGGTTCAATTTTAAGGTTTATAACCTCTGCTAGTTCGAAATAAGATTTGAGTCCCAAATGAAATATTATAGGGGCCTACGCCCACTAAATGATTGGTCTATACGTCCGAAATCATACATTTGAAAAATACATCAAAATGTATCTACTGGAACCGATCTATTTCCAAGGCACTATTCGTTCTTTAATGTCTCGCATGTTGTAAACAAGAAGATGGTGTCTTTAGGATTCATTGGGAACGTAGAGAAGGAGATTTTCCGAGTCGTGTAGCTCAGTAACTTTATCTCTGCTAGCTGATTCTAAGATGACGTCACGAATGTTATCCGGTGATAGCTGGGGATTCAAACCAAGGTGGATCGCAGCAACACCTGAAAAAAATACATGTACATGTACATCTATATGAGAATTGAAAACATTGATTTGAATACATGTAGGTATATGTAAAATCATATACATGTACATGTGTTAAAGAGAAGTGTCATAAGAGTGCTGATGTAGACGGTGAGGGGGGGGGGGGGGGGGGACTTTTCCCTGCATAATATTATGTAAAAAGTAAGACAAAATGAATAGTCCAGCAAGAGAAAAATTACAAAATTGCAAAATTATTTTTTATGACATTAATTTATGGCATTAATTTTATCTATGAATTTGTGTGAAACGTGCAGTGAATAATATTAGACATTTTTTTCCACTCGATGCATGAACATACTTTTTTTTAATTATTAAACTAAAGGCAATCCAATATACATGTAGATATTCATTACACTACAGTTAGATTTGAAAATTAAGTAAATATCCAAGGCTTTTCAGCCAAATCAAAATGCAAATAATATACCTGCTACGTGCGGACAAGCCATACTAGTTCCACTCAGTAATCTATATCCATCGTCAGACTGGTAATCGGCACTCAGAATACGATGTCCGGGAGCGAAGATATCTACGCATGCACCCCAATTGGAAAAGTAGACTCTGGCATCGTCATCCTGAATCGCTCCAACTGTGATGGCCTGATAGAAAAGAAGGAAAAGGCATATGAAGAACCGAAAATTATCATAATGTTGGCGATCAAATGATCATTATAACCTTTTAAAAATTATATATGTATTATTGAAACAAAAAGGAGGTGGATGGTATTCACCGGTGTTAAATGTTAATACGGAATTCATGATGATAATATTCTTATATAAATAATTTGTATTTATAACCCAAAATCAAATGATTGTGAGGATCATCATATTCATCGCTTTGAAGACAACGGTTAGGTCTATGCATACATCCCTGAAAAACGGAAAGGCTGCTGGGTGAGGCAGGCGGATACCAAGATTTTTCCAAATTAGAAAAGTTCTCCTCCCACTATGAAAAATGCCCATCTCACGATTAAAATAATGAAGTAATATATGTAATGGTATTTCTCTTTCTAAACGTCATACGAAGTGAAGATTGTAACAAAATGAAGGGAGGAGGAAATTGCGGCTAAAAAGATATGGAGGATAAATACCTCAGGGGTCCTAGCAGGAGAAAAGGCACATGCATCATAATCGTTGTTCATAGCCGCTACCACCACTGTAACACCATCATTGTGGAGGTTTCTCAGGGACTCGTCTACAGCACGGGTTCCGCCACCACCGAGTGACATGCTCGCAATAGCTGGTCGTATACCATTACGAGCAACCCAATCCATACCTAAGAAAAAAAAAAGAAAAGAGAAACTGGAAGGGAAAAAAAATCAGATACAGATATCTAACGTGATACAATCCCCATCCCGGGGCTGCTACATACATCCGGTCAACTATTCCCCGAACTTATATACCCTCTGAGGCTCTGAGACAATAACCGAGGAGAATATCCCCAGACTACCATGGACCTCTAAACTCCCTCTGAACCCCCAATCCATAGAACCCCAAGGAAAATCCTCAAGACAACTACCTCCGACAACTATAGGAAAACTGTCCCCTAAGATGATTAATCCCCGGGGCAGCTACCACCTAAGGTAGTTTTCCGAGCGATAATCGCTAACTAGGTAATGTGTACGGGAGTAGTTGTCTGGCCAGGGGGTAATTTTCATTAAGATACTTATATGAGGTATGGTTGTCCGGGACATTCGGTTGTAAGTGCATAGGAGAACGAAAGAGATGGGTGAGGGAAATTGGTATGGGGGTTGCCCCCGACTATAATTCAATGAAATGAAAAGAAAAAGCAAACAATCCTATAATATAGGAGCAACAAATTGTGCCCATGAATTCAGGTTTCGTTTAATGCTTATTCGAAATGCACACGACATGTGCAATAACATGTTCTTTCTCCTGCAGACTAAAACAGTTCTTGCAAAACAAAGCCTAGTCGTGAAAATGAGCGCTTTGGTTTGTTCTAATTGACTTCGCAACTTCCGAAGAGAATATGTGTTACATAAACTTCTGGTAAGGAACTGACCATCGATAATGGCGGACCAGGTACCATAATTGTAACATCCAAGGACTCGTACAGCGTAGACCTTAGCGGCTTTTGCTACACCATATCTCTTGCCAGCTATGATACCGGCACAATGTGTCCCATGTCCCTGGCAATCACCGCCATCACCCTGTCAAGGTAAAGAGAAGGTAACGATTCTTATTGTATTCATTTCTAGTATGACCGTATTTCTTACCATCAACGACTACCGACCATGGCCCTGATCCGTAACACCCAAGTACTCGGACAGCGTAGACTTTAGCAGCCTTAAGGCCCGTTTACACCGCATCCGGCACGGCAACCCGGCACGGCACCACGGCGACCAAAAAGATCGATCTCCACTAAATCCTATAATGCTGTTCACACTGCAACGGTGCCGTGCCGTGTGTTATAGTCATAGACAAATTAGGCTGGTCTAATTTTGTAGAGGTTGACTAAAATTGGTCTTGGGTTTTCATTTTATTGGATTCTGTCCGAACCCACTATCTTTGAGATCGTATTCATCATTGTCAGTTAACACCACCGCCATTGGTTTGGGCATTAAACCAGTCTCCTTTGGGGGGGGGGGGGGAGGGGGGGGGAGGGGGGGAGGTGGGACACAACAAAGTTGCTCACAAACGAAAAATACCAGTTGTCTCTGCTGGGGGCGGGTACCAATGAAAATGGGCATTTTAAAAAGAGAGTCACTACAGCAGGCGCGTAGCCAGAGGGACGACCCTCCCCCTCATGGGCAATCAAGACAGTCTTCACAAATACATGTACAAGGTAGTTGTAGTATCTGTACAAATGACGGAAAATATGGCCCTTGCTAGGGGGTCCGGGGGGAGCATACCCCGGACCCCCTAGCAAGGCCAAGGACCATATTTTCCGTCATTTGTACAAATACTACAACTACCTTGTACATGTATTTGTGAAGACTGTCTTTATTGCTCATTTCCGAGCGAGCGAAGCGAGCCAGAAAAAAAACCCATGCCAAATACTGAATCATGACAATACAATGTATTTTCAATCTTTAGGGGAGTACTGATAGCATATCTTGTGTTGTAAAGACTACAAATAAAGACTGTCTTGATTGCTCATTTGTGAGAGATTGAAGCGAGTGAGCAAAGTGAGTAAGCATAAGTCCATAACGTTAGTATGCTAAGTTCTGTTGTAAGGACAACAGTTATGATTTAGTATTAGTGTTGGCTGGTAAACGTGTTAACAATTTGTTTTAATGTTCTTGCACTTTCTTCTTTTGGTTGACATAAACTTCCAGTCCTGATCTCACAAGTTTGTCAGCTCTGAGAAAGCGCTCCCCGATTGGTTTCACCATACTCCTCAAAAATTAATACACTTTTTGTTTCGTATTTGTTTTTTTTTTATTAATTCATTTATTGTCATTATTATACACTGTATCTTTTACTAATAATAGATATATGGACTTTATTGCATGACAGATAACCGACATGGAGGAAGAACTTATCCTTGCAGTAGAGGAACATCCAGTGCTATACGACAAGAGCTTGGAGAAGTTTAAAGATATAGCGATGAAAAATGATGTGTGCCACACAAATTGGGATTCAGCTCGGAATCTCAGGTTTGTAAAGTACATTTCACTGTTCAAGCGCAATACACAATTTTTTTGCTCTTAAGAAATGTCTAAATCTTTGACAAAATCATTAAGACCACAAACATTGCTCCATTGTGTGTGCGTCTGTGTGAGGGTTCGCGGGGGGGGGGGGGGGGGGTATGGGTGTCTGTGTGTGTGTGTGTAATAAAAGAATTTTGGATTTAACAACAAATCCACTTGCTATTTGCAATCTAATAGTAATATGTACATTAGGTAATTTTGGGTTATTTTTAACTTGTTTGAACTTGTAAGAAATAATGGTAAATTGAACGTGGAGTAAATGAGACATAAGAGCAGGGGTGGATGCAGGATTTATCAGAAGGGAGCCTACCCTTGTGACGTGGGGCAAAACATTTCTGACAGAAAGAGAAAAAAATAAACGGTCCCACCACTTTTGGAAAACTTTCACATCCAAAAAATTCTCACAAGCAAAAAAAAAAAAAAAGGGGGGGGGGGGTAAAGGTCACGCCACCTTTGGAAACACTTTTACACATTCCCTTTGAAGAATTTTCTGGTGACCCAAAAATTAAATGACCAAATGTCACACCACCTTCAGAAACACTTTCCTATCCCACAAAATTACAAGTAAGAAATAAAAGGGGTGGGGTCAAAGTTCACACCAATTTCGGAAGCATTTTTCCTTCGAAAAAAATAAGCACAAAATAAATAAACGAAAATTTTAAAATCCCAAATTTTCACATCCCAAATTTTCACATTTTTTCTGATGATTTTTTTTTCTTAGGTGACGCAGCCAAGAAAAAATGGACGAACATTAGGGACAGTTTCTTGAAGAACAGAAAAAAATTAAGGAGCGGAAAAGTGGTGATGGAGCGAGCCAATCAACCCGCAAATATAAATTCAGTGACGCTATGGAGTTCCTTGTTCCTCATATTCATACTCGAGAGTGAGTTATTCAAAGAGCATTACTTAAATAATTTTGTTCACTTTTTCCTGAGGGTTCGATAATATGGGTGGATCATATCAAATTCATGCTAAGAAGTGAATTGCTATATCTAACCACATTGGCGGATCCAGGGGGGGGGGGCACTTCCGGCCCGTGCCCCCCCCCCCCCCTTTGGAAGAGAAGTATGCATTTTGACCATAGACGATCCGCCATTTTCTCGATTGTGCTTGTCAGGGAATTATGGAGACTTTTCGAGAAGCTGGTGAGACAAAAAAAATACGGGCCTACTCTTTGACAAACTTTCATTTTTGTGCCCCCTCTTTTACTCAATCCTGTATCCGGGCCCTGTCTAACCAAATATTAAATTAGGCTGCACTCAACCCAGGTGTAGTAAATGGGTACTGACAGGAATATTTATTCCTTGAAATACTTGTGTGCACCTGGATGACGGCCGAGCTTCAGCCAGGGTAATAATAATAATTTGCACCTTTAGCACTCTGTAGAGTGCATACAAGCACTTTATAAATTACGTAGTAACTATACGTCTTGTTTTTAAATTATACATTAAATAATACATTCTCTAATGACTTAAAATCTATGCCTACATCAAACCCTTCCCTGTATTTAATTATTTCAGCCATCTGAGCATTATTTTTGATTCGTCACCTGACTACCTGTGCTCAATTATTCACCGCGAGTTGTTGGTTGTGGATATATAAGTTTTGCACTTGCTGAAAATGATAGCCATGTGAAAAAAATACAAAAGCAATTAAACCAAAATTTTCCAACAATAGCGAATAAATAACATAAAAGAAAACTTAAACTTTACTTACATTCAGCTCAGTACACGAGAGTGTCGATTCATACTATCTAAAACAAACATGCTTATTGTGTCTCCTACTTTTCAATATTACGAGTGATATTGCTTTATACATCTTGAAACAAATACATGAGATATAAACAAATGATTTGTCTATCAACAGAACAAGTTCTAACTTGGATCCTGTCTTTGACGAGGAAACAACGGAGGAAGTCTTGAGCAAATAAGAAGAATCTGAAGAGAAATGTGAAGGATCTTCCCATAACGCCGATCAGGCTGCTTTATCCGGCACCTCAGTACAGTCCGCAACAACACTCAAATCTTCAGGTCCCCATCTCAAGCAACCTCCAAAAAGAGCGAGGAAGACTCCTCTGGAGGATGCGATGTTGCAGTATTACCAAACCAGGGGTACTAGCCGAGGTGATGACATACCAATAGATCCATTATTCGCCAACTTGTCTCACACAGTGCCAAAACTACCTGCCTTAATGCAGGCTGAAGTGAAATTTGAAATCTATCAACTCGTCCACCGCTATGAGGTTAAATTTCTCTCTTCTGAACATTAAAAATAATTTGAGAGTTATAATTCAATGGTGCCAGTAAAAATTATGAAATAATTATCAGGCAATAGTTATTAGTCAAAATTGGAACTCCAGGATTTACATTTACGTGAATGAGAAAAGATGACACATATGTAATTTGTATTTCTTCAAAAACATAAGTGGCTGAGGAGTGATTGGGAATATTGGCAGGCAAGGATCGAGGGGGGTTAAAGGGGGCACGTGCCCCCATCTTTGATGACCTTTTTTGGCTTCGTGACGGGAAATATGTGCCCCACCCCTGTTTTGTAAATCCTGGATCAGCCCTGTGATAATTGGTATAGTAAGCAAGCGTGGCCTAACAAACTAACCAATCACATTTCCATTGCTTGTTAAATGGGAATTCCAGAACACAATTAACTGAATATAAAAAAGATTGAGGGAGGCTAATATGGCTTGAACATTTCTATTATTTCTTTACAAAATGAATTAATTCTGTTCTCGAATTCCTGCACTTATTCAGTTTTGTTAAAAAAAATAATTGTGCCTCAATTTCTTGACGGCTCATTTTATTTGTATAAAGAAAAAGTGAGCTGGTATCTGTGTTTTAGAACTTAATAATTTATCTCAACTATCTCAGCAATATGCCCATTGTTAAAAAAGCTAAGATCACTGAAATATGCTCAATGGTATGACTCATTTTGTTAATATTCACATTATAGTAAAAGTAAATGGCGAACATATGGTGAGCAGCTGATAAATATACAAATTCAGATGAAACATGTGTATGAGTATTTGAGTTTATGCTCCAAAACCTTGAACTCAACGATAAATTAAGGGACGCAACTGATTTTATATTTCATCCCATGATAAATTAAGTAAAGGACCAGTTGTACGCTGTGGCTGCTCTTCAACTGGGTAAGATTTTCAGTTTTCAAAAACACCAACTATAAATTAATAGTTTGAAACTTTCAAGTGAGTGTTTTTGAACAGTTGCCAAGATGTCAGGCCCAAAAATTGGATTAAAAAAAAATTCTGACAATGTGATATTTTCATTATATTTTTAAGGTGAAATAATGCTTTATTTTTTAAATTATCATTTTCAAACATTTTTCGCGTCTGAGAAATATGTATGTTTTATATTTTCATAAAAATTAAAGTGTAAAAATGAAAGTGTATGCTTTCAAAGATCCATGATAAATACACATGAAAGATAGGGATTTTGAAAATTAAATTTATTTTATTTCCCTTCAAATGAAATATATATATATGTGTGTATTAAATCTATATAGGCCTATAATATAAATACATTGTACTACATATAAGTGTAGTTCTTCAAAAATTAGACTTCTGAATAGCTGTCAACAATAAGACCACATTGTGCGTAGTAAAATTCAACGAAATGAGTAAAAATAATATTCAGTAAAATACTTAAAACATTCAAAGTATAATGGTATAACCTGGATGCAATTTAGAGAAAATATGCTTGAAAGTTCACACATACTTCAGCATTCCTTTTTTTATGTAAATCACTTGCGGGTATCTATACACTATGAACACGATGACAAAAGAGAGCGGACAAAATATACAGCTCCTCATTGTACCCTCCACAATTGTTCTGGTAGACAAAAGAACATCCCCTCATTGCTATTATGTAAAATAAGTAGAACAGGTGAATATGCATGTGACACCTGTTCTACATATTTTCACATAATAACAATGAAGGGATGTTATTTTGTCTACCAGAACCAGTGTGGAAGGTACAATGAGGAGCTGTATATTTTGTCAGCTTCTTTGTTTGGCATGTTCATAGTGATAACTTCTATTGACTTAAGCATTTAGCGATTATACCTTGAAAGTGTGCTCTTCAAATTTACAATTGAAATGTAGAAAAGAGATACATTCTTATTTTCGCTGTACACCGCATCGTTACAGTTCAATGTCAGTCTGAATTTTGTAGAAATTTCTAGTTTGAGAAGAAGATCGGATATATGTTGGTTTTTTTTTTTTTTTTTTTTTTTGGGGGGGGGGGGGGGGAGGAGGGGTAAATTTTGGAAAATACACTTTCGCCATGCATACCATTTATTTATCAATTATATTAATTTTAAAAGACTTTAATGTTAGGACAGAACCCATCTTTTTAATGCTTAGTTTTCCCCACTCAGCTGTGGGTTGGTCTACACTTATGGAGGTGCACATCATTTTCATCTTTTCATCATTTTTCATAATGAATATTAATTCAATTTGATTGAATAATAATTCAGGTTTAATACTCTATTAATAGCAAAATGCGCTTAGAAACACCAGTATAAAGCGCTATATAAATGTTATAATTATTATTATTATTAGTAGTAGATGATTACTTAGCATAAGAAATCTCGGAAAGCACAGAGATTTTTTTGATACCAATATTGATGCATTATCAAATATAGAAACATGCGACCAGATATCGTGAAAATGAAAGCGAATGGTACTGAATAAAAACGTGGTTCTGATCATTTCAGAATATGGCGTTATTTCGGATTCAATATTCACTGGCTCCAGAATTGTGAATGAACTACGACAAAGTATTAACAGGTAAAGTTTTACCTCGATACAGAATCACCTTGACAATTGTTGACCTGAATAATACTAAAAGACAGTTGTTGATGGAATAGAACAAGAAATAAATTATATCTTGATGAGAAATATTGATGTCACATGCATTTTTTCCTGTTTATTATATCGCATTGGTTTATTTAAGTATCATGAGCATTACATTGAATAATCATTTTTTTGTTGCATTTGAGAAATAATTTATAAGAACGACACATGCCTATGAAAGTCGAGTAAATAAAAGGGAAAAAAAAGGGGAAAAAAGATGTTTGTGTTTGTCCGTTGAGGATTTAGGTCAGTTTTTCATTTATTTCGGGGTCTTCTTGGTAGATTGCCTGGATATAAATTACAGACAAGATGAACTCATGTATAGGCAACAATTTTTCATGTTAATTTAGCCAAGGGATAGGCTTGGGTCGTTCTTATAATCATATACTCATATTAATTTAATCAAAACTTTAACCATAAAAGAAGGGGTGGCAGGACAGGGGAGGAGTGGAGGGGGGGGGGGGGGGGGTTGGCTCAGATATTGAGCCACTCAATAATTTTGGCGGGGCTTACATATAACATTGAACCCACCCCCCCCCCCAATAAAAAACAAAATGGTGGGAAGGTTTAACAATTTACTAAAAAAGAGCCTATAAAAAGGCGCCAAAACAGCAAAACGTGACGTTTTGGACTGTCTAAAATGGTGACAACTGGGAGGGGGGGGGGGGGGCGGTCAGGGGCAAAAATAAATCTTCAAACGGCGGGTCCCCATCCCCCAATCCTGAAAATCTTCCTACGCTTATGCATCAGTATGTGCTCGTGTCACTGATATAAACGTGTGAATGCATTTTTATAGTTGGCGAAAAAAACAAAACTCGTGAGAACTAACTCACAAAAGAAAAGAAAACAAAAAACTTCTTGCCACGCCCGAAACAGACTTCCGTTTGCCAAGCTACTGCACCAGATGGATGGCCTGGGCCTGCCGTATGGCATCCGAGCGCGCCAATTTTTGCCGTGCCGTGTACAGTGGAAACGGTATTGTCTTTTACTTACATCTTGATATACAAGATGTAATATATAATCTTTAATATTGGCACATTAACAAAATACTTGTATCCATTCTCTCTTGGAGAACCAATGGCTGATCCTTAAAAAATGAAAATGCAGGCTACAAATTACTTTTCTATATACTATTTCTCCTTTCTTACGAGGTGCATGCCTTTCTTTTTATCATCAACATCACGCACTTGCTAATGCACGTCCTAAAATAAAAAAAGAAATTCAAAGAAGAAGACTTTTTGACTTTTCAAAATAGAACTTTATTTACAGGCTTTATAAAAACTATACATAAAAATTAACAATATAAACATGAAGAAAACAGACAAAGGATAAAGACTGTGAATTTACAAATACGATAAAGGTAGACTGAAAAGGGAAAATATAACTTCTACAATTTCAAAGAAGACCGATTCCAATATGCACAAATGAAATTAATTTGGAGGAACAATAAATATGAACTTCAAATGAACTTCAAAACAGTATTTCATAAACAAGAACGCAAACACATTAAAATGACTTTACATGAAGTAAACAATTCATAACATGCTAATTATAGTCAAGACAATAAAGGAAAATTATATCAACCATGTGAGTGACACACTGTTATCATTCATAACAAAAAGTGTATCATTTATTGACCACCGCTTTTTGAAAGCGCGCAAATTATTTTGAAGTTTGTAAAATTCATAGTCAAGGACAACTTTATTTTTTATTCGAAGTGTCCAAATGGGCGTAGGATCGACAAACCGAGAAGTGCGATATAACCAATAAAGAGTGCTTTTCAGACTAATAATGAGGTAGTTAGAGAGGCGCACAGCATCTCTGCAGCAACTTCGCACATGAGGAACCAAAGTCCAATATAAAGCAAAGTCAAGGGTAACTGTAGGAAGGAGACGGGATAGGAGTCGATGAAGAAGATTCAGAGATGGCTGGATTGACGGACACCTGAAGAAGACGTGAAGTATTGTTCCTCTTTTGCCACAACTTCCACAGTTAGGCGCGATGTTGGGATTCAGATGATGAAGAACTGGAAGTGAAGGTATTACGTTATGAAACAGTTTGTACTGTATGTCTCCATCTTTTTTGAGTGAAGGTAGATGGTAGACCGCAGTCCAGTTTACAGAGGTTGAAGGTTTAAGCGTACCGTTGTCATGCCAAGGAGTAGTAAGTGAAGAAGGCAAACAGTTGATAGAACGATTGAAGATACGATATAGTGACTTGGATGAAGCAATAAGCATGTTCATATTGTCATTGTTCACGACAGAAAACGGAGAAAAGATGTTAGCAGCAAGTTCATGAAGGTTGAGGCTAGAATGTCGGAGTCCGTCTGCACAGAAAAACATGGGGAAGATGCTGGAGAGTGATTTGTGAAAGCGAGAGAGATCAAGTTCGATGAGGCGGAGAGATGAGCGTTGAAGAAGAGAAGAAGAGTGGACGAAATCTTCAGCTGGAAGCCAAATACCATTGTTGAGGTTGACAAGGTGTTTGATAAGTTTGGTTCCACGAGCGAAAAGTCTAGCAGGGAAAGCCGCAGCGCCCTCTAACTTATGTGACACCAAAGGAGGATAGCTTAACGGAATGTTTAACACATGGTTGAGTGTAAAATACGTACTTTCTATGTGAGCTCCGGAAGATAACCAAGCACTCAGTATTTCAGAGTAAAAACATGATAAACTAGTAAAGTAGTTTGGGAGAAGATTAATGAGAAACAACTGAAAATCAAATCCCAATTTCATATAATTTTTTAAATTGTAAGAACAGAACACATATGCAGGGTGTGTGCAGAGATTGAGGAAACGTTGGAGAAATCTAAAACGAAATGACAAAACTCGTGCTTGGAGGCACACCAGACCAAGTCCACCTTTTTCAATTTCTCGATACAGAATTTGTTTTTTAAGGAGAGGTCTTTTGTTGGACCAGACGAAATTGACTAGTAGATTTTGGAGTTCATTTAAAATATGTCTAGGAGGAGAAAGAGTTGCAAGACAATGAAAAACTTTGGAAGCAGCTAACTGATTAGCAACTAGTATTTTGCCTTTAAAAGAAAGTATGTTCGCAAGAGACATCCATCGCGAAAGAGTTGTGCTCAATTTATCTTTACATTTTATCCAATTTTGATTCATAAAAGTGTTACTTATACCAATGTGAACTCCCAAGAGAACGAGCCCTTCATTGTTCCATTGAAAATTTAGTGGTTTGTCACTTCGTCTGGACCAAGATCCGACCCACAAACCTTTAGATTTATTATAATTAAGACAGGCATTAGAAGCACTACTAAATAAGTTATACACAGTTTGAATAATATTGAACCCTGAATCATTGGTGACAAATATAGAGATATCGTCAGCATAAGCTGAAACAGAACAAACTTTATTTGTATTCGGTAGGGTAACGCCAGAGGTTTGAAGATTTCGTCTTAAACAATTGAGGAAAGGTTCAATAGCTATAGAATAAAGGAGACCCGATAGAGGGCAACCTTGGCGAATACCTTTTTTAAAAGAAAAAGGTGCAGTCAAAGAGCCACATACTTTGACAAGGCTTTCAGCATTTATATACAATAATTTGATACAAGATAAGAATAAATCACCAAAGCCCATGGCTTTCATAGTATTGAATAAATAATTGTGGCTAACATTATCAAACGCCTTCTTCTGATCAAGACTAACAACAGCAAGAGGTAAATTATTGTTATTACCAAAACTAATTACATCTCGAATCAAAATTACATTATCATAAATTATTCGACCTGGAACGCAATATGTTTGGTCTTCATGAATTAAATCATCTACACAAAGTTTTAATCGATTAGCAAGTACTTTTGCAAATATTTTGTAATCATTATTAAGAAGGGAGACTGGTCGCCAATTGGCAATGTCTGACAGGTCTCCTTTCTTTGGAATGAGAGTAATAACAGCCCTGGAAAAAGATCGTGGAAGAGTTCCAAAAGTAATGGCAAATTTTATAACAGATAGAAAATCATGTTTCAAGAGCGGCCAAAAAGTTTGGTAAAATTCGGCTGATAAGCCATCTAAACCAGGTGATTTGTTAGAACCGAGCTCTTTGACAGCAGTAGTAATCTCCTGAATTGTAAAATCTGCATCGAGATTTTTCGAAACTTCTGGGTCAAGTTTATTAAGATCTTGCAGAATTATATTAAGAGATTTTTCATCAATAGGAGTGTGATCATAGAGATTTTTATAAAATTCTCGAACGTGCTTCTTAATATCACTTTGAACTTCTGTAATAGTACCCGAGGGTAATCGTAGTCTAGACAAAATTTTGGATGTGGAGTTTGATTTCTCAAGATTATAAAAGAAGCTAGAACTTGTATCACTTTCATTGACATATTTGAATCGCGATCTGATTAAGGCTCCTTTGGCTTGATTTTTTATAAGAATATTGAGTTCATCTCTTTGTTCAGCAAGTGTTTGTTGAATGTCATGTGTAAGGTCTGGAGCAGAATACAGTTCATTGATAATTTTGTTAATATTCAAAAGACATTCTCTTCTCTCATGAGCTATTTTTGAGCCATACATTTGACTGAGGGCTCTAATATGGGATTTGCCGAAATCCCACCATGAAAGAAGGTCAGGAAAGCAGGCTTTTTGTTTTTGCCAATCATACCAAAAATATGTGATAATACTTATAAAGTTTTCATCTTCTAATAGGGAGTTATTGAAATGCCAATAGGCGCTTCCTCTTTGTTTTGATGAAGGGAGTTTAATTTTCAAAAGAATGGCAGAATGATCAGAAAGGGAGCAAGGTATAATTGAACAGGAAACAATGGAAGGCATTATATTAATGGGTAAATAGAAGCGATCAAGTCTAGCCTTCGAAACTTGGTAAGTGCTATGAGGGTTCTTCCTTTGCCAAGAAAACTGCTTTTCAAAAGGGTGCATTCTACGCCAGACATCACACACCTGAGCTTGATGAATGGCATGCTTGAGCGCATTAGAGACTCTTACTCTATGTTCAGCAGACATGTGAAAACGATCAAGAGAGGGATTTAGTGTGCAGTTAAAATCACCTCCAATTAATATAATGCCTTCTGTGCATGAAGCTAAATGAGAAGAAAATGAATTTATTACTGTAATAGCAAAATTATCATCTTGTGGGATTAAAATATTGTATAAATGGTATATGACACTATTACAATCAATCTTAACATACAAAACATGACCATCAATAATGACAGAATTATCTATGATGCACATTTTAGTATTTTTAACTAAAGTGGTTACTCCAGAACCGCGAGCATGGCTTGGAGAACAAAAAGCATTATAAGAAGACCAAACATTCCAACAAGAGGAATTATTTGATAAATTATTCGTTTCTTGAAGGAAGACAATATCAGGCATAAAAGCAATATTCTCAACGTAAGTAAAAATGGAGGCATTTTTCATCGCAGATGAGCAACCTCCTGTGTTGAGTGTAAGAAATGATAGTGTCATAATGAGTAGAGTAAAAAAATGCACTAAAATAAGATTATCCATGACGAAAGTGAATAATTACAAACAATCTTCAAGTTTTCGGATTAATTTTTGTATTCTTTGTTGAGTGCTTTTCTTAAACAGTGGACTGTTTCGCAAAGGTCGTAATTGACGGACAAGTCCAGGTATGTTAGGGGTAAACTTCTTTGCAATCAATATGGGTTTCTTTGAAGCTTTAACCGTTTTAAGGAATTTGATGATCTCTTTGTCAGAGAGGGGACCCTTACTTGATGGAAAGGACGAAAGCCAGTCGGCTGATTCATCATCAGTGTCCTCCCACATCAGCACATCGGTCTCAGCCATATCTACAGTGGAAGCTGGAGTGGATTGATTTGGCGAATGTAGGTGTGAGACTGGCGTAGACAGGGTTGGTGTTGGTGGATTTGAGAGTTGTGTAGATTGTGTTGGTGTTGGTGTTAGTGAGTGCGTGGTTGATGTGGATAGGGCTGGTGACAGTGAGAGCATGTTTTGTGTGGATTGGGTTGGTGTTGGTGGATGTGTAGCTTGTGTGGATTGGGTTGATGTAGGTGGATGTGAAGCTATTAATGGAGAAAGCGGACTCGAATTGACAGGAGTAGAGACTCTTTTCTGTAACTTCCGTGGAGGGGTGGGAGAAAGAAGTGGAGTAAGTGTCTGTTTAGGAGATGAGACAGACGTTTGTTTTCTTTTACTCGCAACAACATCAGAAAATAGTCTAGTAGGATGAGGTGGTGAGCCCCAGGGTGACTGGTTTGTGGGGCTATTAATACCAGTGGGGGTAATAGGATTAGTTAGGCCTACATTGGCAGAGGGAGGTGCTTTTGAAGGGCCGGGTAAGGACTCGTCTACCGTGGTTGCATTCAAGCGTTTTTGAACGGGCAAGGGCGAAGGCATGAGCCGACGTTGGGGGGTCGGCTTTGCACCTCCCGACCGGCCTTCTTGCGCGGAGCTATCTTGGAGTTCAGATTGGGTTGGTTTTGATCTTTTAGGGGGATGTTTGGGGTCGGATTTGCCTTTTGGGGAGGCTCGGTCACGAGTTTCGTGTTGATCATGGCGATCAAGCGTTTCCTTTGGTAAAGCCTTTTTGCATTGCCGGCTGATATGTCCCGCTTCCCCACACTGAAAGCAGTGTACTGACTCTGTGGATAGGAAAACGCGATAGTTGGCACCCTCGTGAGAAAAATTAATGTGCTTGGGTGGAGTAACATTGGGGTTTAACAAAACCTGAACTTGTCGGCGAAAAGATAAGATATGTGCAAAGTCTCTGTCCTTGAAACCTAAAGGAATTGGACGAATTTGGGAGACTATTTTGCAGAAACTTGCAATGTGTTTCGATAGAACTTGATTTGTAATTTCAGGATATACATTTGAGAGAACAAGCCGAGTGCTCGGCAAGAAAAGAGGTGATACCTGAATGAAAGAATTACGAAGTGTCAGTCCATTGTTAACAGCACTTACAACGTCTTCTTTTGAACGGAGATAAATAGCAATGCGCTGATTACTAATACGGGAAGCCGACAGAATGCGACTAGCAGGTGTAGTTAGTGAAAAAGCCTTTACATATTCATGAATTGAGATGTCGGCTGCTGCACTGAAAGAAATTCCATTGTTTCTGCTTACCGGCTTAGACGGCTCGGTAGCCGTCCTAGACCCGTCAGCCGAGCTGGTCCCCGGCAGGTCCCGGGAGGCCTGATCGGCCACACCGGCCATGTTACAGGCAACAAACACAGATAATTTGAGATTCAAACTAAAGCTTAAAATACGATAAGAGATACAAAAAAACTTGGTGGAAATGGTCTGAACGTATCAATAAATATATAAGTAACAACAATATAAGGTACATGAACCATAAAAGGTCAATATTTAAGTAAAAATCCAACTTACTTAAGAGCTCTCAGAAAATACGTACGTTACGAATGGAAGAAGAAGAAGAAGAAGAAGAAGAAGAAGAAGAAGAAGAAGAAGGAAAAGAAGAAGAAATAGCACTTACAATTGCGTAGTTCATGGCGTCATAGCTAAACTCAGCTCTGCCCTCGAAGTCCTCATGAGTTGTTCTAATTCCGGTATCAAGCACGTATACGTTCACACCACTCCCGTTACCTGGGAAAGATCGTTCATTGAAGATTATTTCTACTCTATATGCTCCAAGTAATGTTAAAAATACGAGTAATCACCACAAAATCACAAGATGTTTAAGGCTTTCCCTGGCAATGCAACTAATAAGAACAACGTACGGTAACCAACTTTATGCAAGTTCAACGTGCAAGTTCTTGAATCCCCTTGAAATTCCTTAACGAGCATGTTTAAGTCTTGTCTCACTCAAACTTCAAAGCATTCAACTGCAAATAGACTTACCAATAGGGGTGAAACTGTAATCTAGAGGAAGATTCCTTTGGTTGATCCTGTCCAGACCCCAGATCTCTGAAGCATAAGCCACACCATCTTCTTCTACATAACTCACCGAGGGATGGTCACGCACCTGTGTGTGTGTGGGGGGGGGGGGAGTATTAGATTAGAGAAAAGAAAACAGTTTGATTGGGTCATATGTTGCCACATATATTCTACAGCATCAACAATTTACAATAAATCACCTTAATTGGAATGTATTTTGGAAGAATGGTCAAATAAAAACACATGCCCTCGGGTACATTCCAACAAGGACATGAATGAATTACATCCACTGTATTCATGACAATACAGTAAGGAAAGCCCTAAATGTATCGGAATAAATCGAGCCCCTTCATGTAGGGGAATTAATTTTGGTGTCAGCATAACATGAATGTTTCAAAGCACAACATTTAATACTTTCCAGAAATATAATTTTAATAAATTTAAATTTAAATTTAAATAAAAACGATAACCCACCATTGCCAATGCCTCTTTAGACAACGAGATTGCAAATCCATTCAGGACGCTGGTGTATTCTTTGAGCGGGTTGCTGAAAGTTACCACTTTCTGGTTGGATTCTTCACGAAGAGACTGAAGAACGGTTGAAAGCACTGTATTTTTCTGTCATGTTAAAGAAAAACACATTATTTTAATTTTAATGCTGATATAATTTACAATGTTTAAAGAGAAATTATGTAGAACATGTGACTAATGATGAAGGTGACATCCTGCCGCCATGGAAAGAACTTACCATTATGAAGCAATACAAAATATAAAGAATGTAAACTCATTCAATATTTACTATGCCATTAAGAATATCACATCACCCATTAACTGTATAACATGTATAAATTGAATAAAAACGAACTTCCACAAGAAACAGTTCCATACATACATACCCAACAAGACAATCCAACCGTTTCCACCTTCCCCGCACCCGCACTCTTTTGCACACAAAACCGTCTCTTTCTGCGGCCCGAAATACTGGAACTCACTTAGCAGCGATATAATCAACTCCCAAAGTCTAAACTGTTTCAAAAGCATGTTGAAGAAACATCTTCTTCAACTATATGCAATGAATTCAAACTGAGCGAGCAGGACCCACCTCTCTTTCTTTCCATCTCCCTCTCTCTTCTCTGTTTTACTCCATTTTCACCCCTTCTTTTTCCTGCCTTCTCTCTTCCTTCTTCTCACACACAGACACACTCATTATCTTTCATTTTCCTCCTTCCTCCACCCTCCTTCTCTTCATTCTCTTTTGTTTCCACACCGTCTTCCACTTCCACTTTACCTTCACACTTTAGTTTTTCTTGTGGGTTGAGGCAATAGTCCTTCTACCTCAACTCACTTATCAATTCTCTCTTATCAATAATTCGCTTCTCGTAATAATGCTTATTAAACGACCCACTCGTGATTAAGTTATATAAGTTGTAATATACAAGCTTTGCTTTTAATCATGTCCAACTGTTTTAAACATCACTTAATATGTCAATATTTGTGCATCATATTTTTTTACTTTATATTTGATACTGTGCCCATATCTATGGAAAAACATCATTGCTATATTTTGTTGTTATTGCATTCATTTTATGTTATGCACTACAGTATTACGTTGATTATGGTAATATGATTGAAAACAGTCAATAAAATCTGAATCTGAATCTGAAACTGCCCTTTCCGTTCCGAAGCCCTTATTTCACTTCTTACACTCTGTTATTTATATAGAGATATTGTGTCCTCAAGTTTATGAAGAATGAAGTAGATATTTAGTAGGGTTTTTCATTTATCCTGTAAGTTGTAAACTGTTCCACAAATCTGCTGCTCATGTGACGGTCGATCTTACAAGGAACTTTTTGTTTCAGAAAATGTTTTACAAATTATGGATATCTAGCAGTCACCCACCTGTGGTCAGTTTCCCCTTATTAGTTTGTAATACAATGCTTGTTTCACCTTTAGTTACCTTTAGGACGACAATGTATTGTTCCTGGATGGCATCACTTGTCCTGAATAAAGGGGCCTGAGGAGCAACCACACCCGATACCAGAATGGAGATCGAGGCGATGAAGATAACACCCTGCATCGCTGACGTCATCAGGTTAAACCTTTATTTAAAATATTATTTTACAGATTTCTTTTTGTTACAACATACCGAAGAATATAGAACAGTGTGTCAAAATTTGAAGTACATGGCTGATTTGAATATTTCCGTGAATTTCGAAGATCATATTATACCGCTTAATGTCTTACCTTTTTATTCTTTCACCATAGTCGTGATAATCTAAAAATTAGAAGTCAACTTCGCAATAACGAGATTCAAAATTTATATTTAGCTATGACCTAAACATTATGGATACTGACGGAAACCTATACATGGGGATAAACAAAGGTTTCAAGTAAATGTCCAAAGTTCAGAAGCTCCAACAGCTCTTTTCGTATAAAACAATGGGATGTAGGGTGAAGATAACCATCTGTAATGGGAGATTCTAAATGAATACTTAAGATTTAACTGCTACACATTAGCCTATAATAGAAGGCAAGCATCATAAATGAGAAATGTAGGCGTAAATGTACATGTAGGTCACGTAAACAAGTGTATTATTATTCTCATTTTGCTAAAGAATTATTTTGGTTGCGTACTCTGCATTTCCACTACATTTCCACCAGAGCCCAGAGTCCTCGCTATACAGAAATCACACAAATTTAATTTCGCGAAAGGAAATTTCTTTCAGCAAAACTAAATCTTTTTCTCGTTTTTGTTATAAAATGTAGAAATTGCTCAGTTAGGACATGCTATGCAGGTAGTACCGTTTGAATAGGATACTTAATGCATATGAAGTAAAAGAACCCTTGGTTCTAGAACAGACAATCCAGCTGATTGTACTTATGAAAACATGAATTAGAATATACTTTATTTTTACCAACATTACGCAATAATTATGGTAAATTACGCTAAAATGAGGGACCTGCAGAAAAGCTTACGAAGTTTAATAAACACCAGATTTTGGCACACATTTCACACAACAGAGACGGTAATTCGAATATATTTTTTTCTGCTGAAAATATGTGTCAGTGAAACTACCGAAGAATGCAAATTGGAGACATACCTTCGCCTAGGCTTTCCTTCAAAATTCTTTTGATGACGTCTGCACAAGTAACTATGTTTTTATCATCATCGTACCAATTCAGTAGATGATTTTCAATTTTCCTAGCTCCAGCCAACTTCTTTTTGCTGTGCTTAGGGAGTCTAATTTATTCATACTTACGATATTTTCGGGTACAACAGTTGTAATTTCCGCAGTAATATTCCAAGCTTCAATACGCAGACTGTATCCTTCTGTCAATATCAGGAGACTGAAATATCTACCCTATAGGCCTATACACGCTCAATCCAGTTTGGATTAATCAATCATGCACATACTTACATACCATACTGTGATTAGTAGCAAGCTTATCAATTATTTACACTACAAACCAAACAGTTACCCGATTTTACAAATCTTAATGAGATTATTAGGGCATTATAAAAGATCATGATATTTGTTTAGGTATGCGATGTAGTAATTGTAAAGGTGAGCCCTAAAAGAAAATAGTTATGATGGTAATCGTTTATTTTTTAACTCAAAACAGACATGGGTATTTTGAAACGTGAAAATGTATTTTGCAGATGTTTTAATAAACATTTTCTCTTCGAAATATTCTGATTTTGAGTGCGTGTGTGTGTGTGAGTGTGTGTGTGTGTGTGGGGGGGGGGGGGTCAAGTGATCATTTCTTTGTTCGTTTCTTTGTTCGCCATGTTCATAGTGTTACAAAAGAAAAGAACTTTAACATATTTTGAATGAAAAGATCATTTACATTGAATATTATACATTGTGGGTGATTTTATTCCAACATTCTTCCATGCTTGTCTTGTGAATAATTTAACACTACGGTATGAAAACGAAATGAAGATTTGTATTTGTTTGAAATTATTTACATTTATTTTATGTAATGATCTATTTTGAATGAAATCTCTAATAAAATATTTTGGAAAACAAAAAAAAAATCATTTATAGGTCTTCTATAAATAATAAATATACTATCTTAGTAACTAATAGAATTTGGAGAAATTGAGAGCTCCCGAAAACGAAATGAAGATTTGTATTTGTTTGAAATTATTTACATTTATTTTATGTAATGATCTATTTTGAATGAAATCTCTAATAAAATATTTTGGAAAACAAAAAAAAATGAAGATTTGTATTTGTTTGAAATTATTTACATTTATTTTATGTAATGATCTATTTTGAATGAAATCTCTAATAAAATATTTTGGAAAACAAAAAAAAGTCATTTATAGGTCTTCTATAAATAATAAATATACTATCTTAGTAACTAATAGAATTTGGAGAAATTGAGAGCTCCGTAAGCAGTTATTTACAAATAACTGTGCTTTTTTTACCCCCAATAGGCCCCTTATAGAATGATGTGTATCCCACTGTATAAAAAGGTCATGATCCCTAATACAATATGGCCTCGAGCAAATTTTCTTATTGAGGTGACAAGAATGGATGTATAACCAGTCAGATTTTACAGAAAGGAAGATTCCCATTGTCATGTTGTGATCAAAAGAGTCATAGCAGGAAAAAAGTCAAACGATTTAAGAAAACAAAATTGAGTCGATAAAGGCTTACCACTTTCACGTGTTTGTTATTCATTCGACATAATAGACAACAAAAGACATACACTTTTCAGTAATCAGGAAAGAGCCGCTGACCGTGGCTTCGGATGGCCAGTTTGCTTGTTTATGAAGTAGGCTATTATGATAAATCTCTCTTATCCGGCTAAAACCAGAAGGTGACCCCTCCACGACTAAGGTACATTGAATTATAGTAGACAAAACAAATAAGAAAGAAAAGGTCCAGTTCTTTGGCTTTGAAAGTGAAACTGAATTCATTCAAATTTATTGAAATCGAATTTATTCAAAATTTATTGAAATTGAATTTAATTTATATATCTAGTGAAGCTTTTGAATTATCTTGCTAAGTTTTAAAATTAATAATGCAATAGAATATTAACGGAACAGTATTAATTCAAAGACTAAAGTACTTAATTTCTTACTATGTCTGTAAAATCACTACTTATCGAATAATGTTTGCAATTAATCCGCATCGGTTAAGATTTAGGACCTAAGAACTAAGGTTTTAAAACAATTTCTTTAATTTTTAAAGGGCAATCCGACCTTTGATTTGTGTGAAAAATCAGAGAAGCAGAGGACCTATAACAATATGCTATCTACAATATATTTTGAGTACTGCCTCGAGGGAAAAGATGCTCAGGAGAAAACCGGAATTTAATGATATTTTGGTGTACGACAAATGGGAGAGTTGACCGTGAATACGACAGTCGATTCCCCAAATTGCCAATTTGAGATTCGCGTATATAGGACTGACGTAGTGATCTAAATATTCAAATGTTCATAACTTCCCTAACATTTGTCCCATTTCTTTAAAACTTTCACCTTCCTGTTTCTCTTATTTTTCTCCTTTTACACAAATCAGCTTTTCAGCAGAAAGGTTGGATTGCCCTTTTACTATTTTGTTAACATCATAAGTAGAGGATACGCCAACTTTTACCCTGTGCGGGATACGCGACTGCCAAGGATGCCTCGTCTTCCAGTGGTTAATGTTAATAGGTTTTAAATTTTAGTATAATTTCATGAATATTTTCTTTATCAACCAAGGCTAAATGGATAGTTTCATCCAGGCAGTATGCCGTTCTGTGGTAAAATAGTATAGGTTTTGCTGTCAGTTTCGGACTTTTTTCATTCAATTTGATATAAGAGTCATTCAAATTAGCGAAAAAAATCTGCACCGTAAAATTCATCATTCGACTTGGTATTTCGGTCATTCAAATTCGCACTTAGATCAAACAATTTAACACTTTTCTCATTCAAAATAAAATTCGACTGGGAGCATTCAAATTCGCCACCATGCCGGAAAGCGTCTCTGCCAGCATTCAAATTCGCACGTGGGCATTCGAATTCGTAATAAGCCCATTCAATTTAGTATGTTTAAGGTATTTGGACTTTTAATTAATTTACTTTGAAATAAATTGTTTTGTAATGCGTGGTTAGGCTTCCTTTTCATTACTCAGTTCCATTCCACAGGCCTTATAGCTTGTATATTCAAGTAATACAAGTCTACACCACTCCAAATTACGCTTCCATTTGAGACGCACTCTCATGGACTTAAACTCAATACCCCAACCCTCCTCAATGAAAAACAGATACTTTTATGAAAGAAACAATTTTCCTAAATAACTTTATTAGTTATTACACCCACTTACATACATTTAACAATATAACATTATGAAATAGATCTTCACTTCAAAGTATGAACAATAATTATTGTGTAAACTTGTCAGACCATAAATTAGAGAAAAGTAAGTCAATAATGTTATAAAAATTGCTAAAATATAGGTAGATAAGATAAACATGAATTCATTAAAAGAAGCTTATATGAATAAAAGAATACATAAAAGCTCATATGCAATTCGAAACCAATATATCAAAATTAATAAAGAATAGCAACAAAATAAAATGTATTCGACGTATATTACGAATTTGAATGCTCAATGTGCGAAAAAGAATGCTCTGAAATGAATTTGAATGCTGGAATAACAATATTGCGCAATCACATCACCTCCCGTTCTAAATTGAATGACCGTTTTACGAACTTGATGCATTTTTTGCGAATTCGAATGAAATTAGTCTAAATTGGATTGATAAAAGTACTAATACGAATGCATGAAATATTCATTTGAATGCTTAAATGCTTGTACACGGCCAAATTCTTCTAAACTGAATGCACGTAGTATGAATTTGACTGATGAACTTACGAAATTGACCGCAAAAACCTATAGTATGTTTTTTCATAGATTTAATTTGTTTTTAACGAGATGATTTGTAAGTCAAGTTCATATAAAGATCTATGTTTCGACTGGAATTAAATAATTACTTATTGAGTTAACGCTGAGGCTTGTCGAAAGTTCGCGCCAGAAACACTCTTGACCCATCTCATCTTTAACCCATCTTAGATAGGTCCCATGATCTCTGAGGTACAACCTAACGACATGCGGTAGTTCGTCGTCAGGAATATCCTCTAGAAACACTACCAACATATTCTCGGTCTGGACGTCGCTAACGTGGTCGAAAGCTGTCCGAAATTTGATGATGAACCATCCGTCATTTACTGCGGCTCTGCTTAGAAGCATCACAGTCTTGAAGCTATTCTGTACGACGTAGTGGACAGCTTCAATGTAATGCATACCCAACGGGAGATTGTCGTCTCCAAAGTTGATGCGACTGCGATCTAAGAACCTTTGCTTGATGACAGGTCTAAAGTGATCATTGACCCAATCCTCGTCGTCGTCGATGAACATGACATTTAAATCGAACTCGAAGTCGTCATGTACACGATTGTCTAAGATCTTTCTGTATCTCCCCATGGTTAGTTTTAGATTAAATATTTTGTATCTCAGTAACCACCTGTTTCTATAACATGCGTATGCAATCGCAATAAGTGAAACCAAGAAGATGGATGCGAGAGGTATAGAATAGAAAACAGCGATATTGGGACCACATATATCGGAGCCTTCGAACGTCAGTAGTGGTTCGTTCCGGAAAGTGGATATGGTTGACAACGAAGAAGAACACAAGGTTTCATTTTCGTTCATCACTTCGAAATCACCTTTTAGCCATTCTGTCAACCACTGTGTTTCACAGGTACAGTCCAAAGGATTTCCAGATAGATCAATTAACATCAGTGTTGAATTAAGGGGTTCGAAAACGCTGCTATTAAAAGACGACAAGTCGTTGTTTGCAAGGGTGAGATTTGTCAGTGATTTTGAAAACTGGAGAATAAGGATACGTTTGTACTTGAATCCCATACATGTTTGTTTATGATAAGCGAGTTTCTCATATTTACTTTTTCAAGAGATTGTACGTCACGGAAGGTTCCTCCAGGGTTTAAGCAAGATGCCGAAAGTTTTGAATCTTGAAAGGAGATTGATTGCAGAAGCGGTGTTTGTAACATCAATCTCTGTAAAGCGCTACCAGAAACATCGACCTCGTGAAGCTTCATCAGTTTAGAAAAGGATGTAATAGAAAGATAGGTCAGATCCGGGTTATTGGCTAAGACCAAGACTGTGAGGTTATCCAAGCCGTAAAAGTTGAATTCTGATACCACTTGTAATTTGTTTCCAGAAAGATGCAGTTCAGCGATGTCTAGTTTCCATGTTGAATTTGCAGGATTGATAACACGGATCTCATTATCACTCATTTTCAGGGTTCGCAGTCCTTCCATTCCTTCAAAATATTCAGGTTCAATCTCACTTATGCCATTATCTTGAAAATTTAGCTGCTTGAGACTGGACAGACCGTTGAACACCATTGGGTACAGGTTGCTTATTTGGTTCATTGATAGGTCCAGCAAAGACAAGGTGTGGCTTTTGAGAGACATGAAGAATCCTGAAGGAATAGTATTCAATGCTACCGACCTTATGATGAGATCCTCTATCATAGATCGTGCAATGCCCTCAAACAGATTGTTCCAGACTGTGGAAGGTGCATGACTTGGACTTATTACCAATCTTCGGATGTTTAATGAGGCAATGACTTCTGCCTCTATATCCTTGATGTCGTTGAGGTTTACACTAAGGATATTTGTTTTGCAGTTCATTACAATTTTTTCCGTTGTAAGGTCCTTGATTTCATTAATTGAAATGTCTATGATATCCAAATTATGTTCTTGATTACATGAAGTAATATTGATCATGCTGATATCATTGTCATCCAGAAACAGCTTTGTCAATTTAGGTAACCATTTCATGGCATTTGGAGGAAATCTCTCCAGCCCAATGCCACTCAGGTATAGGTGTCTCAATTCTTGAGATCGTTCGAAAATAGTAGCAGATATTTTTCTTAGTTCTCCGTTGTATGATAGATCCAATTCAGATAACGATGTAAGCGGATAAAATGCGGCAGCTTCGATTTGATGAAGGGTATTATGGGAGAGATCCAAAACAGTCACCTTGGTGTAGTGACAGAACGATGAATTTCTTAGTATTCTGATTTCATTATGAGACAAGTCGATATACTGGATATTTTCTGGCAAATATTCTGGTGCCCCATTTAGGTGCGTGTATGAACAATCGATTCGCAAATCGTTAAAATGTTGAACACAGTTTCTCGTAAATGATGATTTTGGATTTTTAATCGTTTGTAGAGGCATCTTATTGCTCTGGGTATATTGGGACTAAATCATTTGGACTGTCATGAAAGATAAAAGGAAGACTGCCAAGTTTGTAATCCGTTGAATTCTTTTTTTTTTATTTTAATGGGGGGGGGGGGGGGGGGGGGAGAGGGAGGAATTTATGTTTCTCACTACATTTCTTATTAAATCATTATCGGGGGGATTTATGTGTCTCACTACATTCCTTATGAAATCATTATCATTGATAGTAAAAAAGTTTATATCTCGAGGTGATCTTACGTAAAGTCATCATTATACTTGGTATGACTGCATTAATATGCTTATTTATTTCACATTGCTTTCCTTCATATTTTGGGGCTAAATTTGTCATCCAGTGCCCTTATGTAAATATGGGTTTTGACCATCATCACTGGTGTTACCATGCAAAATAACACCGAATGGATTAATAAGTAAAATGATTATATTTTGCAGTATGTGATGATACAATTGTATCAGCGGTCTTGTTAGGGTGACTTACTGTAAATCGCAATAGGCTCATGAGAGGTTAAGGCATATCAATCATGATTTCAGACGATATCGGGTTTTATGCGGGTATATTATAGCCTCTGTCTAGACAGATTGCTTGTATTGAAGTTTCCCCTTTTCACTGAAACACCCCATATAATATGGGTTAAATCATCTTTTGTATCAAACCTTAATTCTATACATACTCTAGAACATTTTGTAAAAGCATTGTCGTTCATTTTACTAATTCTTTTTTCTCTCTTTCTCTTTAACAACAAGTTTCACTATCTTCCCCCTCTCTCTTACTCTCTTTCTATCCCTGTCTTTCTCTCTTTCTATCTCTGTCTTTCTCTCTTTCTGTCTCTATACACCTCTCTCTGATCAATTTGATCTTTACCAAACTTTACTACTTCATCTTCTCTTTCGTTTGAAGTTTAACACCTTTTAATGTTTCTTTGTGTATGACATTTTAAGCGTTAAGTGCGGCTCGGCGGTCTCGGCCCGGCCTTGAGCCGAGTCATCCGAGCCCGAGTCCGAGTCATGACACTCCAAGCCACGACCGAGACCAAGGAAACCCGCCTCGATTCCTGCAACAATGACAAATACACACTCTGAATCCAAGACCCGATATGATCCTTTCGATGAGCCATTCTTGATTTACATGTACATTGCTTAGGTCACAGACTAACGTTTGGAATGCGGTATTACAATACCAGGTTTAATTGGGACTCATTCCTCCTCACCCTTCTTTCTCTTCACTTTTCCTTTCCAATAATGTACATGTATATACAGTCTGTATCCTGTTCCTGTGTTTACTGTATTTTTTTTCTTAATGTAAGGTTAGTTTCTTGTTTGTTGTGCCCACAACTCATAGTTAAACAACAATTTTATGCTTAAAGCCTTCGGGCTTATTTCGTCATACCTCTGGATGTTACGTTCTATTACTGTATACGATTTATTATTCATGTCTATATATTGTGATCATATTTACTTTAAAATGTTAGTCTTGATTTCATTTCCATGTGATGTTCACACTATATCAGCTAAATAAATAAATAAAAATAAATTAAAAGCTAAGTTATGGAGTTCACTAAGAAATCAACCGAATAAACACAGTTATGATACTGCAGTTGTTTGCTGTAGTTGTGCTTCCAGTGTGCGATGGATCACAAAAAGTTCATATTTCTCAAACCTATTTTAATAAAAGAGTTCAGGTGCACAAAGCTCTTCATGACCTAGCTTCTTTTACTCAGTATTCAAGTCCATGCAATAAAGAACTACCCACACAAGTATTACAATGCAATTCTTCATTTTTGTCAATTTAATAGAGCACATCGAGGTGAAAGACCATAAATGACAATGTAAATTCCACACTAGGTATTTTATAAAAGATAGCGTATTGTCAGGGGACTTCGGTTGGAAGTGCCCCCCCCCCAACGCTTGACGAAGAGAGGAAAAGAGAGAATGGGTGAGAGAGAGAGAGAGAGAGAGAGCGCGAGAGGGGGGGGGGGGGGGGGGGAGGGATAGATGTGTAATTAATGCTTGATTGTATTTTTCATTTTGAAAACTGAATCAAGGAATACAAAATTATGAAAAGAAAAAAAGTAGTAAATGAATAATTGGCAAATGACACGATCTCTTCAAGATCCTCGCATTTATTCACGTGATATTAACTGTTCCCCCTTCTCCATCCACCTCCATATGACTAGACCATGGATTTTTGTGTTGTTACTGGTAGAAGATAGATATCTGATATGAGACTGAGAGGAAATTCAAGCACATAGGCCCGAATTCACAAAAGGAGGTTTAAACCATGGGTAAGCAAAAGGGTAAAACCTCCGTAAGGGTACTAAAAGAAGCGTAAATAAGCGCAAATTGCCCATGCGCGCGCTCAAAGAAAATAATTGGATCGGATTTCGTGCGGTCCACTGCAACCCAAATGCAAGTTGAAGTGCAGGGATCCATACAACTCATAATTTGTTATTAAAACATCTAAATATGTTTCATAGATTTTAAAATATTTTTTGAAATCATTTTCACAAACATGATAAGCTCCACCCGAAAAAAATGTTCCAGATCTTATTCCTGCAGTGACATCATCTGTCAATCATTAGTGAGCTAAGGAGAGACAGTGGTATGTAGCTTTGCAGAGATGACCATCTGTTCTAATAGACCATAATGCCTGCATAGTAGTTGCTATGTCAGACATACTGTAGCATCACCAGGAAAAGAATGGTATTGTTGAAAACGTGCAATTCTATTGTGAGCATGTGCTGAGCTGGGTGGAGATTCCACTGTCTATTTTACAATGTTAGTGTAGCTGACTGATGATTGACAGATGATGTCATTGCAGGAGATCTGGAGCTTTTTTTGAGGATGGAGCTTAGGAGGTTGGACAAAATAATTCAAAAAAACATTTTAAAATGAAACATATCTAGATGTTTGAATAACAGAATATTAGTTGTATGCATCCCTGCAAATCAACAACAACAACAAAAATTGCGTTTGGGTTGGGTTTGGTTGCAGGGGCCCTTTAAAAAAACCCAGGAGGGGGTTTAAAACATGTTTAAACCAAAGCTCCTTTGTGAATTCGGGCCATATCGACTATCCATACATAGACATTCGGACGTTTTGGTCGGTTTTATGAAGAGCTTTAACTGCCTTTAGGACTACCTGGCGATTTATGTAAGTGCATCCATGAAATAGTAAACATCGCACTTAAAGATCAAATTTAGTACTGGTCATGCGATAGCACTGTGCATGATACTGTCTGCTAAAGTTACTAGGTGTGGTTGATGATATATATACGAAAAGTTGAGTACTTTGATTTTTCTTAAATCATCATAGTGATAAAAATTGAGCCATCTTGCTAAATCAGTTAAACGTACTGCACCCATAATTGAACTACACAAACAAACGGGTAGCAGACACCGACATTTCTCGCTTGAACACACACACGAGCATACGCACAAAAACATCAACTGATTGATTTGAAAAATATTCTTTTCTTGAAATATTCGAGGGAATGTTTCTACAGGCTACCCCTTCTGAAAAAGTGCGTGTGCGTCTGTAGGGCGGATATACGCGTTCATACAAGATGGCCAATGGTAAGTTTTTATTCTTTTCTCTTATAAACAAAATTATACATTTTCACATAAACAAAGTTTCAAGTAAAATTTCACATTCCATACATATTAAATAAATATTGTTCTTATAATTATTATTATCAGTGGGCCTATTTATATTATTATTATCATTCATATTATCTTAGAAAATGTGGGGGTATATATTCCCAAACAAAATTGAGGTGGGGGGGGGGGATATTTTTTTTGATTAAAAACATGAGAACTATGATACATTAACTTAAAACTAATAATCATCCAAAGTCATTATGTTTGATCTTGAAATAGAAGTAAGGAAATAAGAAATGCCATAATTTCAATGCAAATATCGAAAAAAAATTGGTTATGGTTATTCTCAGTCAAGGGGTTCTCTCCATTGGCGTAGATTCGAGCATTCCTTCTTTTCATTAAAAACCATTTTGGGATGTTCTAAAATGCAAGCTTCATAGACAGAATTTTGAAAAAGTCCCCCTCCCATACCCCCCTCCCCCGCTCTGTCGCTTCGCTCAGTGGTGTATCTAGGGGGCAGGGGGCAGGTGGCCCAGGCGACACTTGGAGGGGGTGCCAAAAACGAAAAGGAGATAAAGAAAAAAAAGAGGGAAATGAAGAAAAATCATAATCCTTACGGATTATTCTCCCCCATATCCGCTGGGTAAATGCACTAGAAATCTCGTTTTTGAAGGTTTAAAATGCGAAAATTTTCCAAAGTTCGGTCGCTTTGCTCCCTCGCACAATTATTTTCTTTCAGGATCTTGTAATTTTCCGCCTTCAGTAGATAGTTCTTAAATAGTTGAGGTTCAGAATTTGAAAAAATAAAGATGTAATTTTTTCTTGCTATATCACGTGAGGGAGGGGGGGGGGGGGGGGGGCGTAACTTCATGGTTTGCCCCGGGCTCCATAATCCCTAGATACGCAACTGGCTTCGCTCCCTCGCCGGCCATCCCCCCAATCATGAACACGGATCGACACCCGTGATTTCTACATAATTGATTGGATGACTACTCCCTAAAACAATTACCCTCTACAATAACTAACCCCTAGGACAATTAACCCCAGGGTAGTTACCCCTGAGACAATTACCACCACCCCCCCCCCCCAGACAATTAGATCTAAAGGCATAAAGGCATACACCTCCAAATGGATGGATACTTTAGATTAACTAACATAATGAAAATATCCTTGAGGATAATTGTCCTAGGGATATTTGCCAGGGGTAGCACGGTTTAAAAAAAAAGTTTTGATAGTAATGGTCTCTGGGTTAATCAACCAGGGGGTAGGCCAGATTTTCTTGTTAAGCAATTTTTCACTTTTCTAGAGGCAGTTTGTTCAGTTCTTGCTGGAAATTGCTACATATACATTTTGAAGATAGCAGTCTTGCATTGTGGCATGCTGTCCATAAGGGGTTGCATTTTTTTCTATTCACAGCAGCTCATTCATGTAGCTAGAATCTTTTCTTTTATGATAACTTCAATTTTCTATTGTCTTCAATTTTTATGTCACTTCAAATGTTCTCAGTAGAGTCATGAGCAGGCCATACTGTTCAAACCAGGACAAATAACACTTGAAATTCATCTTCTCAGACATTTTATTGTCTATTATGTGGCCGAAAACCCTTTTGCATAGGAAAATGGGGGGGGGGGGGGGGTCATTGCTGGGGAAATTTGTCCGGGGCAGTTTGTCCTTGCCGTAGTCCACTGCCTTGAGGACGACCAGTACGTCCACAGGGCAGTGGAGGAGTAAGCCGTTCTTGCACAAAGCGTGGTGCCTCGCTTCACCGACTTTGTATACCATTAACACAAAGCAGTCCATTGAATTACCACACGTAGCAGTCGACTAGCGTCATGAGCGTACGTGCAAATCGAAAAGTCCCTAATAACATACCGTCAACATACTGTACTGCGTGTGGTCATAATTATTTGGCTGCAGCCGATAGCCCACTAGACCATGTAGACCAACAACCCAGGAAACCGAAATTTATTTATTCGTTTATTTGTTTCGTCGTTCTCGTGCATTGTTGGTTTCCAGGGCTGTCAGTCTAGTGGACACTCGGACTCTTGGACATTTTGCATATTTTGGTCTTGTGGGCGGTCGGTCTACTGGGATGTCCCGTCATACACGATTAGCCGGTATTGGCTTTGAGAAAAAATCAAGGAAACCTGGCTTTGTCTTTGATAGCTCCGCTGCCAATGTCTTTAAAGCATCGATTCGCTGTCTGTCATTCTCTCCTTTGACCGATTCATCGTCACCACGTCTGATGACGTCGCTCTTGACTTGGATGACGACGACAGGGATACCTTCCCAAGGCATGTGCAAGACTCATGCCAGAGCTTGAAGACACGCTTGTTGCAGACGAAAGCGATGAAGATGTAGACTCCCTGGAGAGAGTTGAGTATGATGAAGATATACCACAGAGCTGTGACGTCAGCGAATGCAGCTACGAAACCAAATAGCCAGGTGAAACCAAGCAGTGTGGACATCTGTTTGTAAGAGGGTCAACAATATGAAACGAACATATCTAATCAGCACCTGAGTTTGGGTATTGTTATATTACGATAAAGCATAATTTATGATTCCTTTGTAAGCCTTGCGTGATCATTTTTGTCAGTACACGAACAAAACATTTATATGCATCTTAGTCCTTAGGGAAATGTCCTCAAACAAATAAGTTAAGTTATCTTTCCTACAAGATGTTATTCGAAATATTCCCATCGAAGAGCCAATTATAAAGCTATCGTCACAACAATCACTATCGCTGAACTGTAATTACATCTCTTGAGTAAAAATCATCAATGCTGCTTTTTGACCCGACGAGAAAATTGCCCGCAATATCTTTCGTAAAATGGATTTTAGGTATTTCATATCACCTATTCTGGTGAAAAATGATATTATTTTACCAAACTGCATTGTATATTACATACCCCTCCTCTATATTTTTTTCGTTTGTTTTACTTAGTTGTCAGTTTTCAAAGAAACGTCGTTCTTTATGCAATGCTTTAGATCTATCAAAGCAATTCATCTTCTCACCTTGATGTAGATTAAAAGGTCAGATGAAAGACTAGAATCTTTGCTCTTGTGTTTATTAACAGGGCTCATTCTCATTTGATGAAGCCCGACAACCACCATGACGAAGAAAATGAGATTGATGAAAACGAGGATAGCTACTGGAATTCCAAAGACATACAGATTGGCCAGACCATCCCCAATCCAGCAGGTCGGAGTCTTGTACGTCAGGTTGAAATGTGGAATGTTGGTGTCACTGAAGAAGATTCCGAGGCAAGGAACGATTACAAGCATTGGACATCCCCAAGCGAAGAGAAGGAACCTGGAAAGAACTGCAGTGCCCTCATCGGTCCGGCCAAATTTCGATGAGATGCCAAAGCGGCGGTGTAAGTCGAAAGCAAGAGCCGTTGTGTGAGAGAAAACTGCGATCCACATATAATGACCCAAGATGGCAAAAAAGAGGCATGCAATGGAGTTTAGCGCAGCTAATCCACCAAATAAAATCAGAAATTGGGCGAAGATCAGAGAAACACAGAGACTCATGATCAGAGCGTTAGAAGTTGCTTTGCGAAGAAGGTTGAATTTGAGATAAGTAATGAATGTTAGGATAAGAGCAAGTATGGATAAAGAAATACCAATAGTGCTGATAATAGATTGAGTAGACGTAAAGCGAAGAAATTCACCAACAGATTGTCCACCCTGCAAGACATAGGAGCAAATGAAAATTGTGTCATTTCCACCTTCGAGATATTCACTCGGCGCCAGTGTTCTGTTAAGGGGCGAGTAGAGGTAAGATCCGTTGTTCAAGTCCACGAAGAGTGAAATGTTCTGTGAGACTAAGGAACAGGATAGCACTTCACATCCTTGCAAAATTTCTCGCTTTGAGTTTATCTGCGGTGATATAGCGTATTCAACTACATAGAGAGATTCTGCAAGGCTGTATTTTGCATCTTCACCCAAAAATACCTGTCCTGTTGTGTTGTCGTGTGCTGTTGTAAATTTGTCTTCAGACACAATTCTGTAATGACAAGTTTCATTAAGGTTGATGCATCCAACAGATATCTTGTAAGTCATATTGCTACATGTATTATTTCCAGCTGAGCTTAGGTGACTTGGCAACAAAAGCGTACTATCAAGGTTCTCTTTTGAAAGATCCACATTAGTTCCTAGATATCCTGAAATGTCCAAGGTCTGAGAACATACCGTGTATGAATTATTCCCTTTGATTTCAGCTTGGAATCGACCAACGGTAAGGTCCTTTGAGGATATATAATTACCATTGATTATAGACACTACGTAATCGTGTAAAAGCATATCAGGTTGGCAATTTGACGTGTCTTCAAAACCATACGAGCATTCCACTTCGATAAGAATAGGGATTGTATCATTGAGGGAACATTGAGAATTTGCAGGACGCTTTTGACAAGTACCATTTATTAGAGTATATCCTATTGGACATATGAGATTGAGGCACTCTTTGCTAACCTGATCAAATATTTGGTCATCTCCACAAGAATGATCGATTGGTGGCTCTTGGCTAGAAAGCCCTTCAACTGATGAAAAATCAAATAAAACAGAAATAGGATAATTAGGGTAAGGGATATTGGGTGGGACAATGGACTTGTCTATGGTAAAAGGAGGACATCTCATGTAAATCAAATTCAAATATATATTCTTCATTGTTTCATTGTAGACTAAAGTATTGTGACACATGAAGCAGTGGGGATTTTTGTAGACACTGACAATGCCTTTGTATGACTCACAAGCTTGCGCCAAGAGAACCATTGTATCGTTCTCTGGATCAACGTCGCATGATACGATTATGGCATTTTCACACAACCTTGCAGCAGTTGGTGAGAAGGGATTCTGGAAGTTCCATATGAGGCATTCCCTCATGACGTCACTGACTTGCTGGGAAGAGAAATCACTTCGCGATAAGTTCGAGAATTCTTCAGAGAGACATGTGGCGTCAATTCCCCAAGGTGTGATGCCACTGATGTTCTTGTAGTTACAAACAGCACAATACACATTCTTGAATGTGATACTCTTTAAGTATTCCACGGGTAAGAAGGTCAGTGGGTCTTCATCCATTGGCTGCAGTTCACACTTAGCTTTAATCTCTTCATTACCCCACCGTACATCACACTGGCTCACCATCAAATATTTGTCATCGTATTGCGGATTTCCGTCAGGTGTCAAGCACGAGAACTGACTTGGATCGATTCCTTCAGTGGCCTTGGAGAAGGAGTCATCAACAACGATTGTTTCACACTCATTGAGGTAGTCAATACAGCAGTCATTGAAGTAAAAGCAGTAAGGATCACAATGACACCCTCCAAGCGAATTGTAGCCGGTAGAACATGATTTATCGTTGTTGCAGAAAGAAGAAGGTGGGCATATTGGGGCTGTCCAACCACTTACTGTATGGTTCTCGTACAATTCTTGGGAATTACCTTTAATCAAACAGAAATAATAGCGGGGGAAAATAATGATCATTGCATTTGAAACACAGGGCAAGAAACATGATAAATATGTGTCAAAAGAAATCGAAATTTCAGCTAGAGGAATATGGAATAGCATTACAGGGTGGATCAAGGATTGCTAGAAGTGGGATGGGCGTAATTATTGTAAATCCCGAAGTTTGTCTCCCCAATCCGAAATATAACTTTCAGAAGTATTGTCAAGCCTTAATTCTATCGTTTCATGAAGCGATATGATGAATCATAGTATGCTGGGATCACCATCGAGATATATTGGCATGGGCCACGGAACTGGGGGGTGCTGGGGGCTGCACCCCCACTTTTTTTGGTAGACACGTTTATAAAATCTCGGAAAGAAGGTTCGAAAATTGTCATTAATGGGTGAAATCAGATCAGCCCCCCCCCCCCACTTTCAAAAACGCTCTGCAGCCCCTTAAAAAAATATTTAAAAAAGAGAGAGCGAAAAAGCGGAGGAAGTGAGAGAAAAAAAGCCTAAATAAAATCTTTCTCTCAAAATTTGATGAAACGTCAAAAGGGAAGGGGAGATAACCCCCCCCCTTGCTGCACCCACCCGTGTAACATACAGTGCAATATTGCGTCCAAATGATTGAAAAGCAGTCCGGACGTCGAATAACTTTCCGCCTAAAGTAGGTGCTACGAGCCGTTATCTTTTTCTTAAATTTGCTAAAACGTCAGCGCCTTCGCGCTCGCGCGGGAGGGGGAAACACCCCCCACAGCGAGACCAGAAACCCTGTTTTCTAGACTCTAGCAAAAGAAAATTTCCTAATATACCCCTGCCGAGATACGAACTCGGAATCTCTTCATGAGAACGCACCGACACAATAATATAATAAAACGTCAGAGCTTGCGCGCTGAACGTGGGAGGGGGAACCCCCTGCAACCCCCATGGGGAGCGCGAGAAGCGTGCTAATCACTAATTTCACACGCTTCGCGTGCTCACAACCGCCCCAAAATGAAATCCTGGCTACGCGGTTGGATCCTTCACGCCTGGACCCCCCTACACTGAAAAAATCCTGGCTACGCCTGTGCAGTTGTCTCTCTCGACTCGGGTGTTTTAATAATGGGTACCTAGCAGGATTTGATACCAAGGAGGTACTAGGCAAGCTTGCCTAGTTCCTCCTTGGTAATACACTCTAGGCTGATGAAGGCTACCGGAGCTAAAGCTGAAGTAATAATATCCAAACCACAAATGATGCATGTAAAGGAGTTCGTTATATCGATCTATCAGGAAGAGGTGGACAGCGATACATCTTTCAAGACGAGGTGCCTGTGTGCATCTGCCGTTTAGGTTGAGTACGATAGATGTACACGGGCGAGAGTGGATAGATGGCATGGGTCTCGATCCCGGGGGGGGGGGGGGGGGGATTGGGGTATATATCCCCCCCCCAAAAAAAAAAGCAAACAAAAAACAAAAAACCAACAAAAAACAAAAACAAAAAAAGAAAACAAAAAGAAAAAAGGAATTGAGGTTGGGTTAGTATGTAAATAAAAAATGCCATAATCCCAATCCGAATATATCGAAGAAAATTCGTTCGCTCGCATTGTTATTCTCAATTAATCAGTTCCGTCCATAGGCGTAGATCCGTTTTCATTGAAAAGCATTTTGGGATGCTCTAAAATGCAAGTTTTATAGACAGATACCCCCTCCCACACAACCCTCCCCCCTTCGCTCGGTCGCTTCGTTCAGTGTCGTATCTAGGGGCAGGGGGACACGTGCCCCGGGTGCGAACTTTTTTTCCCACGAACTTTTTGTCACTATCGTCCTTGACGCATGCGCAACTTTGAAATAGCCCTACAATGCTTAGAGTTGGATGGGGATGGGGTTTCAAAGTTTCATCCTACTTTTAGTAAAAATAAAAATAAAAATACAAGAAGTTATTTTTGTAATGTCCAAACTGAGAGTCGAACCCACATACCTCAGGATAAATGTCCGAGGGCTAAGGCATCTCGCCACAGCAAGACGCCGGGAGCAACCGTCATTATATCGCTTACGGAATAAACCCTATGATTGCGAAATTGATTTAGATCGCAAAGGATCAGGTGCGCATGCGCCAGGGAGGACAGGGACAAAAAGTTCGTGGGAAAAAAATTTAGCGCCCCGGGTGGCACTTGGAGGGTGCGCAAAAAACGCAAAGGAGAGAAAGAAAAAAATTGGGAAATTAAGAAAAAATCCCCCAGATCCGCAAGGTAAATGCACTAGGAATCCAGTTTTTGAAGGTTTAAAATGCAAAAATTTTCCAAAGCTCGGTCGTTTTGCTCCCTCGCATAATTTTCTTTCGGGATCTCGTAATTTCGCACCCCTAGTATATAGTTCTTAAAAAGCTTAAAGGGTTCAAAATTTGAAAAAAATCAAGATGTAACTCCTTTGCTCGCTATCATGTAAGTTTCATATGACTCCTGCTAAATATTGAGCCCCCAATATAGGATAAAGTGTAAAAAAGCAGCATTTACAAAGGTTCAACTTTTGAAAGAAATCTTCAGGTATAGCCTTGCTGAATTTCTCGACTCTTTCTCAAGCCTATAGGGTTTTCGTGAATGAATAGAAAATCGTTTATCAATGTATAAAATTTAAGCTTCTCCATCCTTCTATTGTGGTAGACAATTGCAAAATTTCCTGGGTAAAATGCACCAAAAGATTGCGTTTTTTAGGGTTAAAAATTGAAAAATTTGACGCTCGGTCGCTTTGCTCCCTCGCTTGTACAGTGACGTAGATCAGCTTGGACACTCGGGGGGGGGGGGGGGGGCGTATCTTCATTGTTTGCCCCAGGCGTCATAATTCCTATATACGCCACTGGCTTCGCTCCCTCGCCGGTCACCCCCCCCCCCCCAATCTTGAACACGGATCGACACCCCTGATAGATGGCATAATGAACGAATGAAGACATGATAGTGTGCTATATTCAACATTTCCGAGGTCCTTTTAATTTGATTTAAAAATGAGCATAGCCTATAGGTGAACGACGTGGGGGGGGGGGGGGTAGGAGTTTCATCCCCTGTAACCTTTTCAAATATCAATATTCGTGCAGCCGTTAACTCATATTCGGGTAGTGAGGTGACCGAAAATATATTTTTACATCATTATAAAGCGTATTTGATGGCGAAAAACATTTTACCGTAATAGAAAATCTTTTTAGCTCACTCGCTTCACTCGATCGCAAAATTTAGAAAAGGGAAAATTGATATCCGGGTAAGAGGCATCAGCCCCCTCGGGAAAAAAGTGTCCGCACGCCTATGAAAGTTGGAGATAATCATGTGAGGAAAGTTTGTGTCAAACGTGGGACACTCTTTCTCACATCACACGTGACTGCGTTCGACCAATCATTAGGAGTGAATTGTATAAAATGTGACAGCGCTATACACAAACGGTTTATTATTATTATTACAATATTTAAAAAAAATCCTGAGATCCGGGCCATGTACGTTGTATCCATTACATACTTGGGGAAGTTGAGATGCTCTCTTTATATATGCCAAAATAAGGTTTCGTTCTGTGAATATATGCATACAGTGGAATAAAGAACCACACGAGTAAATACCGATTTTAGGACAAGTACCCCCTAGACAATCACCCGTGAACAAAATACCCCAAAGCAAAAATACGCACAATTTAATTACCCCTAGTTGTCATGATGGTAATATGAGTAATATTCTATGGGAATAAATGTTCGGGAGCGCTATTTTGACGAATTGTTGTCCGAAAGTAATAGTCTAGCACGAGGTAGTCGCCCAGTTACGGTAAATACATGTATCACGCATACAACTACTTTAAGTCAATTAAAATGGTTTCATGAATAGCCATATTTTCAGCCTTCCGTGAGAAGAAGAGATCCAACTCGGCTATCAGTCGGTGAGCAGTCATGCGAATGGTATATGACGTCACTGCTATTCACAGTCGACCGGAAGGGCTCACAACACTCCCGCAAATTTGTATATTACTTTTGATAAGAAAATTCGGCCCACAGTCAGAAAGAATCTACATTTTTCAAATATAATATTAATTCAATTTATTCCAAAATATTGTAGTCGGATGTTGGGTGGCCTTAAAATAAGTGAGTGCATACAGGTACACGTGATAGCAATCCCCATGAACGGAGATGGTAAACGTAACTTCAGTGGCGGATCCAGGGGGGGGGGGGCACAGAGGTCACGTGCCCCCGGCCAATTTTTTTTTTTTTTTTTTTGCTTTTCATGGAATTATGGAGGGAAACTGGACCCCCATAACCCCCTTCCCCCCACTGAGAGAATTCTGAAGGTCAGGCGAAAAAAAATGTTGTCGACACCCCCCTCCCACTGAGCGACTTTTCGAGAAGCTGGCGAGACCAAAAAAATACGGGTCTACCTTTTCCAGAAGTTTACAAACCTTCATTTGTGTGCCCCCCCTCCCTTTTACTCAATCCTGTATCCGCCCCTGACCCAAGTCGCTACCGGTCATGAAATCCTGGATCCGCCACTGAACTTATCACGTCTTCTTAAAAGAAGACAACGAACGAAGGACCTGTTTAATTACCAGAAAATCTAGTTTTCAGATATGTTTCAGTTAAAGACAAATGGATTGGATATTAAACTATAGATATAAAACAATCGTCACCCACTTCAGTCGTTTATGCAATCCTGCAATTTTCAGCTCGATACAGAACAATTTGGACAATAGATTATATATTTTATACATATATTATAACACAGAACAAAACAAAAATATCATGCTTAGTTCCAAAAACAGTTTGTTTACAGATCCATAAATTTTTCGGAAGCCTCTTCCATTATCAAGTGTAGAACAGTGGAAAACACTGGAGAACAAATGTAGTATATGTATATACTATATAATATATACAGGTAAGTCTACGATATTTGCGGAGTAATAAACAATCAACAACTTACCACACGGTAACATACAACTGAAGATCAAAATAAAATACACATTCTGAAACCATGACACGACACGATCCATTTGATGAGCCATTTTCAGTTTGGCCCATACAGTAACGTTTGAAAGGAGTTAGTAAAAACTAGCTTATGGAGCTCGAATATAGTTTGACCGAACAGACAGAGTTTGATACTATAGGCCTACAAATACATAACGACTGCAGTTTTGATTACAATATGCGAACGATCACAAATATCAAGGATTTCCATTTTTCTATAAACAAAAGAGTTTACACAAGAATTCAAAAATACAATGCTTGTCACAGCCTCGCTTCGCTCCAGTATTCAAGTTCATCGGTAAAAATCACATACGCAAACTATTGTGAAGTCACTTCTTTTACAGGAGTCGTCGAGGCGAAAAGATAAAAATGACAGTGTGTTCAAGAGCCACCGTTACCTGTACATGGTAGGAGATATTGGTGAAGCGTCGGGGGATGGGGTTGCACTCGACCCCTCCCGTCCAGTGGCATAGAAAGGAAGAGATAGAGACAGAGACAGAGAGGGAGACTGAAAGAGAGAGAGAGAGGAGAGAGAGAGAGAGAGGAGGGACCGGAAGGAATGGATAGGACCAAAGAACGTGATAAGAAAATGGTAGGGCCTGGAGGTGGCGGAACGTTGGGTTCCGACAATGGAAGTGGGGGAGGGGGCAGATTCTGTTTGGCGGACAAAAGGTGCCCCTTCACCCACACTTTCATTGCCGGAGCCCGACGTTCTGCCGCCTCTGGTAGGGCTTCTTCCTGGACCCTCGTATTTCACCCACTCAGCTATGAGAGACCCCCCCCCCCCCCCGAACCACGAAAGGACCAATGCTTATTTCGCCACTACTGGTAGGATATCTGATTTGTGCGTGTCCTGGTGGTCTATAACAACCAACCAAATTCATTTCAGGATGTGCTGGTTGTAATCAATATCAAACTTGCAGGTTGTATTAGGAAGCATTTAGCCTCGGCTGTTTTTTTTTTCTTCAATGCATCCGTACGTGAGTGAAATAGCACCCGCTGATGATCATGTCACAAGGTGTGTTTCAGGATTGAGAGGTGCGCCTTGTGGGGGGGGGGGGGGGGGGGGAGGGGTGGCCTATATTGTAACAATCATCCCTAAATACAACAGAATAAACTTCATGAGTGTGATGTATACATTTACAATCTTTTCTGTGCCAAAGTATATGTATTATGAAATCGTGTTACTGTTTATTGTTTTATCTTCAAGTTCAACTTAGAAACAGTTACAGTATAGCTCACAGTACCAGAATAAGTGTTTTATGTTAAATTTTGCAAATATTCATTTCTTTGTTCAATTACTTCTTCAATTATGTCGTATTCCACTCCAGAATGGTTATTAACATTACCCCAATTAAGAAAAAAACAACATTTGATCTTGAATTCTAAAATTTCAGATCACACTTTATCTTATTCCAAATGTAGTCCCCATAAGATGATGAAATTGATTGAAGTGATGACGAAAAGTGCAGGTATATTTTGCTCTATTGCTAAAACTTACTGTTTTTCCTGTCAACATGCATTGTCAGCTTGAAGAATACCCACACAAGAAATGTTCCTATAATTACCTCTTATAGTGGACTTGACATTTTATGAACCTAGAAAAGTTCTTTTCCTTGATTTTTTTTGTGGATATCCTATTTGGTCTTCTTCAAACAAATTCAGCTTTGTTGCTGAAACATCAACTTTCAGCATTTTGCATAATTTGCATAAATCCAAATGTCCACATGTAAAGGCATATTAAACAGCGCAAGATAGCTTACACACCAATTGCCCGTTGACACCGAACGCTAACATGTTGTTAATCTTGTGCTATGCAACCTGTGATTCAAATAAAACATAACACCACTGTGAACCTCCCTTTGTCGCATGGTCGCATGGTTTCATTGTATCAGATTTGCAAAATTATGCAAATTGCCCCAAATTGCTTTTATCGGCTACAAAGCTGAAAATGTTCTGAGACCACATTGGGATCACAAATCAAATAAAACAAAAACGAAAATAAAATCAACATAAAGAGCTATTCTAGGTTCACTTTTGGCTACATAGCACTGTCAAATGGGAAAGTACGCCCTGATATTAAGCTGCTTTTAAAAGGAGCAGAAGAATTAAAGAAACAGATCAATGAAATATTGAGCAAAATCCAATTAGAAATAAGAACGTAAGCATGTGTTTGTAATGTCCAGTCACACTACTTCATGCTTATAACGTTTGGTGTGGTAGAAGGAGTGACATCGATCCGACTTTGGAGCTGTTTTGGGGGCTCTGGGGGCTAAAGTCGAATGCTACGGTCAACCTGCAAACTTGTTTTGTAAATGATTTCCTTGGTCTAAGTAACTTTACCTAAATTAGAGTGACTATTTCGGATCACGTTACCAGACTATAATATAATAAGGAAAGGGAAATACACAATGAACGTAGTCCAAAGTGCATGTAGGCGTTTTTTTTCACAACGCTATAGAGGACCCCAATGTAGCGTGGAAAAAGTGTCCTATAACGCTGTGTTGCTTTTGTACTTGTTTTCTCTCTTATAGTGTCTTTTGATTTTTTTTAATGAAGCGTGTTGATTGTCATGATGTACAGTATGTCACATTAAAAAAAGAAGAAGAAATGTCGGCATATTCAAATAATGAGCCTTTTTCCTGCATACTATATTTCACATAATATTATCTTCTTCATTAGCAAAGTCAAAATTTTAAAATTGTACATAGTATATCACCGGGAGCAATGTCAAATATAAGTTGTTATTCACATGAATCCAAAGCGAAATCATAATTGGAAAAAATCTGTTCATTTCTGCGGTCGCACAACGGTATAAGCTATGGATAAGGTATGGTTATACGATCAATCAGCTTTTGCACTAGTCTAGTTCTGGACGTTTTTAATTATTTTGTCCGTAAAACCATGAAGCTATACAAACCCTGTGTGCTTCATGGTTTTACAGACAAAATAATTAAAAACGTCCAGAACTAGACTACTTTTGCACCAAAACAGGCACTCCTCCTCAAGAAAGGAGAACTATTTGCTACCGTGTTCATCCTCATTTTGTTAATCTCTTAACAGACGAAGGGCTGGCTTTAATATCTCTCAGTATAGCTTAATATGCGCTCCCCTTAAGCCATGGAAGTCATTTCACCAGCACTGTGCTTTTAATACCAAGCGAACATAGATACATTTTTATAACAAATTATACAAGATGTTGGGCTTATCGGGGTCACAAAATTAGCCTATTTCTCAATACATTTTTTTAAGGGGGGGGGGGGGGATCATGTTACAGTCTTTTAGTTTGAGGTGATAAATCATTTGATAATTGAAGAAGAAATGAGATAGCCAAGCTGAGTCTTGAAAAGGCTTAGAAATTTCCTTATTCTGGTCAATATAAAGCGATTTATGAAATAACAGGCTTTGTTCACTGTACATCCTTTATACATCCCATCAACATCTAATGCTTAAGTGAGCAATTAACTACTTGGTTGAGTGTTTCAAAATGTTACTTCTGGTGAGTCTTTTACTTTCACCTGGCTTGCTCACACAACCTTAATTTTTGATGGGATATATCAGGACATACAGTGGACAAAGACTGTTCTTTCATAAATTGTCTTCTAATGATTAAAATATAATATTTATATACCTTTTCACAACTCTCAGCTTTGCTGATACCAGCCAGAACATAAACAAACATTTGTCAAGTATGAATTTTGCATCCTTTCACAAAAGGAGTTTTTGCTCACTCAAGCGTAAAATATTGTGAGATATTTTGATGTCATCGGATAGGAGAGATCCTAAGCTATCAACATGAATGAAAATTTATGGAAAATATGCTAAAAAAAATTACGTGGGGAGACTCTTTCCAACTGTTAATTTTTTTGGGACGCACTGTATACATATATTTCTGTATGGTGACTATTGGGAGAACTATCAGTTTAGGTTACTACACATTTTCAGGAAGAGATTTTGTACACATGTTTACAAGGTATAAGTTGCCTTGTATTGCCTTGATCTAGCACAGATTAGGAAGGGTTAGAATACGAGGTCGAGCATTGCCAAGTGGATGGTCCAAGCTTGTCAGGAGGGAAGTCTACAAAAGACGCACCCCTTTAATCACTCCAAACTACATTGAAAGGGTCGTATTCTGCTAAACACTCTACACTGGGTCGACAGTCGAGTTTTATCCTAAATAAATCAGTTGTGATAGAAATGTAACATTTGTATAACTACTATCTTTCCAAAGTATGTCAAGTTTCTCATTTCCCACAAGCTAAATTAGCTAGGTATATTTTTTATTTTTCTAATGTTAACTAACCAGTTGAAATCATTTAACTCATTAAAATATTTACATAATACGACACCAAGATACCATGTATGTTCATGTGACCATGATAACTTATCAACACATTTTGTTGCATTAATATTCAAAGGCGTAATTTTTATTTTTCCAATATTTAAATCTAGTCCAGCAGTGTTTCCAAACAAAATGATTTCATATAGCAAGATCACCTCATTCATCTGTATAAACAGAATCAACGAATTCTTTTGTGACACCATGTGAATACCTCATTTAAAAATATTTTCAAGCTCTCACTGCATCATTGGTTCTGAATGCATTAACGTTATGAATGATCTTTACAATAATTCACGTTCAAGCAAAGTTCATTTGGGGCAACGTCTCGAGCAGCCATTCAATCTCTACTTCCTCATTGCTATTGGTATGAAAATACATATTTCTCTTGATAGAGAATTATTCTACTAGATTCAATATGGCTACGAGGGTTCGTCGGGAGTTCTTGCTTGTTTTGTTCTTACTTGATGTTTTGTTAACATTTTGCGGTGAGTTTCTTTAATTCCGTTTGTACCAAGCTTACAATGACTATGTCAAAAATCAGTATTCTAACATTGGGATTCAGTTTGATTTCTCGGATATTTTGAAGACATGGGGGTGTTTCACAAAGAGTTAAGTTTGACTTAAAATTATGCGTAAGTGCCAATGCGCATACGGTATTAAACGCGTAATCTCATTGGTAGATTACCCAGTAGCGCGCGTCCCCTGACCAATGCTCTCTAAATTTGAAAGACTTAAAATTTAAATCTTAATTGAGACTTACAATGATCTAAGTCTTTAAGACTTATTTTCCACGTTCTTTGATTAAATTTGTCTCTCGAGACCGCGAACAAAATCTCCTGTTTAAATCTTTTAGGGAGATTTAAGCTTTAAGCCAATCAGATTTACGATGATGCAACACGTGATCGAACATTCAAGCCAAGCGAGCGATCATCTTTCTTTTTGCGGTTGTGTGAATCTTGCACATAACTGCAACACAAAAGTGAGAGCCAGATGACACTATGAACACGATGACAAAGAGAGAGGACAAAATATACAGCTCCTCATTGTACCCTCCACAACTGCTCTGGTAGACAAAAGAACATTCATTACTATTATGTAAAATAAGCAGAACAGGTGAATATGCATGTGACACCTGTTCAACATATTTTTACATAATAGCAATGAAGGGATGTTCTTTTGTCTACCAGGGCAATTGTGGAAGGTACAATGAGGAGCTGTATATTTTGTCCGCTTCTTTGTTCGCCATGTTCATAGTGTGATTACTGTTTTTTCAGATAAGTCGGATCGACATTGCCGTGTATACACTTTTCGTTGGGATCAACCATACACCTTAATAAGGCCGGTCTCTATTTCTGCATTTGACACTTGCAATTATTATGATATTATGTTTGAATGTCATTTAATGTGTTTGTTATGGAGCTGCAGTCAAATAAATTAATGTTTGCCGGAATAAATTGCACATTTTGAGTCTTTGTTGTTGTTTTTCTCCAGTCCCACTTCCTCTGAAAATTTAAATCTCCAAAAGATTTATCTGTTAATAAACCTTAAAAAGATTTAAAGGTTAAACTGAAAAGATTTAAATTTTAAATCTAAAAGAGTTATGTTTTAAGTCTTTTGTGGTTTTAAAATTTTAAGTCTTAATAAAGACTTATTTTAAATCCCAAAGGTTTCGTCACTAATATCAGTCTCTGTTAGATTTAAAAGTAAGTCTTTAAGATTTAAATATAAGACCTTCAAATTTAGAGAGTGCGGTAATGTGTCATATACCGCACACAACTAGGAATTTAAGTGCAACTGTTAGTCAAACTTAACTCTTTGTGAACCCCCCCCCCCCCTTGCATGCGTGATATCAAACGAATTTCATATAGGGTGTAACGAATCGGCGATATAGGCCCATGTCTGTACGACATGGGCCATTTTCATTATAGTTAAAAAATATTAATTATTCCAGGTGACCATTGATTAATACGGCACTCTAATACCATGAATGCTACTTTATGATTGCACCAAAACATGTATCCGTTAATCATGTTTTCGTTTGATTAGGCTATTGTAGGCTGGAAATTATATATTGTCAAAATTTTTCTGCTTTCATTTATGTCTTATGAAATTCCATATTCAAATTTATGATTTTATCTCAGATCGTCAGTCATTCCCCATTGTACACTGATAAGTTACAATGTTTCTCATTTTCGATTAGACTTGCGAACCAAAGACGATGATGAACCACATATTTTAAAGACATTCAAGATAGATATGTAATATATTTATGAATTTGGATTTATGAATTTATTTATTTCATCAATTCAATTCTTTTTTAAACAGGGTGACCATTTCAATGACAAATATTGCTCTTCCAAGTTGCATTTTCTGTTCAAGTAAAAACATATTAAACAGTACATTTAAATATGATAACAGTGATCAAACCAAAGCAGAGTATCAAAGACAAAAACAAGATACAGAAATAAGGTACAAAATATGAATATAGTCAAACTGTTCTAACATATTTCTAAGATAAAAAAAGACAATATTTAAAAAATGACAAAAAGTGCTTCTCAGCGAGCATTTAAAACACTTAACTATTTACATTAGCCACTGAAGGACAATAAAGACATTGATGAGTCAAGACAGTTTTCCACTCAGTGGCATATCTAGGGTGCAGGGGGGCACGTGCCCCGGGCGGCACTTGAAGGGGCGCAAAAAACGCAAAAGAGAGAAAGAAAAGGAAAAAATGGAAAATGAAGAAAAATCATCACCCTGAAGGATAATACGCCCCCCCGCAATCGGCAAGGTAAATGCATTAGAAATACATTTTTTGATGGTTTAAAATGCGGCAATTTTCTAAAGCTCGGTCGCTTTGCTCCCTTGCATAATTATTGTCTTTCAGGATCTCGTAATTTCGCGCCCCCAGTATAGTTCTTAAAAAGTTTTTTTTTAAGGGTTCAAAATTTGCAAAATAAAGATGGAATTGTCGTTGCTTTGTTCGCTATCATGTAAGCTTTATCTGCCTCTTGTTAGATATTGCGCCCCCAATATGAGATAAAAAGCATTTGCAGAGGTTCAACAATTAAAAGAAATTTCAACTTTCAGTCGACGTCTCGACTATTTCTCAAGGAGGGAGTGAATAGAAAAGTGTTTATCAATGTACATGTACAAAATTAGAACTTCTCTACCGCTCAAGTGCAGTAGTCAGTTGCAAAATTTCCTGCGTAAACTGCACAAGAAATTGTGTTTTTTAGGGTTGGAAATGCAAAAGATTTTCCGCTCGGTCGCTTTGCTAACTCGCATGTACAATAACTTAGATAGGTTTGGGTAGTAGGGGGGAGGGGGGACAGGGGCCCCAAGAATATATGGGGGGCAAATGATTTTGCCTCCCCCCCCCCCCCCCCCATTGATCCGGAGAAATAAAATAAGGAAAAATTATGCGAAACTCGGGAAATGAAACCTCCGAAACAATGAAATACAAAAGGTAATACACGATCAGACTTCAATTTCGCGGCGCACTCAGCTCTCAAATTCTCTAATTTTTCCTGCTTCATGTAACCGTGGAGAAGCTGGTAATAGACCCGTTTACAAAGTTATTCAAATTTATAGATGTTTCTTTCCTGGGGACCTAGAAACGAGGTATTCCATTAACCTGTTATTAATGAATGAACTAGAATACTTGGAATCCAGTCTGCATGCATTACCTGTTGCTATGTCTGACAAGCCTCTGACAAGCTTTCAGGTTGTCAAGAACATAAAAGTATATGCATCAAATTTGAATATATTTGTGAACAGGTCTATTAAGAGGCGTTAACAAATTACGAAGGGTACTAAACACCTTCATTTTCCCCTAATCGGAAAAACGGATCGATGTATTCAAAAGAGCTATCGTTCGATGCCTTCATCTCCTACCTATGTATGTCAGTCATTCTCAGTTGGCTCCCCTGCACCTTGTTCTTCTGTTTCTATTGTTTACGTTTAAGTTTTTTGTTACGACTATTTTTTTTGTTTCTTTCAAAATTCAGTCATCATCAGGTCGACAGTTCAGATTGAAAATGGACGAATAAAGTCATATAAAAATCATAGTTATCTATATTCACGCCAAAGCAGTTGTTAAACTTTAATTGGACCGGGATACGCAACTCAACATAAACATAACATTGTTGTTTTTTTAATTTTGTCGATTATCCAGTGGGAAGCAAATGTGTGTCTACTTCTGTATGCAACCCACAAGATGACTGTAGTTCAGTCAGTCCCACCTCCGCTGTTACATGCCGATGTGATCCTGTTTGTTCTTTCTTTCGAGACTGTTGTCCCGATTACTTGGCAGGCTGTGCTAACGTCACACTTCCCAGTCATTTTATTGATGCAACCGAGAACCTTGTTTCTGATCAGTTGAGTTGCATGGTCCCTCCACACTCAAATTCCTCTGGAAACAATACGGAGTTCTTAGTGGTTGATAAGTGCGCATCGGACTGGCGCAACGAATTAACAAGGACAAATTGCGAAGGATATGCCAGTGAAACAGACATATTCAGTTTGACTCCCGTTTCGTTAGGTTCATCTGTAAGCTTCAAGAATGCTTACTGTGCCATATGTAATAGGAGGAGTATTTCTGAACTCACATCGTGGTCCTTTCAATTTGAATGTGGATTTCAGACTCCGATCATTCCCGGCAACGCGACCTTTCAAGAGCGTATTCAAATCTTGATGAGGAATTGTGAAACCTGGTTCTTTATTCCCCCACTAACTGGTCTGACAGATGTCAGAGTGTGCCTTGACAGCTTAGCCTTAGATAACACTTGTCAAACAGACCTGTCTTTGGTGACACTTTCACCAGTAAGTATAGCTCCGGGAGGTGAGGTTGATGAAAGTGCAGCTACTACAGATGACGTTCCTGAAGTTCCTGGAAGTACAGTTCCTACAACTTACATTCCTGTAACTTCAAGTGTGGATATGTCTACTAATATTTTTCCAGTTTTTGAGTTTAACGATACATTTCTCATTATTTCACCGATTTTCCCACCGATATCAGTTCTGGTTGACTTTACATCTCTCGATGACGCGCCATTTCTAGAAGTTTGCAATCACAATGAAGTCTATGACCCCTCTCGTCAAACTTGTGTTGAACTTTCCTGTCCTACTGGTTCCATCCTCTTGAACAGATCATGTGTTGTTTTGACACAAACGCCCAACAAGAGATGTTCAAATAACAGTCATATACCTTCAACTGCCAGAGTGAGTTGTGAACACGAAGCATTAAGTGTGTCCTTCTGTGCCCCGTCCTGGTCCGTTGCAAATGAAACTGTTTTGTGGTTCACTAACAATAGTGACTATCTCCAGGATATCTCCGTTCAACAGATCGTCGCAACGTGGAGGAATATGAGCTCTGGTAATTCGGGAATTGGCATCTGCGTACAAGTAGTCACCGTATCTTTCGATTCGTCGAGGGACTTCATACCATTTCGGCAATCATCAGAGGATGTCTTGTTGGCAGCTTCAGGAATAAAGAGTTCTGAAATCACGATATGTCGTGTATCAGAAGTAGATGTATATGTTGGATGTGTCAGAAGAGGAGACCGGTGGTGTCGCAATGACTCTATCTCTTTCACTGAATTCAAAGTCATAAAGGATTCTTCAAAAACAATGTTTTTTGTCGGCGAAACTAAAACTTCTTATCCGATTGAAGATTCTCTCTACATCCAAAGATTCCGATGGAACATTGATAATTCCAGCAACCTAGTCGATGTAGACGCAGAACTTCTGGTTTGTAATAGACGCGAGTATTCGTCGCATTGTGCGTTAGTAACGTTAAGTATATGTGACTTTGTCATGCTGAGCAATGGCTCGGCTTTGTATGAACCGTTCAATGTGGTCTTTGATCCAGATGACTATACCCTGGTAAATAACGACTCAGTTCAAGTCTGCTCATTCTTGGATGATAGCGGAAACCTTACCCGCGTATACTTCATTTCCTTCTCGACAGGACAGTCAATAGCAAGTTTTTTTGGGTGTATTTTATCAATGGCTGGGCTTGTAGTTACCTTCGTTACTTATGCCAAATTTGAAAGCCTTCGCAAATCAATTTGTAGTCGGCTGGTTATGAGCGTCTGTGTGTCGCTGACACTGGCGGAGTTGACGTTGCTCTTCAGTGGCCTGGCTAAATCCAACCACATCTCTTGCTCGTGTCTTGCTGTCCTTGGGCACTACTTTTGGCTTGTGGTCTTTGCTCATTCGGTGGCTCTTGCACTTGACCTCTATCGTAGGTTTGGAATTACTCAGAAAGTCAAGAAGACTTCTGAAAGTCCGAAACTGCTGTCTTTGTTTCTCGTTTTTGGTTGGGGATTACCCTTGCTTGTTGTCATACCCTGCGTGGTCGTCCATCTCGTGAAATTGCCGCATGTTGCCCTGACGTATGGCACAGTCAAGTCTTGTTGGATTGGCAATGGCTTTGTGAACCTCTGTGCATTTGGTGTCCCTGTGGCCCTTACTCTGGTCGTTAATGGAACTCTATTCGTTCTCGTCGTTGCTGGTCTACGTAAGAAGGCAAACCAAAACACGAAAAAAAAGACATCGAAGATGGCAGCCGAAGGTGTTATCTATCTAAAGGCAAGAACTTGATTTACTATTCCAAGTACTGCATTAAAAAGGAATAAGGTCATTAATGTAATCATAACTCGGGTAATTAATTTATGTAATTAAAATCGTCAAACATAAAATAATAAGTTCTTCGAGACATTACATTTTCCATTAAATAGTAAACCTTTAGTCTCATTGAAGTAGTCATCAAGTGAGCCAGGTCATAGAGATTACTTTATCGGAGTGTAAATCGCTTCAATAGGTTGAATTGCTAATTCCTGAGGAAAATGATTATTACTCTTAAAAATTAATTGAATGGGGTCGAGACCGTTTATGAGGACCTATAACAATATGCTATCTACAACATATTGTGAGTACTGCCCCCAGGGAAAAGGCACTTAGGAGAAAACAGCAAATTAATGATATTTAGTGTACGCCAAACAGTAGAGTTGCATGACCGCCAATATGTCACAATCGATGCACTGAATTGCCATAGATTTAGTGATCGCAATTTTCAAACATCCATAACTTTCTTAGTCCTTGTCCGATTTCTTTCAAACTATTCCCATCCTGTAAACAAATCTTTCGGCATATTACTCCCAGTGTTAAAGATCGTATGCTCGATAGCCTGGTGGTTAAGTCGCTGCCCGGCAAGCAGTAGATGACAGGTTCGAATCCCGCTGGTTCCAATTTTTTCTGACTTGTGTTTTTCATTACAGATCGAGCATACGATCTTTAACACTGGGAGTAATATGCCGAAAGATTTGTTTACAAATTAAAAATTCCTCCCCAGTCAAGCTTCTTCGTTTATTATTCCCATCCTGTTTTACTCATTTGTTCTGCTTTCACACTAATCACCTTATTACCAAGGTAGGATAGCCCTTTAAGGAAATGCTTTGTTCGATCTTGTCGGACTGCTGTCGTAAGCCTCATTCACTTGTACAGAAGTAAACTCCCCTTCCCCTATTCAAAATAGTTTATAGTGCCTCCGGGTGTCGGAGCATCAATGGGAAATCGTTTAATTTTCACAGAAGTCATAAAATCTATGTATTATCTAAGGTTGATGGGAAGGGGGTTCTCTCTCTCCAAAAACAAGAGTTGTTATTCAGTTATCCAGAAAAACCGATAGTTTTATACTCATTCACACGTTTGTATATAGTTGCCTGTAAATATCGAAAAGAGGAGGTGGGCTGTTCTTACATGGTTATAAAGTTTTAGATGTTTAGCCCTATATGAATGATAATGCAACATAATTTAGAAAAAAAAATGTAATGAAATAGGAGTACGCAACTCTGTAGGCAAAAGGTATATTACATTCAATACATTGCATAATATTTAAAGTTGCTTTATAAGTATAATAGAGGAATGAACACATTTGTATTTGCATATAATACGCCATTTGGATTTAAACGCTAAGAGTAATTAAAATTTGAGTTATTAAATCAATTTCAATTTTTTTATTACTGAGTAACAACAAAGGTTTTAAAAATAAAACATTTGCTAAACTTGTTTGTTAATAACTCGAAAATTTCTTAGAACTTATTAAACTTCCAATTCTTAATTAGATATTCACTTTTTGAAAAATCAAAGGAATAAAAAGGATCAGTAATAACTTCAGAGCAAAACAATACCATTGCTCGTCGCAGGTGAATCGTGAAATTCCAGAGCAACTCTTTTAATCTAGTCGTGAATTATCAATATTGTCAAAAATAGATTATCTACTAAAAATGTTAAAGCAATGTTTTGAAAAGATTATTGGAAGAAATATATAAGTTGCTGCAAAAAAGATATATACTCAACCAAAAAGTTAAGTTCCCCCTGACACATTTTAATACCACTCAAGAATTATATGATGAAATTCGTTCACAAAAAAAAAAAGGATGCAAAATTTTTAAACCTTCATCGTCTTCCTGTTATGGTTTCTGTTCCAAGTTCAATTTCGGAACAGTGACGGTAGCATATACTACAGCACCAAAATATCTGTTTTCAGTTGAATTGTACACTTATCATTTTTGTTGTTGTTGTTTCATTGCTTCTTCGCTCATACAGTTTTCAAAATAATGTACATGTAATAGTTTATTTAAAATATATAACTCCCTACAACTCCTTTTTATCGTGCTGTAGAAAATCATACGCGATTTTATTCTGTTTTTATAGCCTATAGGCCATCTATGCTCATAAGATGGTGGAAATGAGAAATGAGTGATGAGAAATGATTGATGTGATGACAAAAGTGCAGGTAGTTGGCATTAGAAATAGAATTCTAAGGTGTCTTCAGTAATTTATTTTCCTCTTTTGCTGTTTTTGCCGGTAAACTTTCATCGTCAGCTCGGTGTAGCTACTCCAGTGATTATATTAAGTGCCCAACGTTTAAGATACATTTAATATTTGGTATTTTCTATTGCTATTAATCTATGAAATATTGCTATAAATGCAACAACCAGAATAACAACAACTGCTGAATATATATATATAATTGTAAGGAAATAACATATACAACAGCTTTGGAAACTCTCGTGGAAATAAATATAATGCGAAAGGAAATGAAAGAATAATGGTTGCGTAACAACCCCAGAGCTGTCCTCCCTTTTTGATATTTTTGCAAAGGCTGAAAAAATGTCTCCGCCGGGAATCGAACCCGGGTCGTTGGCTTAGAACGCCAATGCCTTAACCACTAGACCACGGAGACGGGTTAATGGTTTCGGCGACACCAGATTCAATTGACCGACAGATTAGAATTAATTCTAAGCCAACGACCCGGGTTCGATTCCCGGCGGAGACATTTTTCAGCCTTTGCAAAAATTTCAAAAAGGGAGGACAGCTCTGGGGAACTTTGATTTAAGTTACGCAACCATTATTCTCTCATTTCCTTTCGCATTATTGAATTTTTCTAAAGGGTACATTAGGTGGACACACAACAATGGGGTTTATTTCGTCATAATATGGCCCCCTACATTAGGTAGACACTAGATACATTAGGTGGTACCAGAGCATAAAAACAAGACAAAAACTGTCCACCTAATGTAGCCTTTAGTGATACATGTATACATATGTATATATATATATATATATATATATATATATACATATGTATACATGTATCACATGCAACGTCTGGGGCAACCATCTTCCTTTTATTCCCTCATTGCCATCGGTATGAAAATGCATAAAGCCCTTTGATGATAGAGATTTATTCCACTAGAAGGGTTCGTCTGGAGTTCTTGCTTATTCTATTGCCTTTGACATTTTGCGGTGAGTTTCTGGATGTCATTTTCAATTTTGTTTACATTAAAGAGTTAGCAAACCCTAAAGGTATTGTGTAAAATAATTAACCCAAACATTGATATTCAGTTTGATTTCGAAATTTCATATTCATATTTATGATTTTATCTCAAATTGTTAGTCACTTCCCAATATACTCCTTTAATACCAGTGACCGGGTCCGCTCACAATTCATAAGGACCACTATTCATAGAAAACCGCTTTTCATTTAACACGCGTTATGAATAGCGATCCTTATGAATTGTTATGAATAGTGGTCCTTATGAACGGAAGTCCTTATCACGGGCGTAGACACTCATAGTTATCCATTGTTAGTGCAGGGGTGTATCCAGGATTTCTCAATAGGGGGGGGGGGGGGGGGGGGGGGGGGGGGGGGGGGGGGGGGGCCAGGCATTATTGATCGCCGTCCTGGGGGAGGGGTCTAAGGGGAGGGGGTGCCCCATCCCCTTTGGAAAATTTTGCTTCTGAAGAAGGGCTGAGATGCAAAATAATCCTATATGTGACCAATTTTGAAGCCTATTTAATGAACAACTTTTTTTTTTTTGCTAATTTTTTTTACGACGGCCATGGGTGGGGGTGGGGCGCACGCCTGTTGCGCCACCCCCTGGATACGCCACTGGTTAGTGGGGGATGATCTATTCATCACCCCCCCCCCCCACTAACAATAGAAAGCGTGTTCGTGTCTACTGGTCCTTGTGAATAGCGAGGTAATTTGTATATGGTTTGCTCGCTATTCATAAGGACGGCTATTCATACAAAACCACTCTTCATTTAGTCACGCGTTATGGATAACGGTCAAACAGATCTGCCTTTGGTGACACTTTTTATTTTCACCGACAAATTTGCTCTCAGCCAATCAAATGCAAGGATTTCAGTAGCTTATAACAGTTGTAGGTAAAAATCACTGACAAAACGCTGGATGAAACGCTTCCCGGGTGTCGGAACATGGGGACGTCGGAACATCAATAGGTAATCGTTTTTATTTTCACACAAGTCATAATGTTATGTTTTATCCAAGTTTGATGGGGGAGGGGATGTACCCTCTCTCCAAAAACAGGATATTTATATCGCCGCCTGCAAACAGAAAAAAGAGGAGCTAGGCTGCTTTCACATTGTTAGTTTAGATTTTAGGCCCAATATAAATTATATTGAAACATAAAAAAATACACATCAACATGAAAAAGGTTTACGCAACTCGGTAGCTCAGGGGAACGTTTCATCAAGCGTTTTTGTCAGTGATTTTTACTGACATATTTGCTCTCAGCCAATCAGATACAAGGATTTCAGTAGCTTATAACAGTTGTCGGTAAAAATCACTGACAAAACGCTTGATGAAACGCTCCCCTGTAGGTGTACAGGGTGTATGCTAGCCGATATACCTTACTGCTTAGGCCTACATCTCAGAAAAGTTGTTTAATAAGTGTAATAGAGGAATTAACATACATCTGTATTTGGATATCCGTATTTGCATACGCTGCTTGGATTTGAACGCTAAAAGTAAATAAAATTTGCGGTATTAAAACGAAATCATATATGTCGCGTATTCCTCATTTTTTATTGAGCAACTGCAAGGTTTAAAAGAAGAAAACGTCTGAAACTTTTCTTTGTTAATATCTCGAAAATTTCCTGGATAATCTGAATATAATACTTCGAATTTTTAATTAGATTTTCACGTTTTGACAAATCAAGGCAATAAAACAAGTGTGTATCAAGTTTGAATTCAGAGCAAAAAGTGATGTGCCGCCGCAAGACAAAAAGAGGGCTTTGGAACGAGCGTATATCATGAAAAGGATGGTCTTCGGAACTACTAACATTTTTTAAAAACGGGGCTCTTTGGAACTGGATTAAAATATAAAATGATGCTACGGAACTGGGCATCGTTTCACCAAACCGTCACAAGCACAAGTTCGCCGACATCCCATTGAAACGCATGTTAATTTTAATACACGCGTTTCAATGGGATGTCGGCGAACCCGCACCTATGGTAGCCTCTTGTCGAGGCCCTGGCGCTGTTGAAATCCTTGGCGGCAAACCGAGGCTCTTGTCGAGGCCCTGGCGCTGTTGAAATCCTTGGCGGCAAACCGAGGCGCTTGCGCCGAGGGCCTCTTGACACCCGACCTGAATTATATATTCATGAGGCACGATTTCCTACTGAATTATGCATGAAAACGTGAATAGTTAGATAACCGCGGCGATCGCCCAGCAAATTGGCCAATGAAATCTCAAGGATTTCTTACTTCAGTTCTGGACTAGTCTATTATTTTTTTTTTTTTTGGGGGGGGGGATTACGTAAATCTATTGCTCAAAATACATTCACAGACAAGCACATTATGAAGAATTCGATCTCTAGCTTACAAACCATGGTAATTTTAAATAAGACAAATGTACATATTTCTCAAGAGATCATCATATATTTACAAATAATGAAGAATGGGCAATAAAAGTCACCTTTCAACACAATAGGTGCATCTCCATCAATTCTGATGTAACCAAGGAGTTACCAGCAACTTCACTGCCCGGCAAGGCCCCGGGCGGGGATCCGCCTGGCCTAGGCCCTAGCATAGCTCGCGAATTCAAAGCAGCTAGCAGTCTCCCTGGCCCACGGAGGTAATCAGCACAGAGCGGTAGCGCGTGAAAAATAACACTTTTTCCATAGCCAGTAGGCAGATTCACAAAAACATCTTGTCCTTTAAGTGCAGATTTGATTGCATCAACTTGCAAATCTTTGAATCTGTCAATCTTCAACATTCTAGCGGCATATTCTAAGCTCTTACAAATATCGTCATCACTCGTCGTGGAAGAAACGTTGAACGCCATTTTGGGCTAGCGTGCAGTCGAGTCATGAATATTTAACATTACGTCATGGTAGCTCGCGCTTATTGGATGATTTTCACCGACCAAAATTTGGTCGGAATATTCGTCAAAACAATGAAATACAAAAGAAATTCAGATCAGGTGTCAAGAGGCCCTCGGCGCAAGCGCCTCGGTTTTGCTGGCTCGCTTCGCTCGCCAGAAATTTTGCCTCCATATTGCCAAGGATTTCAACAGCGCCAGGGCCTCGACAAGAGGCTACACCTATGGCCGCTTGCGTCTTTTTGGCCGCTTGATGAAACGCTACCCTTGTTCCCACACCAAGGAGTTATCCTTGCCCACACACAAGCTCCCATTCGCTAAATACGCTGTGTGTTATGGCAAGTCTATGGTGTCTTCGAAACGGGCCGTGCAGGGAGGGGGAGTTTCCCCTCTTTCCGCTCGAAGCGCGAAAGCTTTGACGTTTTAGCAAATTTAAGAGAAAGATAAACGGCTCGTTTAGGGAGAAAGTTATAGTTCGACGTCCGGACTGCTTTTCAATTATTTGGACGCAACATGTCACTGTATGTAACAGGGGTGAGTGCAGGGAGAGAGAGTTACATGTATTTCCCCCTTCCCGCGCGAAGCGCAAAAACTTTGACGTTTTAGCAAATTTTGGGAGAAAGATGACGGCTTGTAGCGCCTTTTTAGGCCTTTTTCTCTCAATATCCCCGCTTTTTTTTTTGGGGGGGGGGGGGGGGGGGGGGTGATGGCCTCCCTGTGCCCCCTGTCTACGCCAGTGCTTAAATCGACCTGACTTGGGGGGCTGTTTGGGGGCTCTGAGGGCTCTGAGGGGTAAAATCGACAGCTACGGTCAAACTGAAAACCTTTATTGTAAATCTTATGAGCGATTTGGAGTGACTGTTTCGGATCAGGCTCCCAGACTATATGATAAAGAAATAATAATACACAATGAACGCAGTCCAAAGTGCAAACATGTACGCACTTTCTTTCACAATGCTATTAAAGAGGACGCCAATGTAGCGTGGAAATTTTTTTCTAAGGCTGTGTTGCTTTTGTACTTGTTTTCTCTCTTATATATAGTCTCTTTTGGGTTTTAATGAAGGGGGTTGATTCTCACGATGTACAGTATGTCACAGTAAAAAAAAAAAAAAATGTTGACATATTCAAATTATTAGGCTTTTCCCCTGTTTACTTATAGCTCACATATCTTCTTTATTAGCAAACTCAAAATCTTAAAACAGTACATAGTAGCCTATATAACCGAAAGCAATGTCAAAATGAAAACAAAGCGAAAGTATAATCGGAACTATCTGTTTATTTCTACGGTCGCACAACTGTATAATGTATGGTCAAACAAATTATGTCTATGTGAACGACCAATTATTTTTTTTTTTGTTGCACCAAAAAAGGCACTCCTCCTCAAGAAAGTTTTGCTACCGTGTTCATCCTCATTTGTTAATCTCTTAACATACAAAGGACTGGTTTATCTCTCTGTATGGATTTCAGGTAAATCCCCCCCCCCCCATTAAATTACATTAGCACTGTGCTTGTAATACCAAACGAACATACATACATAACAAATTGTACAAGATGTTGGACTTATCGGGCTCACAAAATTGGCTATATGTGTAAAACAGCCTATTTCTTATTACATTAAAAAAGGGAGGGGCGATTAATCTTACAGTGTTTTAGTTTAAGGTGATAAATCATTGGATAATTAAAGAAGAAAGGAGATGATAAGTATAAAAACATTTTTTAACCTTCCGCAACTGAACAAGACACTAACTAGATGGACTATTTTAGAAAAGACTTAGTGAACATGGTGAATTATTAAACCGCTATATAGTTTATACATGCAATTACACTGTTGTAATATCTTATAATATATTACTCTAAGGATTTCGGGCTCTTTTTTTGGTTCAAATAGGCTCCTCCCCTGGCCCTTTCGGTCCCCGCCTTTTGGTACCCACGGGTGGGGAAGGGTTCTTAGGGTGGTGGGAGGCACTTCTTGAGGGCTGACGTCCCGTCCATATTTCATAAATTCATTTTTAAACATTGAATTTCCGCAGGGAGTAGGCCTAATAATTCCACCAACCCATGAAGCGGATTTGTAGCTTCAGGCCCAGCCAACCCATATACCTTTCCCTGTGAAGGGGAGCTAAGCCAAAGAACAGCATGGCCATATATCCGCATGGCTTCAGTGTACAGTACAGTATTATACACACGTGTTAGATCGTTCGCACGTACGTGTACAGGTCATCATACAGGTATAGGTATACAGGTATGTGTATGTTTCACGACGTTCGCTACCGGTAATTTGACACTTTGTCAGAAAATCTGATAAGAAGAAAATTCCTTCGAAAATATTTCCATAATGATTATGAATACGTATAATGATATTAATCCCTTCTCCCCTCGCCCTGGGGGTGATGGGATGACAATGGAATGATGGGAGCTGAGGGGGGGGGGGGGGGGGGGGGGTAGTAGGGGGGAAATCGATCCGTCGGTCCTCCCAAGACCCATATAAGGTCATTTTTTCTCATTATTGCATCCTTTACAGGGACGTACCGCTAATTATGGATGTTACTCTGAGTATTAATAAACAACAGAAACATGGCAAGATCAAATCGCTCCCTCTAGGTCTATGCATGGATATTGTACTCGAACATTATTATATCTATATCATCAATTTTCATCAAGATTAAAAGGAATTTTCTTCAGAACTCATGCAAGCTTTGGATAAATAAGACATATTCACATGATCAGGGGCGGATCCAGAATTTAGTATAAGGCGGGGAAAAACAAGTGCAGGTTTGTCAACTTTTGGAAAAGGCAGACCTGGGGGGGGGGGGGGGGGGGGTGGCGAGAATTTTTTTTCGTTAGACCTAGAAAATTCGCTCAGGAGGGGGTGGTTATGGGGGTCCCTCCATAATTCTCTGACAAGCAAAAAAAAAAGGTTTCATTCTAAAAGGGGGCGGGGGCACAATCAACAAAATGGCGGATCGTCTATGGTCAAAATGCATACTTTCCTGCTATTGAATGGGGGGGGGGGGGGGGGGAGGGTGGGGATGGCACGGGCCAGAAGCACCCCCTCCCCCCTCCCCCCCCCCCCCGGGTCCGCCAATGGACATGTTGTAAATACTTCTTGGTAAAAATAACTTTACCCGACTTTTTTATTTATTCACTTGATTATTGTAACAAATATACGGTACGGTGATTAATCATAAACACAGCTAGCGCCCGTGGATGTCCACGGGCTGCTTCTGCTAGTCTATTAATATAATACACTAAGGATTTGGGGCTCTTTTTTGGTTCAAATAGGCTCCTCCCCCTGGCCCTTTCGGTCCCCGCCTTTTGGTACCCATGGGTGGGGAATGGTTCTTAGAGTGGTGGGAGGCACTTCTTAAGGGCTGACGTCCCGTCCATATTTCATAAATTCATTTTTAAACATTGAATTTCCGCAGGGAGTAGGCCTAATAATTCTGCCAACCCATGTAGCGGGTGGTAGCTTCATGCAGTCTAACCCATACCCTTTACCTGTGAAGCGTGGCCATATCCGCATGCATGGATGGCTTCAATATACAGTAGTACATACGGCACACGTGTTATCGTTCACACAGCGCATGTACGGCTTCAATGTATACGGCCCAACAACACACGTCTTATGTCTCGCTGAAGCACAACCCGGGTGCGCGTTTACTTTTTACAACCTAGCCTAGGCATATTTTCCAAATATTGCAACGAAACGGCTCGAGCTCACTCTAAGTACTGACTGTGGCGTTGGATCGAATGCGTATATTCCGTTTTTTCACCTGTACACTCCATACACTGATGTAGGCAGCTACGCATTGAAGCACAGACGTGTGTATTTGACAGACGTGTGTATTTGACAAATGAAGCGTGATGAGGGGATGAGAACAAGGGCACATTCACATTTATGCAGGGAGAATTTTTTTTTCGTCACACCTCCAAATTCGCTCAGAAGGGGGTGGTTATGGGGTCCCTCCATAATTCTCTGACAAGCAAAAAAAAAAGAAGGTTTCATTCCAAAAAGGGCGGGGGCACAATCGACAAAAGGGCAGATCGTCTATGGTCAAAATGTATACTTTCCTTCCAAAAGGGGGGTGGGGAGGGCACGGCCGGAAGTACCCCCCTCCCGGATCCTCCAATGCACATGTTGTAAATACTTCTTGCTAAAAAATAACTTTATACCCGACTTTTTTATTTATCCACTTGATTATTGTGACAGATATACACAAACAGATATACACAATTCATAAACACAGCTAGCGCCCGTGGATGTCCACGGGCTGCTTCTGCTAGTATACATTATATTTCTGTATGGTGTCTGTTGGGAGAATTATCAGTTAGGTTCTACAAATTTTCACGAAGAGATTTTGTACACATGTATACAAGGTATAAGTTGCTTTGTATTACCTTGATCTAGCACAGATTAGGAAGGGTTAGAATACGAGGACGATCAGGTGGATGGTCTAAGCTTGTCAGAAGGGAAGTCTACACAAGTCGCACCCCTTTAATGACTCCAAACTACACTCAAAAGGCCGTATTCTGCTAAAATTTAAACCCTACTCTCTGGGTCTAAAGTCGAGTTTTAACAAAAGAGTTTTAAGTTTTCCCTTTATTAAACATGACTTTGGACCTAGCGTAGGGTTTTAACTGAATACCAATCAGGCCTTGTCGAAAGAAAGTTTGATAGTCATCTTGAATCAAATCAAAAGGGCCCCATTTCGATGAAGAAGGATCAAAAGCGTACAATCACTTGATGTGTCAAAAGAAAAAAATTCACGTATTCTTTTATGACACCATGTATAAGATTTTCAAGCTCTCATTGCATCACTGGTTCTGAATGCGTTCACATTATATCTTTACAATAATTCATAAGTTTATTTTGGGCAACTTCTCGAGCAGCCATTCAATCTCTACTTCCTCATTGCTATTGGTATGAAAATACATTTTTCTCTTGATAGAGAATTATTCTACTAGATTCAAGATGGCTACGAGGGTTCGTCTGGAGTTCTTGCTTGTTTTGTTCTTGCTTGGTGTTTTGTGGACATTTTGCGGTGAGTTTCTGCTCGTCATTTTTTATTCCGTTTATACCAAGAGGTTGCCAAACATTACATTTACTATGTCAAAAATAAGTATTCTAACATTAGGATTCAGTTTGATTTCTCTTATATACCTAATACCTTTAAACAACAGGCGCAGATATTCATTCCGTGTATGTAAGGGACGTTTAGACAACATTTCGTAGCCTATTGATGTTAGATATAATAGTCTTGTGGTCACGGTTTTGTGTTGTTGTAGTTGTAGTTGATTTTTGCCCAAGAGAATAACTAGTCAATGTCGTGCATGATATCAAACGAATTTCATCTAGGGGTACAAAAAATTGGAGATATAGGACTATAATTAATGAAAAGGGCCCATGTCGTACAGACATGGGCCCTTTTCATTAATTATAGTCCAAAATGATGAATTATTCCAGGTTATCATTGATTAATATGGCACTCTACCATGAATGCTACTTTATGATTGCACCAAAACATGTCTCCGTTAATCATGTTTGATGATTAGGCCATTGTGGGTTGGAAATTATATATTGTCAAATTCTCCCTCTTTTCATTTATGTCTTTTGAAATGCCAGATTCATATTTATGATTTTATCTCAGATTGTCATTTCCCATCCTACTTCTTATAATGACAATGTGTTTCCTTTCCGACTAGACTTATATGCAAACCGACGACACTAACAAACCTCCTAATATTGAAGTCATTCAAGATAGAAATTCAGAGCGTCCCAGAAAAAAACGAAACCTTTAAAACAAAGAATTATTTTGACCGAAGTATGTGCTGTGTGACTGCATTTTCTTTAAAGTAGAAGTATTATGCGTTCAAATGATACCTTGATGGCATTAATCCATGCACGCTTCACCGAGCAAGATTGTTTTGAAAATGAGCGTGTAAAAGAGTATTTGTGCCAGATTTTGTTAAAACTGTGAAAACGTTTGTATCACATGCGAACATGACGTAAGGGAAATATCAGTTTTAAGAGATATGATATGCGATATTTCCACTGTGTGATGACATGCATTCAATCAGAATTTTCTTACCCCCCCCCCCCCAGAATTTCCAAAATCAATAATAATCCCTTCAAGGATGGAAAAAGTACCCCTCCTGTCATGCCTGTGGCGGAAACGGTGCCCTTCCTGAGGTTGAAAATTGTCGTAATCCTAATATTTTTCTTCCTAATGTGACCTTTATAACAGACTAGTCCATTTGATGATAATGTAAGGTGTCACTTACTTCAGTTCTTATGAAAAACCCAATTCACCCTATATATAGCAAAGAGTTAAGTACGAAGAGTGCTCAGTCCCGAAATAAAGCACGCGTATATATTGTGGTACATGTCCATCGGCCCAGAGGGAAAGGTTATAGTCTTAATCAAGATGTTTGTCAAGACAGAAAAGGCTTTAATAAAGATGTTTGTATTTTTTATTTTCTTTATTTTTTTTTCTTTTTCTGGACATCGCTATTGGTAAAACAGTAACTAAAGGGCATAATTTTGATATTGTCCCTTCAAATACAAACTTATGTCCCAAAACAGATAGGAAAAAACTCTAACTGCACCGAGTTAGAGAGTTGGGAGGGGGGGGGGGGGGGGGGGCTAGGACTAGATGTTTGTATTTTTGTTAAAGTCATTTGCTGTGAAATTTATTAAGCTCTATATGAGCAAACACTGCGATATCTGACCGGAATGTCGAGAAAGTTATTTTAAATATAATAAAATGCTATCTTTATTTTTCTATTAAATCGGAACATTTCATTTGATATGATTTATGGGAATTATAGGGATCATAGACCTGTAATGTATTTTTTAGCCTTCTTTTAAAAGTCAAGACAGAAAAGGCTTTAAATAAAATGAGATTGTGTGGGAGCAATTCCTAATATAAGAGTGGCGTATCCAAGATTATCTTATTTTATTGGTAACGTATCCAGAAATGCACGTGCCCCTCATGCCAGCCAAAACCAAATCTGACATACCATCTTCAATTTACCATCTTGGTTACGCATCGAATGAAAGGATATGTGTACCCCCCCCCCCCCCGCACAGAAAGAATCTGAAAACAATGATAATTTTTTTTCCTTGCTTGTCCTAAAATTCAAAATAGAATGCATCTGATGATTTTTAGTTCGTCAGGCGTTAGCCTCCCCCCTCCCAATGCATTCCGGGATACGCCACCAATATAACTAACATACGGTAAGTTATTTCTAATATTCTGCTGTAGAAATTTGAGATGACAGGCGAAGAAAACAGTATAGGGGCTTGCTCCGAAGCCATCACCAACGCAATAGGGCCTATACCGATTGTACGAAAAAGGGGGAAAATGGCCTCTGTGTTTTGAATTGAATTAACTTGTAACCAACAATAGCAGCTGATGATATAATTTATTTATTACCAGTCCTATTCTGTCTTTGTAGGAATATCCCATTACTTTTGCCCAACTCTCTTTGTCTTTCTCTCCTCCCCCTCTCATTTTTTCTCATGCTCTTTTATTCTCTCTTACAACCGATCTGTAAAAAATGACTCCAATAGAATTGACGAAAAATATAATGATCTCTTATTTTTCACATCCATGACAGAATAGCAGGGGTGGATCAAGGGGGGGGGGGCGAATCGGCCGCGGCCCCCTTTTTGAAATCCAAGTTGGCATACGGGCTCTTGCCTAAAATGTTGAAAAACCCGGATCGAGCACCAAATTTAGTTTGGGAGCCCACGAGGCTAACAATGTCGTTCTATTAACCCTCCAAGAAAAACTTGTAAAAAGGCCCACCCCGCAAGATTGACGTGACAGTCCGGGCATGGATCAGTGGCGGATTTAGGGGGCTTTCTTTAAAATTGTATACCCCCTTTTAGAACTGATAACTTTTTTTTTTGCTTGTCAGAGAATTATGGAGGAAAACTGGACCCATAAAATCTGATACCCACTCCCCTCCATTGAACAACAAGCAATTTCAACTCTCCTCTGCCATGGGCATATGCCAAGTTGTACTTGTATGTAAAGTTGATTAATGATTATAATCGATAAAAGGACAGCACTGAACATTAAACTATGAAGCAGTATATCTCTCTTCCTCTCTCCCTCTCTCTCTCTCCCCCTCTCCCTCCCTTCCTCACCCACAATAACGTATTGATATAGGGCCTATGTTATTATTTTTTGTTATAAGGTTATTTTCATGATTTTTTAATACTATTATTGTTACTTTATTATTGCTATCAGGGTTCTCATGGGAGACCACCACTCTCGGTGATAATGAGTCACCCTGTCTATATATCAGAAACAAATGAATTAATAAATAAACCCCCTTTTGGTAATACCAAAATTAAAATGTTCAAAAGTTACGTATCGCCCACCTCCGGTGGGACTCGAACCCACAATCCCCGGTTTAGGAGACCGATGCCTTATCCATTAGGCCACGGAGGGACATGACAAACTATGGCAGTTTCGGAAGTAAACCTTTTTCTGAAAGAGAGAGAGAGAGAGAGAGAGAGAAGAAGAGAGAGAGAGAGAGAGAGAGGGTGAGAGAGAGAGGGGGTGGAGAAAACAGACGGGCAAACAGAAGCAACTTCAACTCTCCTCTGCCATGGGCATATGCCAAGTTGTATGTAAAATTGATTAATGATAATAATCGATAAAAGGACAGCACTGAACATTAAAACTCAGTTAAGCCGTATCTCTCTCTCTCTTCCTCTCTCTCTCTCTCTCTCTCTCCCTCCCTCCCTCCCTCACCCACAATAATGTATTGATGTATATGTTATTAATTTTTTGAAGACCACCACTCTTGGTGATAATGAGTCACCCTGTCTATATATTAGAAACAAATGAATAAGTAAATAAACCCCCTGTTGGTAATACCAAAATTAAAATGTTCAAAAGTTACGTATCGCCCACCTCCGGTGGGACTCGAACCCACAATCCCCGGTTTAGGAGACCGATGCCTTATCCATTAGGCCACGGAGGCACATGCCATACTATGGCAGTTTCGGAAGTAAACCTTTTTCTGAAAGAGAGAGAGAGAGAGAAGAGAGAGAGAGAAAGAAGAGAGAGAGAGAGAGGGTGAGAGAGAGAGGGGAAGGAGAAAACAGACGGGCAAACATGCAGAAGCAACTTCAACTCTCCTCTGCCATGGGCATATGCCAAGTTGTATGTAAAATTGATTAATGATAATAATCGATAAAAGGACAGCACTGAACATTAAAACTCATTTAAGCCGTATCTCTCTCTCTTCCTCTCTCTCTCTCTCTCTCTCTCTCTCTTCCTCCCTCCCTCACCCACAATAATGTATTGATGTATATGTTATTAATTTTTTGAAGACCACCACTCTTGGTGATAATGAGTCACCCTGTCTATATATTAGAAACAAATGAATAAGTAAATAAACCCCTGTTGGTAATACCAAAATTAAAATGTTCAAAAGATACGTATCGCCTACCTCCGGTGGGACTCGAACCCACAATCCCCGGTTCAGGAGACCGATGCCTTATCCATTGGGCCACGGAGGCACATGCCGTACTATGGCAGTTTCGTATATAAGTAAACCTTTATGAAATACTTCATTCTAGCATCCACTGTCGGGAAGGACAGAGACGAAATGAAGGAGGACCTTTTGGATACCAGTTCTGAGAGAGAGAGAGAGAGAGAGAGAGAGAGAGAGGGGAGATGGTACTACACACGCACAAACAAAAATGAAATGAAAATGGATAAAACTGAGATATAAACATATAGAGGGTTCTCACAGCAGCCATGTTGGTGGACATAATAAAACCTGTGCATCAGACCATTAAAAGCCATTGTTGTCATGGTCTTGTGCACAGGTTTTTATTGTTATGTCCTCCAGCATTAGGGACTTTTAGAATTGCACGTCCACTTAGTCGACTGGTACGCAAGGATATCATTCTACGCCACTGCGCATGCGCCACTCGCCCTCTCCCTGTCCTCCTCCCTGACTTGCAAAATCGAGAACGTGTTCACTTCGTTTTTGCGGTGCTCCGAAATCTTCGACGAGGTTCACGTATATGACGTCATCAGAACAGCTCATTATGCTCATCCGTTGAGTGTGTACTTCCGGTTGACGTCGACGGTACGTACACGTCGAGTGAAATCTAAAATGATCAGAACTGTAGTCAACATGGGCAGTCGACGACGTTGACATGCGCGAATTAGTCGACTGGGACGAAGTACTAGTCCACTGCTTCTAAAAGTCCCTATTGCTGCTTCTGGAACCCTCTATAAGCAGGGGGGGGGGGGGTGAGAAGTACCTATTCAAGTTACAAATTATAGTGAACTATATATAGAGTGGAATCTGGCAGCTTAGAGATGTTTTTTCCCCACAGTTCGATATATTCTTCAACGGCTCAAGATTTCTTGCTTCAATAACCTATTGTGGGATGTTTTTGCTCCTACTCCCCTCACTCAGGGGAACTGGAGAGCTATGGCAGAAATTGTAAAAAACAAACAAAAATATGCTCCCCCTGAGATCTTGAGGCTTTAGGCGCTCATAATTTTCAAAATCATCTTCCTCGGGAACAGTGGTAGAATTGTTTTCGTCCCTCCCCCTTCTTTTCATAAAACCCTCCGCCCGGTGCCCTCGCATGTTCAACTGCTGTTATTGTCATTTGAAAACTCCACAATTTTGGTTTTAAAAAATGAAATGAGTATAATATATGTTTTCGAGTATACGTTCACCTCCGGTGGGACTCGAACCCACAATCCCCGGTTTAGGCCACGAAGGCACATAAATTATGTCATAAATAATGGTCACAAATACCGATAATCTGACATTTTTTGAATAAGCGCCTCTCACCGAGTTCTGTTGCAGAGTTGTGAACATTATTTTTGACCAAAAGACTTAAGGGCATTTCCACACTAGCGTATAAGGTGGTAACCTTGGTAACCTCCCGCCCCCCTCCCCCATCCCCCCCCCCCCACACCTGAGCAACTTTCGGAGGCTGGCGAAAATCCCCCCCCAACTGACTTTTGGAGGGCTGGCGAGAAGAAAACATACAAATCTCCCTTCAAGGAGTTCCCCAAAGTCGACAGCCCTGACAGTGTCATAACAGGGTTCAGACGCCCCTCCCACTACATTGTCGGTCTCTCGGGGTGTCGCTGCCAAAGACAAGTAAACGACGAACAGCAAGCAAAAATCCTTGATGGAGGCCAAAAGCATGCATATTCCCGGGGATTTATGCGGGGTCCCTTGCACTTTTTGAGCCTTCATTAAGCCTTTTCAGAGTCTCAAATTACATGTTTATTTGCACTAAATTCAAGGTAATACTAGAGGAACTAATAATCATTTAAAATCCATGTTTTCACGTGTTAACCCTATGGCAGATGACTCTGTCAAAAGCTGGCGAAAATCCCCCCAACTGACTTTTGGAGGCTGGCGAGAAGAAAACATACAAATCTCCCTTCAAGGAGTTCCCCAAAGTCGACAGCCCTGACAGTGTCATAACAGGGTTCAGACGCCCCCTCCCACTACATTGTCGGTCTCTCGGGGCTGTCGCTGTCCAAAGACAAGTAAACGACGAACAGCAAGCAAAAATCCTTGATGAGCCGAGTTTTGGCAAACTGACATAAGTTCAATCTGCAACGCCACCGGCAACGCCACCACCTCGATCGGGATCGCAGAGGGGTAGACCAAGCCTAGATAGTGCTAGACACCTATCATGGTCCATGCATCTAATTCCGCTCAGCTATTCCATGCTGCTTGCATGATCTAACATCAGCCATTAGGCTAGGAGTAATGCGGTAATAGAACATTGATTATACGAAGTTATGAATTTAACACATTGAATTTTGCCTCTGGTACATTAGAAATATTATAGTGAACTGGAATTTAGTTAGTTTCTTCTAAACCGGCTAGGCTGGGCTTGCCTTCGGGCGGACGTACGTCTGCTGCATGGTCGTCTGCTAGCGCAAGATCTCATTGGATGTCGTCGATCTCACGTGATCGGTACACGCCCACATTAGGTCATCGATAACAAATATTGGAATTCACGTGTAGTATGGCAAATTATTTTTTTTGGTCAAAAGCATGCATATTCCCGGGGATTTGTGCGAGCCTCAATTATACCCTTTCAGAGCTTTAAATTTCATGTAAATCACATTTTTCATAATTTCAAATAAATACTAGGGGAATTAAAATCATATCAAAACCCCTGTTTCCATGTGTTAACCTATAGGAGCTGGAAGGACAAAAGCATGCATATTCCCGGGGATTTATGGGGGGTTCACTGGACTCATCGAGACTCAATTATACCCTTTCAGAGCTTTAAATTTCATGTAAATCACATTTTTCATAATTTCAAATAAATACTAGGGGAATTAAAATCATTAAAATAACCCTGTTTTCATGTATTAACCTATGGGAGCTGGTAAGGCCAAAAGCATGTATATTTCCGGGGATTTATGGGGGGGGGGGGGGGGGGGGGGGGGGGGGGGTTTAGTGGACTCATCTCTTCAAAGAAATTTTCAAAGAAAAACAAAGGGAATTATAACCACCCTAACCTATGGCAGGCGAGAAGTTTTTGGTCAATAGCATGCACACCCTGATACTGATAGCAGAGCGTGGTAAAAATGACGTGATATTGACGTGATATTTACGTCGTGGTTTACGTACTCTTTTTATGTCCTGTAATTACGTCAATAAGACGACAACTTGCACCAACGCAAGATCATCATGAGGACGCGTCTTATTTTGACGTCATCTTTACGTCTTCCAGGTCAGTGAATGACAACTTCATGACGTCTTGCAAATCACCAAATGATGACTTTTTGACGTGTTTTGGACGTCTTGCTGGTGACTAAATGACCACTTTATGACGTCTTTTAGAGGTCTTGCGGCTGGTAAAAAATGACGTGATATTTAAGTCATAGTTTACGTCTATTTTACGTCCTGTAATTACGTCAATAAGACGACAACTTGCACCAACGCAAGACATCATGAGGACGTCTTATTTTGACGTCATCTTTACGTCTTGCAGGTCACTGAATGACGACTTCATGACGTCTTTTTGGCGTCTTGCAAATCATCAAATGACGACTTTGTGACGTCTATTGGACGTCTTGCTGGTCACTAAATGACCACTTTATGACGTCTTTTAGAGGTCTTGCGGGTGGTAAAAAATGACGTGATATTTACGTCGTGATTTACGTCTTTTTTACGTCCTGTAATTACGTCAATAAGACGACAACTTGCACCAACGCAAGACATCGTGAGGACGTCTTATTTTGACGTCATCTTTACGTCTTGCAGGTCACTGAATGACGACTTCATGACGTCTTTTGGACGTCTTGCAAATCACCAAATGACGACTTTTTGACGTTTATTGGACGTCTTGCAGGTCACTAAATGACCATTTTATGACGTCTTTTAGAGGTTTTGCGGGTGGTAAAAAATGACGTGATATTTAAGTCATAGTTTACGTCTATTTTACGTCCTGTAATTACGTCAATAAGACGACAACTTGCACCAACGCAAGACGTCATGAGGACGTCTTATTTTGACGTCATCTTTACGTCTTGCAGGTCACTGAATGACGACTTCATGATGTCTTTTGGGCGTCTTGCAAATCACCAAATGACGACTTTGTGACGTCTATTGGACGTCTTGCTGGTCACTAAATGACCACTTTATGACGTCTTTTAGAGGTCTTGCGGGTGGTAAAAAATGACGTGATATTTACGTCGTGATTTACGTCTTTTTTACGTCCTGTAATTACGTCAATAAGACGACAACTTGCACCAACGCAAGACATCGTGAGGACGTCTTATTTTGACGTCATCTTTACGTCTTGCAGGTCACTGAATGACGACTTCTTGACGTCTTTTGGGCGTCTTGCAAATCACCAAATGACGACTTTGTGACGTCTATTGGACGTCTTGCTGGTCACTAAATGACCACTTTATGACGTCTTTTAGAGGTCTTGCGGGTGGTAAAAAATGACGTGATATTTACGTCGTGATTTACGTCTTTTTTACGTCCTGTAATTACGTCAATAAGACGACAACTTGCACCAACGCAAGACATCGTGAGGACGTCTTATTTTGACGTCATCTTTACGTCTTCCAGGTCAGTGAATGACAACTTCATGACGTCTTGCAAATCACCAAATGATGACTTTTTGACGTGTTTTGGACGTCTTGCTGGTGACTAAATGACCACTTTATGACGTCTTTTAGAGGTCTTGCGGCTGGTAAAAAATGACGTGATATTTAAGTCATAGTTTACGTCTATTTTACGTCCTGTAATTACGTCAATAAGACGACAACTTGCACCAACGCAAGACGTCATGAGGACGTCTTATTTTGACGTCATATTTACGTCTTGCAGGTCAGTGAATGACAACTTCATGACGTCTTGCAAATCACCAAATGACGACTTTTTGACGTCTTGCAGGTCACTAAATGACCACTTTATGACGGTTTTAGACGTCTTGCGGGTGATAAAAAATGACGTGGTATTTACGTCGTGGTTTACGTCTTTTTTACGTCCTGTAATTACGTCAATAAGACGACAACTTGCACCAACGCAAGACATCATGAGGACGTCTTATTTTGACGTTATCTTTACGTCTTGCAGGTCAGTGAATGACAGCTTCATGACGTCTTTTAGAGGTCTTGAGTGTGGTAACAAATGACGTGATATGCTAGACGCCCAAAAGACGTCAAAGAATCGTCATTTGGTGAACTGCAAGATGTCCAAAAGACGTAATAAAGTCGTCATTTAGTGACCTGCAAGACGTAAAGATGACCTCAGAATAAGACGTCCTCATGACGTCTTGCGTTGGTGCAAGTTTTTGACATAATTACAGGACGTAAAAAAGACTTAAATCACGACTTAAATATTACGTCATATTTTACCATCTGAACCACTAATTACAATCTGTTTAAGTGTAATGACGACCTGTCAAAAGCATTCATGAGCACATGGATACCAAAATTCAAAGTACATACATGTACAATCACTGAAAAATAAGTTATGCATAATATACAAGGCAGACATAAAATCAGTTTCACATTTTTAATGCCACTGGTATGAAAATCAGCTGCAAACATCCATTCATAAAACATACATAACAATGATAATCAAAACTGATGTGTGAGTAATTATATACAGGTATATGTTAACAGGTTGATTATTAAATCACACAGTGGGAAACACAAGCTACCCTAATGAAAAGAGTTGTGAAAATGAATGGATTTTTGGCACGAAGTAAAAAAAGGGTAAGAAAATACATTAAGTATTTGAACATTTACCCCCAAAACAGCATCACTGACAAAATTGGAGGGGAAAGTACCTGATTTCTATGGTTTCAAAAATGGTAATGTTGAATGTACATGAATTACTAACTCATGAAATAGCATGAGTATAAGATTCTGTTAAGAATGTTTTGCCTCATTTGCATAAAGTAGATACTCAAAATGCTGAATTATTTGCAAAGCATTTTTTTTTTCAATTTGGGTTTGAATCTAGATCTTGCACCAGAACAATGTTTTATACAAGAACAAGGAAAAATAAAGAAAGTTAATTATGGAACGAAATGCTAGGAATCTATGTAAGACAACAAACCAAATGGTGGAACTGTAATCAGAATAAGTTGGTTCAAAATAATGCAAGTTGATTTACCCTTGAATTTCTTTGACAAATATATTTTTCACAAGGAAAAATGCCTGAATGAAGCATATTAATTGTACGTAGCATTTCAGTCCAGTTCATAAGAAATAAATACGCACAACTTGGTGACTATGAAAAGTCCATTATTAACATAAACTTCATAGTGGCTCTTTGAATAATTGATGTACATGTATAACTAATGAATTCTCTGTCCTGTGGATTGGCAGACGAATATAGTCTTAGGAATAATAAAATAAAAGATTTTGAGTTATGAAAACTGCAACTCTCAATCATTGCAACATATGGCATATTGACAAAATCTATCAAGCTCTTCTCCTAAAGAAAATGCGCTATTGGTAAAAATACCCTTTTACATCTACCAGTATATTCTGCAAAAGAATGAAAGTGCTGAAAATTGCATACACAGTTTCAATTCAGTTCAATTTTATTTTAGTTTCTAATATTTTATATCAAATAAAACTTTGTCATATGTTTAAAGGTTATCAGGAGTACTTGCAGTGTGATTTCAGTTTGACACTAACTTTACTTTTGAATTGCTTGTCAATTGCCATGTTTTAACTTCAAATTCTACAAATATTAGGACATTTTAGGTGCTTTATTTTCATGGAATGTATTCATAAAATGCTTTTAGGTTGGATACAAATGGATGGGAACTCTCTCCATTTTCTTCCATACATTACCAATACTCCAGATGACATTTAAATGTACATTTATGGACAGAACTAACTGCAGTTTAGTATAAGTTTAAGTTTCATGTCATGCAATCATGAAACAAGTAGAACATTTACATTTTATGTGAATAAAACATTTAGCGCTCCTTATGGAGATAGAGGCACCGAAATTGTATATGAAATACATGCAAGCATCTGTGGAATTCTTAAGAGCATCCTAAAAACAGATAGTTGTTTGAAATATAGAAGAAATCCACTCCAGAATTTATTCTTCTTATTTCATGAGAAAACATCATACAGAACAGTACAAATGTCACACAAATCTCATACAGGAAGATATGACATTTCAAAATTTCATTTTTATTTTCTTGACCAGTCCTTGCAAATATTTAAATGGGCGAGTAGATGTCATCACCTCATAATTTTTTTCAAATACACTGTATATGGATTTCTAAAAAAACTTTAAGCTCACACTCGTAACACATATCCCCATAGCAAAATGTATTATTTCTCCTTTATTTCGGGCGGTGATAAGGCAAGTTTTAGATTCTCATAGCTGAAATATGAAACATTTGTCATTTCTGTATATGAAAAGGATAGCAAATTGTGAGGCAATGATATCATCACCTCGCTCATTAAAACACTAAGGACTGGTCAAAAAGTGTTTTTCCCCCAAAATATGAACTTTCATAATGTCATAACTTCCTTATTTCTTATCCAATATCTCATCCAACTGAATTGCACAGACAACTGAGGGTCCATCATTGTGTCCAGCACACGCCTTACTGATTCTTTGGTGGCCCCTCCACATCTCTTTAAGTATGACATCTGGAAAAATGAAAGGGAATAGCAGTAAACATGTATTATTCTCACTTTCATGCATCTTCCTATCTGATTTAAACATGCATAAGATCTCACAATTGAAACCGATACTGATTTCAAAAGTTCTTTCAAACTTAATTATTTCAAGCAGGGGTCAATTTCATTATAGGCATGCAAACTCTGGAAGACCTACAAGGTGGATGCAAAGCATTGTTTTTTCTCCTGCAAGCTCTGTAAACAACCTGAGGCTGAAATTGATAACTATATTGCAAAGAAAATGCATTTAGCAGCAGCTTTGCAAGCAAGACAAAAACAAACTTGCTGGCTGTTTGAAGTCATGACATAGCTGCAGAACAATTAATTGACCTCTCCTGTATGTAATAATGGAAATATAATATTCTCCAAAAATAATTGTCAATTTCAATTCTGGAATGAACATGCATGTCACAAACAGTATATTTAATCCAACTTTCTACAATCATGACAATAAACAAATATGCTGTTGAAATTCTGATAGTTAATTTTCCCAATTAAGTTGAATGTTTGCATAAATAATTGAGTATAAAGTGCAGAAGAAAGTTAATGAATCAACTGTATAACACTATTATAAGCAGATAAAGACACTCACAAATTGCTTTTTTTGCAAGATCCTCCTGAAGGATCGTGTTGACCTCACATAAGTCTTGAACGTTATTAAGTGGAAGAGAGGGTATTCCTTCTGGTATATCAGCAATTTCAGCCACTCTGCCCTTCTCCATTTTGGCACGGATTGCCCCAAGAAGTTTCCGGTTTTCCCTCACCTCCGACATGACTTCCTCCATCTTATTATGCAATCGTCTCAATTCTGAAATTAAATTGAAATATGAGAGCATTTATTTTTGTTTCTTTTTTGTATTTTTTCCTTATTCAATCGTAAATATTGTACATTCCAATCCAATCAGGGTATTTATATAGCACCAATGTCTAGTTGCCTAATCAAAGGCGATGTTGAGACTGAAAAAAATACCAAAATGTCTCTTTTGATTTCTGCCTGACACCATACAATTTTAGGCAAATTATTTATTTCCCCCTAATTTTCTACCTTCAATTTCATGACATTTGGGAGTAAATTTCATGACCTTTGAACTGGGCCATATTTATTTATTATTATATTATTATTTATTTATCTAATCGGCTCATTTCGTGTCATGCACTGCCGGTTTCCCTGAGCCAAATAGGAACAACATTCATCCAAGGGTTCTCTTGATATTGTGTAGGTGCGATTTTGTTCAGGCAGATGGATGGACCGACAACCTGAAAACATAATGCACCTACAAGCCCTTACATGAGTATAGGTAATAAAAGACAATCATAGAATATGTTTGGTTTGTTTAGAAATTTCGAATTTTTCACTCTTTTTTCTGAAATGTACGTATGAACAGATCGAGGTGCCATCATGAATGCCCCCCCCCCAAGAAAAGAATAAGTGACATAAACTAATAAATAAATCAAATGAAGGAATAAATTCATCAGAGACTTGCCTGATGGTGCCTTATATTTAAAAGCACTTCACTCTAACTCTAACAGTTTAATATTACAGTAACGTTAGTAACAATATTATTGGACAAAAAAAAAACAGCCTATAGGGTACACTGCCTAACAGTTAGTATTTAGTCTACTTATTTCGATGTTTACTTCAATGTAAGTAGACTTAACTCTGGCAGTATTTAAATGATCACTAAATGATAATTTGTAATTGTGTATATAATTTAATGTCCCATGAAAGTGACAAAATACAGCACTCAGCAGATGCATAATTTCGACTGTAATGTATAATAACGGTCACTTGACAAATGTGATTGATAGTATACTGACAGTTCTACAAACAGTGTGACTAATAATAACACACGTTGTCTCACTATGAACATGGCAAACAAAGAAGCGGACAGAATATACAGCTCCTCATTGTACCTTCCACACTTGCTCTGGTAGACAAAAGAATATCCCTTCATTGCTATTATGTAAGATTATGTAGAGCAGGTGTCACATGCATATTCACCTGTTCTACTTATCTTACATAATAGCAATGAAGGGATGTTCTTTTGTCTACCAGAACAATTGTGGAGGGTACAATGAGGATCTGTATATTTTGTCCGCTCTCTTTTGTCATTGCATGCATCGTGTTCCTAGTGTCTATCTGTTACTGTCTTAGCTACACATAATGCACAGTGTGGTGTGAATACCTAACTTACTTGCCACGAAACCTGAACTTAAACTTTGATGGAAGGTCTTTAGAAGATCAACGAAGACGAGTTCGTATGCCTAAGAAGTTAGAGTAACCTGTTCCACTGCTAGTTTTTCACATGCACACACTCCACGCTGAGTCGAGCAGCGCGGCAATACACGCACGTGAAACGACGGACGAGTAAAACGATCACGTTAAAAAACAAAAAAAAAAAAAAAAAAAAAAAAAAACACCATTATGTCAGCAAAAGGTACCGGCCGTGCATGCCTAGCCTACCAGGTTAGCCGTGTATCAATATCACGCGCTAGTTGAGTGGCTCGATGACGTAGCCTGCAGTCAATACTGTATCATTTAATTGTATTAATTATCCTTTTTTCTTCTTTCCCTTATGTTTGCAATAGCAAAAATTTATTTAGCTTTTATATCCAAAGTCTAGCGAATGCACGTTCTGATATTTTTTCTAGGGCACATATCGAACCATAAGTTGTATATTGACGTCAAAATCACGTCATGAACTAGTCATTAAAAAAAATATAGACATTGTCTAATTAATCCCAAACCGTTCCCATGTTTAGATTTAAACTGAATAATCGTTCATAAGTGGTAAATAAAATTACGTCATGAACTAGTCATTCGGAGCTGGTCGTCAGTTGGCAATGAAGTCACGTAATAATTAGGTTTTTTTTTTGGTCTTGAATAATTGTTCATATAAGTGGTAAATAATTGACGTCAAAATCACGTCATGAACTAGTCATTCTTAGCTGGTCGTGAGTTGGAATGGAAGTCACGTAATATTAACGTCGAATTTTGGTCTTGAATAATCGTTAAACAAGTGGTAAATACTTGACGTCAAAGTCACGTCGTTATAAACTAGTCATTCGTAGCTGGTCGTGAGTTGGCAATGAAGTGACGTTATAATTACGTCGTTTTTTAATAGGTCTTGAATTGTTCATATAAGTGGAAAATAACTGACGTCAAAATCACGTCATGTGAGTTGGAATAGAAGTCACGTAATATTAACGTCGATTTTTGGTCTTGAGTTGGAAATGAAGTGACGTAATAATTACGCCGTTTTTTGGTCTTAAATTGTTCATATAAGTGGAAAATAACTGACGTCAAAATCACGTCATGAACTAGTCATTCTTAGCTGATCGTGAGTTGGAATTGAAATCACATAATATTAACGTCTATTTTTGGTCTTGAATAATCGTTAAACAGGTGGTAAATACTTGACGTCGAAATCACGTCATGAACTAGGCATTCGTAGCTGGCCGTGAGTTGGAAATGAAGTGACGTAATAATTACGTCGTTTTTTGGTCTTGAATAATCGTTCATATAAGTGGTAAATAATTGACGTCAAAACCACGTCATGAAATAGTAATGGATAGTGCGTAATAATTACGTCGTCTTTTGGTCTTGAATAATCGTTCATAAGTGGTAAATAAGTGACGTAAAAATCACGTCATGAACTAGTCATTCTTAGCTGGTCGTGAGTTGGAATTGAAGTCACGTAATAATTACGTCGTTTTTTGGTCTTGAATAATTGTTAAACAAGTGGTAAATACTTGACGTCAAAATCACGTCGTGAACTAGTCATTCGTAGCTAGTCGTGAGTTGGCAATGAAGTGACGTAATAATTACGTCGTTTTTGGTCTTGAATAGTTCATATAAGTGGAAAATAACTGACGTCAAAATCACGTCATGAACTAGTCATTCTTAGCTGGTCGTGAGTTGGAATTGAAGTCACGTAATAATTACGTCGTTTTTTGGTCTTGAATAATCGTTAAACAAGTGGTAAATACTTGACGTCAAAATCACGTCGTGAACTAGTCATTCGTAGCTAGTCGTGAGTTGGCAATGAAGTGACGTAATAATTACGTCGTTTTTGGTCTTGAATAGTTCATATAAGTGGAAAATAACTGACGTCAAAATCACGTCATGAACTAGTCATTCTTAGCTGGTCGTGAGTTGGAAATGAAGTCACGTAATAATTACGTCGTTTTTTGGTCTTCAATAATCGTTCATATAAGTGGTAAATAATTGACGTCAAAATCACGTCATGAAATAGTAATGGATAGTGCGATTCTTAATTGGTCGTGAGTTGGCAATGAAGTGACGTAATAATTACGTCGTCTTTTGGTCTTGAATAATCGTTCAAATAAGTGGTAAATAATTGACGTCAAAATCACGTCATGAACTAGTCATGGATAGTGCAATTCTTAACTGGTCGTGAGTTGGCAATGAAGTGACCTGATAATTACGTCTTTTTGGGGGTCTTGAATAATCGTTTATAAGTGGTAAATAATTGACGTCAAAATCACGTCAAGAAATGGTCATGGATGATGCAAGTCGTAACTGGTCGTGAGCTGGTAATGAAGTGACGTAATAATTACGTCGTTTTTGGTCTTGAAAAATCCTTCATATAAGTGGTAAATACTTGACGTCAAAATCACGTCATTAACTAGTCATGATTGTAGCTGGTCGCGAGTGGTCAATGCAGTGACGTAGTAATTACGTCGTTTTTTGGTCTTGAATAATCAATCATATAAGTGGTAAATAATTGACGTCAAAATCACGTCATAAACTAGTCATCCAAATAAGACAATACATACTCGTCTCAGAAAGTCGTCACGAAGACGTCGTGATAACGTCGTTCATACGACGTATGACCAGTTGACCAGAATACGACCAATATACGACGTCTTTAAGACGTCCGTCTGCTATCAGGGCATATTCCCGGGGATTTATGGGGGGGGGGGGGGGTTTACTGGACTCATCAAGCCTTAATTATAAAATTTATGGGAATTATAATCATCCTAAAATTCCTTGTTTTCGCGTGTAAACATATGGCCGGCGAGACTTTTTGGGGGTCAAAGCATGCAGATTCCCGGGGATTTATGCGGGGTCTATTCAGCTAGTTGAGTCTTAGTTATACATTTCCAGAGCTTTAAATTTTATTCCAGTCACATTTTTCAAAATTTTGTTTTAATTCTGGGGGAATTATAATAATTCAAAAATCCCCGTTTTTGCGTGTTAACCTATGGGAGATGGAAGGCCAAAAGCATGCATATTCCCGGGGATTTATGCGGGGTCCCTTGCACTTTTTGAGCCTTTTCAGAGTCTCAAATTACATGTTTATTTGCACTAAATTCAAGGTAATACTAGAGGAACTATAATCATTTTTTAAATCCATGTTTTCACGTGTTAACCCTATGGCAGATGACTCTGTCAAAAAGCAGGCATGATCCAAGGGATTCATAGCGGCATTTATTGACCAAAAATTTTGAACTATCCATCCTTTTTGTCGTGCAAAAATCAGCCTTGAAAAAGATAGAGTAACTATATGAAATATCAAGAAAAAGTGAGACATCTTTTCAGGTGTTATACCTATGGGGAACGATAAAAAAGGATATTTAGGCTGAAACAAGGCTAGCCGAAATTTCCGCCCATTCGCACATGGAAACAGTGGAAGTGCACCAGTGATAAAATAAATCCTTTAAAAACTAGAAATGTGCATTGCTGGGGCCGCGCAATGCGAAATGTATCCCCAGGCACTGGCAGCGATTTGAAGGAGGGACAAAGACCCTCCCCCATCCCCTCCCTCAAACAAAAGGATAGTGTAGAAATTGCCGCCAGTGGCCCGGAATATTGTCAACACTAGGAGCAGCATTACCAAAACGATTTGTGCAGATTAGAGTATAATGCATTTTTATAGAAAATTCGGAAGAAATATGACCTCAGAGCTCACATAAGCCATCCACTAAAATATGACCTTTGATCCTATGAAAGACGGAACACTGGTGGCAGCATCACCAAAAACTATAGGTTTTTAGATTACACCAAGAGACACCTTCATGCAAAATTTGAACGAAATCCGTCAAGAAATGCAGAAGAGTGCAAGAAATGGAAAAATGACCTTTGACCCTATAAAGGACGGAACAATGAGGGCAGCATCACCAAAAATTAAATATGGGTAGATTATACCAAGATACATCTCCATACAAAATTTGAATGAAATCCGTCAAGAAATGCAGAAGTAAGAGTGCACAAAAGGGACAAATGAGCTTTGACCCTATAAAGGACGGAACAATGAGGGCAGCATCACCAAACAGTAAAGATGTGTAGATTATACCAAGATACATCTCCATACAAAATTTGAAAGAAATCCATCAAGAAATGTGGCCTGCAGAGTGCAGTCACGCCATGCCCTGAAGTATGACCTTTGACCCTATAAAAGACGGAACAATGAGGGCAGCATCACCAAAAACTATAGGTTTTTAGATTACACCAAGAGACACCTTCATGCAAAATTTGAATGAAATCCGTCAAGAAATGCAAAAGTAAGAGTGCAAGAAATGGAAAAATGACCTTTGACCCTATAAAGGACGGAACAATGAGGGCAGCATCACCAAAAATTAAATATGGGTAGATTATACCAAGATACATCTCCATACAAAATTTGAATGAAATCCGTCAAGAAATGCAGAAGTAAGAGTGCACAAAAGGGACAAATGAGCTTTGACCCTATAAAGGACGGAACAATGAGGGCAGCATCACCAAACAGTAAAGATGTGTAGATTATACCAAGATACATCTCCATACAAAATTTGAAAGAAATCCATCAAGAAATGTGGCCTGCAGAGTGCACTCACGCCATGCCCTGAAGTATGACCTTTGACCCTATAAAAGACGGAACAATGAGGGCAGCATCACCAAAAATTAAATATGGGTAGATTATACCAAGATACATCTCCATACAAAATTTGAATGAAATCCGTCAAGAAATGCAGAAGAGTGCAAGAAATGGAAAAATGACCTTTGACCCTATAAAGGACGGAACAATGAGGGCAGCATCACCAAAAATTAAACATGTGTAGATTATACCAAGATACATCTCCATACAAAATTTGAACAAAATCCGTTGAGAAATGTGGCCTGCAGAGTGCACTCACGCCATGCCCTGAAGTATGACCTTTGACCCTATAAAAGACGGAACACTGGTGGCAGCATCACCAAACACTATAGGTTTTTAAATTACACCAAGAGACACCTTCATGCAAAATTTGAACGAAATCCGTTGAGAAATGTGACCGCCAGAGCGCACACAAGAGTACACACAAGACATCTATCAAAATATGACCTTTGACCCTATAAAAGACGGAACACTGGGGGCAGCATCACCAAAATCTATAGGGTTCCAGATTTTACCAAGAGACACCTTCATACAAAATTTGAACAAAATCCGTTGAGAAATGTGACCGCTAGAGCGCACACAAAGTATCCAAAAAAATATGGCCTTTTACCCTATAAAAGACGGAACATTGGGGGCAGCATCACCAGAAACTATAGGGGTCCAGATTTTACCAAGATCCACGTCCACAGGAAGTCTGAAAGAAATTCGTCGAGAAATGTGACCGCTAGAGCGCACACAAGAATGTGACGCGGCGGCGGCGGCGGCGGCGGCGAAACGCTGCTGAATCCAAAGTATCCTCCGGCATACTGCCGGGGGATACAATAATAAAAGGCTAGGCAACTTCAGCTAAGGTGTCGAATTGGAAAGAGTATGTCTATCAAACACCATTAATTTTACGCTTTTTAAATTTACTGAGGACATTTAATCGATTTTATATGAATACTTATAATCAATTAATTTCAAATCATATTTGCTCCGCCTCACCGGCATGCATTGCGAGCGGATGAATTACTTATGTGTGCCCTATAGGGGGTACATTATATCATTGTACACCCAATGACTTGTGATTGGTCAGTCAGACCACAACCCCAAGTCCAGGTAGAGACCACAGAACTCCTAAAGAGTTCTGTGGTAGAGACTGGCTTGAGCGCACTCTGACAATAGGCTAGTGCTCAGGCTCAGTTCAAGTGACCCTTTAGAGTGTGTATGTATAGATACAAGTTAAAATCAAATGAAATGAGTCACTCTCATGAAAAATATCAAATGCAATTTACATTTCACATTACTACAGTTGAAAAAAAAAACCACCGTCATTTTTTTGGTTCAATTACTGCTTCCGTTTTTAAAATGTTACCCCTCCCCCCCCCCCCCCCCCCCCCTCACGTAGCCTTTAATCTAGGCGCCTTGTGTTGCTCTGTCGATTCCCTGGTCGCTCTTTGAAACGTGTGGAATAAAAAAAAACTGTAAAACTGCAGGTTTTTTAGCCCTTGAAATTACAAGTTTTTGCCGTTATTTCAATTTTACAGTCTTTTCCTGTAAAACAACAGCAAGTTTGTTGGTTTACCGCAAATCAGCATATATAATTTTATTGTAAATTTACATAATTTTCTTGTAAATATATGCTGATTTTCGTTAAAAAAACACTGGAAAAACGGGCATTCCCGGCATCCTGACTGCCAGAAAATTCCCGTGAAAAAGTGTACTTGATTATTGCGCGGGACGTCTGTGATGCAGAAAGACGTCCCGCGCAATAATCAAAGGACTATTCTGCGCGTTTCGAGGATTGACCATGGACTGACCAGGTAATCAGACCGACAGAGCAGCACAATCGCCTTGATTAAAGGCTACATTGTATGAGGTATCCGATCGGGGGATCGGATTATGTGTTCACAAATTGTGTAGAGACGTTTTCATATGTTTACCCCACCATCAACAAATCCTCAACCATCCTTTAATTTATGATGAGGGCATTATCCATACTCTGATTATAAAAAGAACCACATAAAACAGTCTCCGCACTGGGTTTCATTATTCAGCTTTCCATTGGGTCATGTTCGCATGTGTTCTTATATTGTCTTTCCGGTTTTACCCAAATTCGGCACAAATAAGTATTAAACTAAATGTCATTTTCAAAACGGTGCTGCTCAGTGTCTTCATGAAGCACATAGCTTTGGTCACAAAAGCCTTTTGTTTTAGGGTTTTGCTTTTTCTGGTACGCACTATATGATAGATTAATAATAACAAATAATAATAATAGACATTTATATCGTACCATCTATCTAGGTAACCTATTCCGAGGCGCGGAAGAATATTATTACCCTGGCTTTAGCCCAGCTGCCTTAAGGCGCTAAAAGCATTCAAGGAATAAATTCCTACCAGGTACCCATTTACTACACCTGGGTGGAGAGCGGCAAATATAGATTAATGTCTTGCCAAAGGACAGTGCCGCGGCGGGACTCGAAACACGAACCATAAGATCCACAGTCCGGTGACTTATCCACTAGACCACGACACCTCTACAAATGAAATTACATACAATATTAGAAGCATAGCGGTCCGTTGAAATATGTCAATACAATTAACGTTGAATGCATTCATCTCCTACATAGGCCTTAATTCAAACAATTATTCTCAGTTTTGTGTTTCTTTTCTCTTTCTATACCCTGTTCTTCTGTTTCTACTTTTCACGTCAAGTTTTACTCAAATAGTCAAACACATCCTGTTTTTTTGTTTTCAAATTTCAGTCATTATCAGTTCGACAGTCCAGTACGTTTGTATCACATAAAACGGAAGAATGAAGTAAAATAAAAATATTTATATTTCTCGGATAATGTTGTTTTCTCTCATTTTGTCTAATTATCAAGATGGACTCAACATCACAGTGAGTACGGAATCATTAGGGGAGTCTGCTTGTGAATCTACTTCTCTGTGCAACCCACAAGATGACTGTAGTTCAGTCAGTCCTAGCTCCGCTGTTACATGCCGATGTGACCCTGTTTGCCTTTTCTTTCGAGACTGTTGTCCTGATTACTTGACAAGTTGTACCAATGTCACACTTCCAAGTCATTTTCTGGATGCAACCGAGAACCTTGCGACTGATCAATTGAGTTGCATGGTCCCTTCACACTCAAATTATTCTGGAAACGATACAGAGTTCTCAATGGTTGATAAGTGTGCATCGGACTGGAGCAACGAATTGACAGGGACAAATTGCGAAGGATCTGCCAGTGAAACTGATATTTTCAGTTTGACTCCCGTTTCGCTTGGTTCATCCGTAAGCTTCAAGAATGCTTACTGTGCCATCTGTAATAGGAGGAGTATTTCTGAACTTACACCGTGGTCCTTTCAATTCGAATGTGGATCTCAAATCCCGAACGTATCTAGTAACACAACCTTTCAAAAGCGTATTCGAATCTTGATGGAGAATTGTGCTAACTGGTTCTTCATTCCCCCACTATCTGGTCTGACGGATGTCAGAGTGTGCCTGGACAGATTAGATAACACTTGTCAAACAGAAATCCATACAGACCTAGGACATCTGCCTTTCCTACCACTATTACCGTTCGGTAGAGCTCCTGGAGGTGAGGCTGATGAAGGTGCAGCTCCTACAGGTGACGTTCCTGACATTCCTGGAGTTCATGGCACTTTGGATATTGCTTATGACATTAATCCACTTTTCGATTCAGACGTTGTAAATACCAATCTTTTTCCACCGATATCAGTTCTGGTTGACTTTACATCTCTCGATGAAGCGCCTTTTCTAGAAGAAGTCGTCTCTGTCGTTTGCGATCAAACAGAAGTCTATGATCCCTCGCTCAAAACATGTGTTACACTTTCTTGCCCTGCTGGTTACAACCTCTTGAATAGATCCTGTGTTGTTTTGACGCAATTGCCCAACCAGAGATGTTCAAATAATAGTCAAATACCTTCAACTGCGAAACTAAGTTGTGAACACAAAGCATTAGGTGAGTCCTTCTGTGCCCCTTCATGGTCCATTGCCAATGAAACTGTTTTGTGGTTTACTAACAATGGTGACCATCTCCGGAATATCTCCGTTCAAGAGATCGTCGCCACATGGAGGAATATTAGCTCTGGTAATACGGCAATTGGCTCCTGCGTTCAAATAGTCACCTTATCTTTTGATTCTTCGAGGGACTTTACACCGTTTCGGCGATCATCAGAGAATGTCTCGTTGGCTGCTTCAGGAATCAAGAATTCTGAAAACATAATATGCCGGGTATCAGGAATAGATGTATCTGTCGGATGTGTCAGAAAAGGAGACCGGGTGTGTCACAATGACTCCATCCGTTTCACTGAATTCAAAGTCGTGAAGGATTCTTTAAGAACAATGTTTTTCGTCAGGGTTACTAACACGTCTTATCCGATTGAAGATTCTCTCTACATACAAAGATTCCGATGGAACATCGATAGTTCCAGTGACCTAGACGAAGAACTTCTGGTTTGTAATAGACACGAGTTTTCGTCGCATTGTGCGTTAGTAACGTTGAGTGTCTCTGACTTTGTCATACTGAGCAATGGTTCGGCTTTGTATGAACCGTTCAATGTGGTCTTTGACCCAGATAACTATACCTTGGTAAATAACGACTCCATTCAAGTCTGCTCTTTCTTGGACGATAGTGGAAACGTTACCTATGTTACCCGTGAGTACTACTTCATTGCCTTCTCAACAGGACAGTCAATAACAAGTTTTGTTGGGTGTATGTTATCAATGGCTGGGCTTTTGGTTACCTTCATTACCTATGTCAAGTTCGAAAGCCTTCGCAAATCAATTTGTAGTCGGCTGGTAATGAGCGTCTGTGTGTCGTTGACACTGGCGCAGTTGACGTTGCTCTTCAGTGGCATGGCTAAATCCAACCCCATCTCTTGCACATGTCTTGCTGTCCTTGGGCACTACTTTTGGCTCGTGGTCCTTGCGCATTCAGTGACTCTTGCACTTGACCTCTATCGTCGGTTTGGACTTACTCAGAAAGTCAAGAAGACTTCTGAAGGTCCGAAACTGCTGTCGATGTTTCTTGTTTTTGCGTGGGGGTTACCATTACTTGTTGTCATACCCTGCTTGATAGTCCATCTCGTAAAATTGCCGCATGTTGCGTTGACGTATGGCACAGTCAAGGCTTGTTGGATTGGCAATGGCTTTGTGAACCTCTATGCTTTTGGTGTCCCTATGGCCCTTACTCTGGTCGTTAATGGAACTCTCTTCGTTCTCGTCATTGCTGGTCTACGTAAGAGGACAAACCAAACCACGAAGAGAAAAACATCCAAGATGGCGACTGATGGTGTTATCTATTTCAAGGCAAGAACATTACTTACTTTTTGCTTTTCATATTTCTGCATTAAAATAAGTAAAGTCATTAATGTAAATAGAATCAAAACATAACCAAATCGCTATGGTTCGGGTGACTTGAAAGAAAACCAACATTTGCCACGATATGAGGTGATTAAATTCATCGAACATAAAATAACAAATACTTCGAAACCTTACATTGTCCAATAAATAGTAAACCTTTAGGCCCATCGAAGTAGTCATCCTGTGAGCAGGATAATAAACATTACTGTATTGGAGGGAAGGTCAGTCTAGTAGGCTATTTTTGAAGAAATGATTAATATTGCATCACGATCCGTGAACTATCAATCGAGACCTGTCAAGATCATGACTGGATATGAGCAATCAGGGGCGTCGGTAGAGCGGGCAAGTGGGGTCGGGGGGGGGGGGGGTGGGTGACAAAAACAATTATGTCGGAACTGCGACATATAAGTCAACAAACGTAAAAAATTGATGACCCTTCGCCCTTCGTTTTGCTTGTTGGGAAATTTCCAGGTACCCCCCCCCTATTCAAAATGATCTGGGGACGCCCCTGTGAGTAATGAATCAAGCTTACAATATTCCAAACTAAAAAAACTATTTCCTTCCCCCCGTGTGTCTTAGATGTCGACACTGCTTGGATTCACTTGGACCTTTGGTTTCGTAGCTGCCTTCGCTAACGTCACAGCTCTCTGGTATATCTTCATCATCCTGAACTCTCTCCAGGGAGTCTACATCTTCATCGCCTTCATCTGCAACAAGCGTGTCTTCAAGCTCTGGCGTGATTCGTACTCGTGCAAGCCCTGTGTCTCGCTCACCATCTCATGCCCTTGCTCACGATCTCCGTCGGATGATCTGTCGACATCTAAGACCACGTCTTCAACTTGGAATTCTACTTCGGTGTCGTCCACCAAGAAGGAAGCTCCAAGTACGTCCATCTCAATGACGGAAGCCTCGTCGAGTTATTCCATGCCTGGGACGAAACAGAATGAGATCGAGACTGATTCGTCTTCATTGAAAGAACCAGTTTCTGTTTTCTCTTCTTCTTTGCAATCGGGACGTACAGATGAACCGATGATCGAATCGATGCCCAGTCAAGTCATGGCGGAGCTTAAGAAGAAATTCGATAGAAAGGTTTAGATCGAATTAAGATACATTCATATTAGGCATAGCTGGACTTCAAGGATAGGGGCGTGGGAGTCGAAGGCCCCCTATACCTTCAGTATACATTTGCGTACGTTTTGCTTGTTTTTCGTACACATGACTATTCATCATGTATATAAACAGGTCTTTAACTAATAAAACAGATTCATTTCCGTACATTATTGAGGGAAATGTAACAAATACAAATATTATGAACACTATTTTAATCAAGGGCAAGTACAAGTCATGTCCCATATTATGTTACCAAGTATTTTGGAATTGTGTTATAGAATCGTTAACATATTAATTAACGTAAAAAATATCATTTTACTTGTCATTTTGTCTGATATAAGCTTTTGGTCTAGGAGCATGATACAGTCATTAAAATATTAAAACGTAAAATGTGGTCGGCAACGCAAGTTTTCAAAATAGCTTGGACATTTTCCCTTGATCATCGTAAATAAAGGAACACTTTGCAGAGGGCTAATTATTCATTCATGAAGAATCGTCTGCCGAGTTCCATTCCCAGCAATAAAAGAAACTAGTAAGAACTAGGATTTGAGCCCGGCCAATTATTCTCCCATTTTCTTTTTTTTAAATATAACTTTAATATTTCGTTCACAAGGTCTATGCATGTGCTAAAGTGTTCTTCAAGATATGGTGAGGGTGATGGATTTACCATAAGTTTTATTTCAAAGTGCATTTAACAAAAAAGCAAATTCATTTACATCTATTACATTTCCTACATTTCCATTATCGTTGTCTATAATATGAGCATGTGTAAGCGAAGAAAACCTATCGTGTATATAGAGAGTGTTACTCAATAAAGGCCGTATGGTCCGAAATTGCTCAAAAGCGATCTCGGGTAGGTTTGGTGCATTTACACCTATACCCATCATTTGCAAAAGTTTAAGACCACCTCGGGATTTGTGGGTATTTCAATAATTTGGAATACTTTCTTTTGTCTCAATGAATGATTACATAACATGTTTACTACAGTGATCAGTAGCACAAAGCCTATAGTTCAAGTATGATACATTATGTAATGCCATGAAAATAATTGTATGTCTGAAAAATAAGTTTTTAATTTTTTTTCTTTCTTTGACTTATTGCATTTTGGAATAGTGGTCTTAAACTTTTGCAAATGATGGTAGAATACCAGGATACCCGAGACCTATCTCGGAAGGCCCTGAGATCGGTTTGGATTTAGGTGTAACATCAAGGCCGTACGCAGCGGGGGGGCAGGGGGCAGTTGCCCCCCCAGAAATTTCAAAATCATACATTTTTTAAATAGGGTTTTAGACTTTTAAATGATCCAATAATAAAAAGTGATCATCTTGCCCCCCAGGAAAAAATTTCTGCGTACGGCCTTGTGTAACATGGGTGTATGATCCAACATCCCTTTGTCCCGAGTTCAAACTGACGTGCACAACCTTGTGGGTGGCTTTACACCTGGCTGTCGAAACAGGGGGCTGGCTGTCAGCACACACGGGGTGTTGGCCGGGGCGTTGCTAGAGTAGAGGGGATGGGTCAGAAGAGGATATCACACTACTGTTATCAGTGGCGGATCCAGGATTGAGTAAACGGGGGGGGGGGGGCACACACACACACACAAAAAGGCTTTTTCCCTCCAAAATTCTCTGACAAGAAAAAAAAAAAAAAAGGTCCTCAGTATTTTTGTGTCCCTCCGGACAAGCAAAAAAAAAAAGGGCTTTTTTGGCCGGGGGGGGGGGGGGGCACGTGCCCCATGTGCCCCCCCCCCCCCTCCCCCGGATCCGCCACTGGTTATCTAGTTTATGTCGGCAAATTTAACATAAAACCTTCTCGGAAAGAAAGCAAAACCGTCTATGTTTATAAAATTTTAATTAATTTTTTTAGGAACCTCTGTCGACCCATTAGAAATTCGGACCATTGATTTTTCCCCCTTTTGTCACATCAGAAATCTGAGGATTAGTGTTTAGCTTGCTTGTCGGAAATATCGACAATCCTCTCCCCTTCCCCTTCCCCTCTCTTCCCCGGTTCAAAATAGTCCGGGTGTCTGAACATGGGGACGTCGGAACATCAACATGAAATCGTTTTTATTTTCACACAAATCATAATGTTTATGTTTTATCCAAGTTTGATGGGAGAGGGGATGTACCCTCTCTCCCAAAACAAGAGTTTTATATCGCCGCCTGTAAATAGCAAAATGAGAAGCTAGGCTGCTTTCACATTGTTAGACAGTTTAGATTTTAGGACCAATATAAATTATATTGAAACATTAAAAAAAAAAAACTACATGAAAAAGTTGTACGCAACTCAGTAGGCGTACAGGGTGTATGCTAGTCAATACCTTATTGCTTATGCCTACATCTCAGACAAGTTGTTTAATAAGTGTAATAGAGGAATGAACATACATCTGTATTTGTATATCCATATATGCTTGGATGTAAACGCTAAGAGTAAATAAAATTTGCGGTATTAAATCAAAATCATATTCAAGATTACTATTTTCCAAAACATGTCGTGTATTCTTCATTTTGTTATTGAGTAACTGCAATGTTTGAAAGAAGAAAACGTCTGAAACATTTGTTTGTTAATATATCGTAAACTTCCTGTATAATCTGAAAAAGATACTTCGCATTTTTAATTCGATTTTCACTTTTTCACAAATCAAGGCAATAAAACGTGTGTATCAATTTAAAATTCAGAGCAAAACAATGGTATTGTTCATCGCAGCTGAAACGTGAAATTCCAGAGCAACTCTTTTAATCTAGAGTCCTGGGCGTTTTATCAAGTGTCTTGTCGGTGATTTCTTATGACAAATTTGCTCTCAGTCAATCAGATGCAAGGATTTCAATAGCTATAACAGCTATTGATATCCTTGCATCTGATTGATGTCAAGTTTTATGAAACAACGACAGGAATTGTCAATATTTAAAAAAATAAAGAAAGAAGATATCTAATTAAACATTTTAAGCATTGTTTTGAAAAGATTATTGTATATGATATAAATTACTCCAAACGTATTTGACATCCTTCAACGTTACAGTGCGTAAAATTCAGTTTTATACGAGTTTTATCTTTTGAGTTATTTAAACGATCAAAAGTGTCTGAAACATTAGACTATGGCAGATATGATAATAATGAGAAGGTGCTATTCAAATGTGACGTTCTTATAATAAAAAACAACAAAAAACAAAATAGATACAAAAACAAAAACAAAACAATTGCGATTGAAAAATTAAGAAGCTTGTATTGTTTGCGTATTCTTGGATTTTAGGACAACTAAACCCTGGATTATCATCCCCGGACAACTATCCCATATGACAATAGACCCCTTTTAACTACCCTTAAGACAATACACCCCGTACAACTACCCAGGGCCTAGAGCAATAACTCCCATAGAACTACCTCCTGAAATACTACCACTATATGGGACAACTATATGGCAATAATCCTGGACTATTATACTCTCTAGGGCAACTTGCCCTTCTCAGACAATGTCCCCACATACTACCTCTAATTTGATTATCCCTATTTTTTTACGTTTCCACAGGGGTCCTTTAATAAACAATATCATACATAAACTTATACATATACAAGAAGAGATGTATACATGCAGAATTTGAAAATATTTTTGACCATTCTGAATACAAGAAAAATTAAAAAAAAAATCAAATAATAGCAAATACTTGTTAAAGATCACATTACAAGAAAATCAAAAATATGGCAATTAATGTATCACTAGAAACTGGGAAGCTTACAGATGGCAATCGTATAAGCTTTATGTCAACTGCGTATCTGAGGATTATAAAAACAACATAAATAAAAGCTCTTCTAAGCATCTGGAATATCCGAGGATTCGCCAGAAATATAGCGATGTTTTGATGTCGTCACACTAGGGATCGATCCTGCTTAAGCAGACGACGTCCTATAATGAATGAACGTAATTGCAATGCAATTATTTATCAAATTATAAAGAGTTTTGTATATTTAAACATGACCTTATTTCACACCATTCTAAAAGGGAAAGTGAAACTGATTCTGATAACTAAAACCGTTTGATTGTAAATACACAGAAGGGTCAATGATCAATGAAATAAACCCCTAATGAAACGCCGAACATGCCCCGGTGCAAGCAGCTGAAAATACAATGGCATCTTATTTTGTTTACAAGTGACTGATTCCTTTATTTTTTTAACGCTGCATTTTTCATCAAAATAATACCATACACGAAGTTAAGAGTGAGGCAACAGACTAACATTAAGACTGACGCTAGTCAAGTAAGATAAATAAGTGAAGAGGAGATGACAAAACAGGCACTGAAAAATGTGTAAGATGTTATGGGACATCGTCTGCTTAGACAGGACTGGCCCCTGGTGTGTCGTCACACATCTCAGCAGCGTTCGAGGAGCTCTTCAGCTGCTATATCGGGGGCTGTATTTTACCGTTTTATAATTGATAATAATCATTACTTCAAATGTTTCCAAGAGTTGAATTTGGATAACCTTGTTTAATTTATGCCATATATGCAATAAAAAGTATTAAGCCAATATTTACTTTGATGGAATTTTCTTGTAATGTGAGCTTTAAAGTGTAGATTATCCCTACATAGATGATTCTCCGAGTGTAATGGGGTATTTTTTAGGGTTGTGGTCCGGGGTGATTGTTCTAAGTGAGTTTTTGCGAGGATTGGTGTCCGGGGATAATTGCCCTGGAGGTTAGATGTCGTGGTGTGTAGTTTTCGTCCGGGGCGCTAGCTCTATATCCTTGATTTGGCGTTGGCCAAACACGGTTTTAAAAATATTTTACTTCACATGCTTATCCCAAATCGGCAAAATGTGAGATTACGTAACAGATTAAGGACGCAGTCCTCATGGAGTGAACGATAAGTTATACAGAGAATTAAAGACTTAAAAAGCCCTTGAAACTTGAAAATGTAAACTGAGGCACGGCAAGTTAATATGTAACATGTTAACATATCAATTCATATAACGGTAATCACTTTAAGGCTAAATTTTCCATGGGTTAAATGTGTATTGTAGATGTCATTACGTGAACACATCACTGCTCGTGAGATAGCAGCAACTGATAAGCAGGGAGGTCATCGGACTAGACTTTGCAGAAAGTCTAGCTCTAATAGGCCTATTGTCTATCGAATGATAAAGACCGTCCTTGTTTATTATCTCTACTTTAAAGGTGCCTCAGTAAGCAAACGAATACAATGCTTGGATGCTGTGATTGCTAAGCTACAGAGAGAGACAGAGAGAGAGAGAGAGAGAGAGAGAAAAGAACCCGTCCTTGGTGGTGATTTTCGAGTGGTGTATGCACTGGCGTAGACAGGGGGCACCGGGACCATGCCCCCCCCCCTATGCAGCCCCTAAAAAAAGCGAGAGCGAAAAAGCGGGGAAGTGAGAGAAAAAAAAGTTTAAAAAACGCGGGAAGGGGGAAGTAACTCCCCTCCCTGCACCAAACCTTGTTACATACAGTGTAATATTGCGTCCAAATAAATGAAAAGCAGTCAGGGCGTCGAACTATAACTTTGTGCCTAAAAAAATTGTTTGCTACGAGCACGGTAATCTTTCTCTCAAATTTGCTAAAACATCAAAGTTTTCGCGCTTTGCGTGGGAAGGGGGTAATAACTCTCCCTCCCTACACCCACCTGTTACATACAGTGCAATATTGCGTCCAAAAAATCGAAAGGAGGCAGGGCGTCGAACTAACATTCCGCCTAAAAATAGGTACTACGAGCCGTTATCTTTCTCTCAAATTTGCTAGAACGTCAGATCTTTCGCGCTTCGCGCAGAAAGGGGAAATTTCCCCCTCCCTGCACCAAACCTTGTTACATACAGTGTAGTATTGCGTCCAAAATAACTGAAAAGCAGTCCGGGCGTCGAACTAACATTCCGCCTAAAAATAGGCACTACGAGCCGTTATCTTTCTCTCAAATTTGCTAGAACGTCAGATATTTCGCGCTTCGCGCAGAAAGGGGAAATCTCCCCTCCCTGCACCCACCCCTGTTACATACAGCGCAGTATTGCGTCCAAAATAACTGAAAGCAGTCGAACTAAAATTCCGCCTAAAAATAGGTACTACGAGCCGTTATCTTTCTCTCAAATTTGCTAGAACGTCAGATCTTTCGCGCTTCGCGCAGAAAGGGGAAATCTCCCCCTCCCTGCACCCACCCCTGTTACATACAGTGCAGTATTGCGTCCAAAATAACTGAAAAGCAGTCCGGGCGTCGAACTAACATTCCGCCTAAAAATAGGCACTACGAGCCGTTATCTTTCTCTCAAATTTGCTAGAACGTCGATATTTCGCGCTTCGCGCAGAAAGGGGAAATCTCCCCTCCCTGCACCCACCTGTGTTACATACAGCGCAGTATTGCGTCCAAATAACTGAAAAGCAGTCGAACTAAAATTCCGCCTAAAAATAGGTACTACGAGCCGTTATCTTTCTCTCAAATTTGCTAAAACGTCAGAGCTTTTGCGCTTTGCGCGGAAAGGGGAATCCCCCTCCCTGCACCCGCCCGTACAGTGCAGTATTGCGTCCAAAATAATTGAAAAGCAGTCCGGCGCGTCGAACTAACCTTCCGCCTAAAAACAGGTGCTACGAGCAGTTATTTTTTCTCTCAAATTTGCTATAAAACGTCAGAGCTTTCGCGCTCCGCAGGGAGGAGGGGAATCACCCCCTCCCTGCACCCACCCCTTGGGAGCGCGCTCATCGCCAATTGTGCACGCTTTGCGTGCTCACAACCCCCACCCCTTAAAATGAAATCTTGGCTACTGGCTATGCGGTTGATCCTTCACGTCTGGCCCCCCTTATTGAAAATCCTGGCTACGCCATTGGGTGTATGGAACTGCAGAGGAGGGGCTCACCCTCTTCCATTCTCTCAAATCATGAAATGAAGCGCCCCTTGCTTGGATATTACCCTTTAACTATTCAAGCACTTGGAGAGACGTTTTCAGTTTGGGAGTTTAGGGTGCATGTCTTTTCCAGAAATTATCTGAGCAAGCAAACAAACAGAAACAGAAAAAGAAAAAAAGAAAAATATGGGGGCAGAAAAGAAAGAGACGGTTTAAAGTGTCCTGACATTCGTCCTTTTTGCTAACTCAACAGAAATAGTGATTACAGATTGTATGTTATGGTGCCATCTTAAGGCCTTGAAATTTGGAGCTTAATCTGAGGTTGTAAACATTGATGTCCATATTAACAACAGTTGATCAATATTTGCTGTTCTTAATCAAGCATGCTTGCATTGCCGTTCTGCAATCTGAAGCAAATCAAAGGACAGCGGATCTATAAAAGGAGCCCTTTTAAAAGATTTGGATCATTCTTATCTTAGAATTGTTCTTGGCTCTCGTTTGGTCGGTAATTTCTTCATCAAGATGAAAATGCTGGTGTTTTTAGCCGCGCTTTGCGCAGTGGCCGTGGCCGTTCCTTTCGACACAGCAGCCTACATGGGAGTCTCGGAGCCAATGGGACTCGTCGATGAGTTGTCTATCCTTGGGTACACCAAACTGGCTGAATTGATTGAGATGGCAGGACTCAAGGAGACACTCAACACAGGGGGTATCTTATTTTTTCTTTTAGCAAATTTAAGTTATTTCAGTTATAGAGTTGGGTTTTTTTTTAGTATACGTATTAATATTCCAAAGACCACTTATCTAAGATACCATGAAAGAGCAATGTATGTAGATAAAATGCATTGCTCAAGGGCATCAGAAGTGTCGTTCCGGGAATCGAACCCACGATCTTCGCTTTCCCAGTCAAGTGTTTTTAACAATTCGACTACGACACCTCTAGTGTTAGGTTCATGGGTGTCGATTCCCGGGGTGGGGGGGGGGGGGGGGGGGTGGGGCTATATATATATACCCTTCCCCCCCCCCCCCCCCAAAAAAAAAAAAAAATGAGGTGGGGATGGCCTGTGATTATCATCCCCCAATATTTTTGGATGAAATAAATACGAATTGTGATACATTTACTTGTAATAATTCTTATAATTATCGAAACTCATTATGTTTGATCTTGAAATACATTCTTTACATTCATTACATTCTTTAATGATTAGAAGTAAGGAAATAAGAAACGAAAATATCGAAGAAAATTCGTTCGCTCGCATTGTTATTCTGAATTGAAGGGTTCCGTCCATTGGCATATACCGTGCATTCCTTCTTTTCATTAAAATACCATTTTGGGATGCTCTAAAATGTTTTTTTGACAGATTTTGAAAAAGTCCCTCGTGTAGGAGGGGATACCCCCTCCCACACCCTCCCCGCTCAGTCGCTTCGCTCAGTGGCGTATCTCTGGGGGCAGGGGCACGTGCCCCCGTCGGCACTTGTAGGGGCGCAAAAACGCAAAGGAGAGATAGAATAAAAGGGGGAAATGAAGAAAAATCATAATCCTTACGGATTATGCACCCCAAATCCGCAGGGTAAATGCACTAGAAATCTAGTTTTTTAAGGTTTGAAATGCGACAATTTTCCAAAGCTCGGTCGCTTTGCTCCCTCGCATAATCATTTTCTTTCAGGATCTTTTAATTTCGCGCCCCCAGTATGCCTATATAGTTCTTAAATAGCTTAGAGGTTCAAAATTTAAAAAAAGTAAAGATGTATTTGCTTTGCTCGCTATATCATGTAAGTTTCATATGACTTTACGCCCCAATATAGGATAAAGTGTATAAAACAGCATATGCAATGGTTCAACTTTTGAAAGATATTTCAGCCTTGCTGAATTTCTCGACTCTTTCTCAAGCCTATATAGGTTTTTTGTTAGTTTTGCTCCTGATGGTAGAAGTGAGTGAATAGAACTGTTTATCAATGTATAAAACTCGAGCTTTTTTTTCTCTACCGCTCAATTGCGGTGGTCAATTGCAAAATTTCCTGGGTAAAATGCACAAAAAATTGTGTTTTAGGGTTAGAAATTGAAAACTTCTCCGGTCGATCGCTTTGCTCCCTTGCTTGTACAATAACCATGATAACGTAGATAAGTTTGGGCACTCGGGGGGGGGGGGGGGACTTCATTTGTTGCCCCGGGCGCCATAATCCATAGATATGCTACTGGCTTTGCTCCCTCGCCGGTCACCCCCACCCCCGTCGTGAACACGGATCGACACCCCTGGTTAAGTTGATGTTGTGATACCTTTTTTCCCAAGTTTAATCGTATGTCTTCGTTCAAACTAATTCGTACAGGTCCTTTCACTGTCTTCGCACCATGCAACGAAGCCATCGCCATGGCCCCTTCCTACACTCTGAACAACATGACCGTCCTCGTCGACCTCCTCAAGGCCCACGTCATGGAAGGCAAAGTGATTTCGACAGCCATCAAGAATAATATGATGGTTCCATCACTCATGAAGGGTGTCCCCATCCGTATCAACATGGTTACTGGCTGGCAGGTAAAATAATATTTGAACTCTAATACCAATTGATATTTCAGAATTATTTTCTTGTGGCTGAAATGTGCCTGAATAATCCCAGAATGATGCAAAAGCATATAATTATACTTCGAAAGTTTCTCAAATTGATGGAAATGTAATATCGTCATTAAACAAGAGCTTGAGATGTAACATCTAATTAGCTGACAAAAAGGTCATGAACCAAACTTGGTTAGTATGAAGTATAGTATGGCTGCACATTACAAAATACAAATAACCGACAAAATTTCCGTCGGGATGGGTTGTAAATTAGACCTCCCTATAAAAGAAACCAACAAAGTGCCATTTGACAAAGCTTTGCCCCCCCCCCCCCCATGCTCAAATATAGCTTCCATCAGTAAACAAAGTAGATAAAATTATTTAGTCCAATGTTGACATATTGTCCCCGGACTAATCAATGAGAGGGTGATCCACAATCAATATAATGAGTTATACTTCGATAATCTATAATTATCAATAATGATTTACCTTCACCTGACCCACAGTACACAGAATTTGCCGCCAATGGAGCTGAGATAATAATGTTCGACATGGAGGCGAAGAACGGTATCATCCATGGAATGAACCGAATGATCTACCCCATCCCATATGGAAACATGATGGAAGCTATGAAGATGATCCCCGGTTTGAGTATCACTCTCGATTTCATTAAGATGGCTGGTCTGGAATCAATACTAGCAGGTGCGTGCTGGAATTTCATTAAATCATAAATTTCTACCTGAAATGTAAACGGGAGGAGAGAAATTACGAAAATGAAATGGGTTCGTAGTTCTTAAAAAGAAAAAGAGTTCATAATTCCGAAGGTTCGTAATTCCGAAAATGCAATTGGGCCCTATAACTTTTCGGAAATACGAACCTTCGGAAATATGAGCCCCAGTTCAATTTCGGAATTACGAACTTTCGGAATTATGAACCTTAATAATAATAATAATAATAAATGTAACTTATATAGCGCCAAATCCACTCTGTGGAGTGCTCAAGGCGCATGTAGAAATTAATTAAGAATTAAACAGAAATGTTTTTACATGATTTTTAAAAGAATCAGATGTTATGCACTTTTTGATGTCTTCAGGAAGGCTATTCCATAATTTAGGACACGCATGGGCAAATGATCTTTCCCCCAAGATCTTGCGACTTTAGGGATCACAAGAGAACTGGAAGTGGATGAGCGCAAAGATCTCGCGGGGTGTAATTTTGAATTAAAGAGGTATTGTATTGGGGAGCAGAACCGTGAACGCAGTGAAAAGTGAGCAACAAAATTTTGAAAATAATGCGAACCTTCGGAAAAACGACTGGGGTATGACTGTCAGTGTTTTTTATTGGTCTCTAGGTGAGGGTCCTTTCACCATCTTTGCTCCTGATAACACGGCTTGGATGAAGGTACCTGAGAAGAACATGACAGTCCTGAGATCAAACACCACCTTGCTCAGAGAGATCATGACATACCATGTCGCTCCTGGTGCCTTCTACTCCACCGTCATGGGACCTGGAACTCTCATCACTACTGTACAAGGCCAGAAGGTCCTCTACAATCCTAAGATAGGCAAGCAAGGTAAACTCAGAAACGATAGTAAACTCAACGGTTCAATAAATCTGGACTTTGGGTATCTAAAAAGATGTCTAAGTTTCACAAATGCAACGAAATTTACAATAAATACTAAACATACAAATAAGTGATAAGCCAAAATAATTTGCTCGAAAATGCAGCAACTGAGTAACATGGGGATATTAGCGATTATAAAGAGATTAAAATATTTTGGCCCATGCAAATGTATCTTTGTTAATTGATTAATACAGCATGGGAACATGATTTATAATTGTGTTTTTTGCCTCACCTCACAAAAAATTTTACTTACTGTCTACGATCGCTCGCTGACTATATGATGGTAAAAATCATAATTATGATGATCATAGTAATATTTACCATTGCGATACGACCATAGGCATCACTACTAACGCCGACTTGCAAGAGTTATTTAATTTTACGGACATAATAATTTCTCTTTACTGGGGACCCCATGATCATGATGGTCAATGACTTAACATAAAAGAAACAACCAATCATAAAGCAGCAGAGGCAAAAACGAATTCGTATAATCTAATCATACTGCTATATATCTTTTTTAAAGGCTTTAGTTTCGTATATTAACTCAATCACCCCATTGGGGTATGCGAGTACAAACACAAGAACATGATACAAGATATGAAACAACATAATGTACAAAATGGCAGTGGCAAGATCAGTCTGACAAAATCTAACAAAGACATTTTCACAGTTTTTTCTTCAAATTATTATTTTGTTGGTATATTCACAGGCACACTCTACATGAACGACGCTGCAGTGACCTATGCCGACCAGTCCGTTGCCAATGGCGTCATTTGGGTGATGGATGATATCTTCCCAAAGCCTATGATGTTCTAAATGGGTTCCATTTACTGGTATTCACTTCACGCAAATCACATAATTATGTGAACGTGTGAAATAGGCATCAATCTAACAGTAGAGTTTAGTGTAATAGTTTAGTTTGTTTTTACATTGTAATGTTTTATTTTACAAACTAAAACAACCGCACACTCGTGACTGCATAGCATAGCTTTCATTCAGGCCTCTCATCTTGTAAACTGTTGTATCTGCTGATTTGAGCATTACAATTTAATGTGTGATATCAAAACTTCGAGTTGAATTTTAAAGTGCGGTATTCGACAGTATGCGGTACACAAAGATTGTAATGATATAATATATCATATAAATGAGTGTGTGTTAAAATAAAGACTGAAACTGAACTGAACTTTCTGTGTGGTTTTTTTTTACTTTTAAAAGATTCGGGATAATTATATTTTGTTGTAAAGCTAGTTCCAATCGGAGCACAATGTTGGACATTTCTGTTTGAATAGATGACAGGAGAAGAGAGAGAGAGAGAGAGAGAGAGAAAGAGAGAGAGAGAGAGGAGGGGAGATAGAATGAGAGGGGTGGGATAGAGCAGAACACATTCATAGAAGAAGATAAGAGCTGTGGCGGGGGATGTGAAGAAAAGCTGCAGAGGGGGGAAGAGAGAGGGAGCGAGAGAGAAAGAGAGAGAGGGGGGGGGGGGGGGGAGAAAAAACAGACGGGCAAACAGAAGCAACTTCTTTCTTTCTTTCTCTCTCTCTTTCTTTTTTTTTGTCTCTCTCTTTCTTTCGTTTCTCTCTCTCTCTTTCAGAAAAAGGTTTACTTACGAAACTGCCATAGTACGGCATGTTATTGTGGGTGAGGAGGAGAGAGAGAGAAGAGAGAGGGGGGGGGGGGGGGGGAGGAAGAGAGAGATACTGCTTCATAGTTTTCATGTTCAGTGCTGTCCTTTTATCGATTATTATCATTAATCAATTTTACATACAACTTGGCATATGCCCATGGCAGAGGAGAGTTGAAGTTGCTTCTGTTTGCCCGTCTGTTCCCCCCTCTCTCTCTCTCTCTTTCTTTCTTTCTCTCTCTCTTTCTTTTTTTTTTTCTCTCTCTCTTATTTTTTTTCTCTCTCTCTCTTTCAGAAAAAGGTTTTCTTACGAAACTGCCATAGTATGGCATGTGCCTCCGTGGCCTAATGGATAAGGCATCGGTCTCCTAAACCGGGGATTGTGGGTTCGAGTCCCACCGGAGGTGGGCGATACGTAACTTTTGAACATTTTAATTTTGGTATTACCAAAAGGGGGTTTATTTACTTATTCATTTGTTTCTCATATACAGACAGGGTGACTCATTATCACCAAGAGTGGTGGTCTTCCATGAGGCCCTGATGGCAATAATAAAGTAACAAAAATAGTATTTAAAAATCATGAAAATAAACTTATAACAAAAAATTAATAACATACATAAATACGTTATTGTGGGTGAGGAGGGAGAAGAGAGAGAGAGAGGGGGGGGGGGGGGGGGGGGGAGGAAGAGAGAGATACTGCTTCATAGTTTTCATGTTCAGTGCTGTCCTTTTATCGATTATTATCATTAATCAATTTTACATACAACTTGGCATATGCCCATGGCAGAGGAGAGTTGAAGTTGCTTCTGTTTGCCCGTCTGTTTTCTCCCCTCTCTCTCTCTCTTTCTTTCTTTTTTCTCTCTCTCTTTCTTTCTTTTCTCTCTCTCTCTCTCTTTCAGAAAAAGGTTTACTTACGAAACTGCCATAGCATGGCACGTGCCTTCGTGGCCTAATGGATAAGGCATTGGTCTCCTAAACCGGGGACGGGGATTGTAGGTTCGAGTCCCACCGGAGGTGGGCGATACGTAACTTTTGAACATTTTAATTTTGGTATTGCCAAAATGGGGTTTATTTACTTATTCATTTGTTTCTAATATATAGACAGGGTGACTCATTATCACCAAGAGTGGTGATCTTCCATGAGGCCCTGATAGCAATAATAAAGTATTAAAAAATCATGAAAATAAACTTAATAAAAAAAATTAATGACATAAATACGTTATTGTGGGTGAGG